>CM020620.1:27770261-27827417 GCA_009829735.1 Pyropia yezoensis
ACCTAGACGATATCATTGTGCTCTCCCGAAGTCCGGAGGAACACATTGGCCATCTTGGCCAGGTGTTCAAGCTACTTGCTGACGCCGGAGTGTCACTGAAGGCGAGTAAGTGCCACCTCTTCACTCAAGAGGTGGAGTACTTGGGACATGTTGTCCGTCCGGGGCGTCTCAGTGTCAACGAGAAAAACTTGAGGGCCATCCGCAAGGCTCAGTACCCCCGGACCCAGACCCAGATGAGGAGCTTCCTCGGGATGTGTAACGTGTACCGACGTTTCACCAAGGGCTTCGCCAAGGTGGCGAAGCCGTTGAATGAGTTAGTGAGCTCCAACGCTACCGAAGAACCTGCCTCCCCCAAGTCGGGTGGAGCAGGAATCCTTTGAGACTCTTCGGGACCTTCTGCTGAAGCCCCCTATCCTGGCTATTCCCAGGTTGGGAGGCCACTACATCCTGGATGTGGACGCTAGCTACGACCCAACTTGGTTGTGTGTTGCTTCAGCAACAGCCGGACAAGGAGTACTTGCCGGTGGGATACTTCAGCAAGGGGCTAAACTCGGCCGAGAAGAACTATGGAGTCACCGAGTTGGAAGGACTCGCAGTGGTATGGGCGGTGACGTCACTTCGTCACTACCTAGAGGGTGAGAAGTTCCTCATCCGCTGTGACCACCGCGCGTTGCAGTTCATCTTCAAGACGGACTGTACGAACACTCGTCTCAACCGGTGGAGGGTGCGACTTGCACCCTTCAACTTTGATATTGAGTACCGACCTGGCAGGCAACATGCCCTTGCCGACGGCCTCTCTCGGTACCTACCGAGGGACTGGACACCACCCCAGTCGATGAGGACATCCCCCATCGTGGGGTAGTCACGCGCTCGGGTCAGGCGTTGAATCCCGAGGCGCCAGGGAACAAGAAGTACTTGCCCCTGTCCCTGGACGAAGTAGTGAAGGCCCAGGCCGAGGATCCCTTCTGCAAGTCGCAGAGGGATACCCTGGATACAGTGGCGGAGACGCGGTTCTTCCTGGGAGACGATGGCCTCCTCATGAGGAGGGGGGTATTCCAGGGGACCGAACAACTTGTCGTCCCCGCATCCCTCAAGGACAGTATCCTGAGAGGGAGCATAACGCTCCCACGGGTGGACACCTGGGGTCTAGTAAACTATACCAGACCCTGAGGACCAGGTACTACTGGCCGTCCATGGTGGTGGACATCTACAGTTGGGTGGCTGCCTGCACAAGTTGTGCACAGAACCGTCTGATGGAACGGCGGCCTACTACGGCTATGCTATTGTTCCCGGCCAAGGAGCCCTTCGCCGCGTTGGCGATGGACATCCTTGGGCCACTGCCAGTGACCGAGGAGGGCAACCAGTACCTCCTGGTCATCTGTGACCGCTTCACGAAACTTACGCGAGCGATCCCACTGGCAGAGATCACGGCCATGTCGGTCGTGTCAGCCTTCCTAGATCACTGGGTTGCCGCGTATGGCATTCCGGATAGTACACTATCGGACAATGGACCGCAATTTGCGTCTGTACTGTTTCAAGGAGTGCTGGATATGTTGGGGTTAAGGCAAACTATGCCACCCCCTACCACCCACAAACTAATGGGCAGGTGGAGCGCTTCAACAAAACTATTGTTAGGCAGCTGCGCCATTATGTGAGTGAGCACGTGAAGACGTGGGACCAATACATTTCTATTCTGACCACTGCCTACAATTCGCAGGTTCACTCATCTACCGGGGAAGTACCCCTCGCTTTTGTGACCCCCCGTCGCGTGCGGTCTATTGCCGTGCGGCGGCCGCTCCCAACTAGGGAGAATGGTGGCAGTACGCCCACTCCTACTGAGAGTAAGGCGGAGTTCGCTGCTAGGCTTGAAAACCTCATCCCTAAAGTCAGGGCTGAGATGGACAAAGCACAAAAGCGCTACAAGCGTACCTTTGACAAAAAGGTGCGCAACGCCAAGCATGTCCCCGAGCAGGGTGACTGGGTATTGGTCCACTCACACACCCCAACTGGGGGTAAGTTGGTGTTCCAGACGAAGGGGCCGTACCAGGTCCTTCGTACTGATGGGCGGCGCTTCACCATCGAAAGTGACGATGGGGTCCGCACAGTGAACGGACAGGACGTGGTCAAAGTTGCACCACCGCCTGCAGGCGACCCAGCTTGGGCGCGTGCTTTGAAAACGTGGCGCCTGCCCTCGCTGCCTGCAGCCAAACAGGGCCCGCAGGAGTACGTGTTCGACAAGTTCATCGACCACGGCTGGGATGAGGATACTGACCGCCTCATGTTGAGGGTGCGTTGGTTTGGCTACAAAGCCAAGGATGATACGTGGGAGTATGTGGAGGACCTTCCTGCTGAGAAGGTCCGGGCGTACTGTGCCCGGAACGAGATAGACCCTAACAGCCCTCCCTCAACGTGAGGGAAGGCCGAGCAACAGTGCCAAGAGAGTGCTTCAAGTCGAAGTGGTACGCAGAGTGGCTTTAAACTATAGCCCTAACCCTCACACTCTCACAACAAAGGCAGCTGCCA
Organism: Pyropia yezoensis; assembly: GCA_009829735.1. Taxonomy (NCBI): domain Eukaryota; phylum Rhodophyta; class Bangiophyceae; order Bangiales; family Bangiaceae; genus Pyropia; species Pyropia yezoensis. Next base: position 27,772,785 of record CM020620.1, read on the forward strand.
ACTAGGCACGCATGCTAGACTCTCCCACTCCACGGCCCTCGCCCTCACGTGGAGGCGAGCGGCGAGACCCACGCCGATAACGGTCTCCACTCGTTGGAAGGGGCGGCGGCTCCAAGTCGGAACCGTCGCGCCCCTCACGGTCGCGCAAGTGGCGCCGACCGTGGCTACTCTTCTGCCTGGTCTTGCGCGCAAGTTTGCGACGCAGACGCTGGACAGACTCCGTCTCCGATGGGGTAGAGGACTCCGAGACGGAGTAAGACAACTCGTCTTCCGACACGGAGGGAGAGCGCCGCGAGTGACGGCGACGACGGCGAGGAGGCGAGTATGCCCGGCTCGCACGACGCTTGCCACGCCCAAGTGGGGTTGGCTGGGGCATAATAGCCCCAATGCGAGCCAACTCGGCCGTCATAAACTCCGCCACCGACTCGCAACTCGCGGTCGCCACTGCAGTACGGACGCGCTCCTCAAGTTGAGGAGTCTCGGAACTTTGGAGGGTTGCGGTCGACGCGGCCAACCAGGAAATGGTGCGCACCAACGTGGTGATCATCATCTCTGAGGTTAGAGGCGTGGGCGGTAACACCAACTTGGGGTATACCGTCAGGAGGGTGGCCCCCAAGTTGGGAGACACCGGTGTGGATGACTCCACGGCCACGCTGATCGGGATGTTCCCGTGAGGCTGGAAAGGAACAGGAGGAAGCGGAGGGGCACGCCGAGGTGGCGGTACCCGGGTGTAACTGCGACCCCGACTTGGGGCCCCCGCAGTAGGTTGAGTCATATGGTCATCATATGAGGGCACAGCCATAACTATGGGCTTGTCCGGGGGTGGCGCAGTGTGACGATCCACCCCCGGGGCATACGGGTAGTCCCCGATGCCCAACCCCTCTCGTAGGACCACACGGCCGTCGTGAAGTTCACGAGCGACCCACACGAACTGGCGAAGTGCGCCATCGTCCTTGGGCCCCCGAGTGGGGCGGCGCAACTTGTGCTCAATGCTCTCCCACTCGATAAACTTGTGGAGGCGGAGCATCTCCTCAAGTAGAGTGAGTTGTCCTGACGAGCATCCCTCAGCAACTAGCTGAGGGGTGAGCTGTTCCAAACCCTGGATGAGCCGGAGGGGGAGATGCCAGAGCATCCCCCGCCGCTGAACACATGACACCCAGGTCGACATGACCTCGAGGAGCCACTGGGTGGCCAACATGGCCCACACCAGATGATCAGGGCCAGCCGTCAACATGACGGAGCCGAAGTGGTCAAGCAACCGTGGCAACAATGCCGGGAACCCGTAGGGGACCTCAACTTGAGGCCACCACTCGGGCTTCTTCGGGTAGTATTGCTCCTTACTGGCAGCAGACTGCTGAGGAAACTCAAGTTGAGCCGAGGTCACCAAGTAGGGACCTCGCCGGAAGTCCTTCTCCATCCGCACATCAAAGTGATGAGTGTGCGGATCGGCCTCGTGAAGGTATGGGGGGCGAGTTGCCACCGCGTCCCAAGTGAAGGTCGGCAAGTCGCCGGGACCCGGGATAGTTCCCCCGCGGTCCACCATGGCCTTGGTCCGCTGCACGTCCTCGACCTCCTCGTCGTCCAGGAAGGCAAACTGGTCCGTCCTGAAGCCGGCAGGGAACCCGACCCTACGGGGATACTTCTCCCGTAGGCGGTCCCATACCCGACCCATCGCTGCGCCGAGTCGGCCACAGCGAAGAACAGTCAACCCCTCCTCATACAGAGGCCAAGCGGGGTAAAACCACCGCCCCAAGGCCTCACGCGGGACAACTTGTCCCGCCTCCGGGGGAGATCCTGCCGTCAACCCAAAGCCGGGTGACGCGGGAGTCCCACCCCCCGGAGCGATCGCGGAGCCCCCGCCGGAAGTCCCGGCGGGCGCTGCACCGTAGGAGGTGTCCTCCATACGCTCATCGAGAGAGTCCGTCTCCACTCCCGGAGTCGCCATGGCTCTCCCCAAGTTGGGGAGAGACGTCCTGGCTATCGCGGCACGAGACCCGCCTCGAGTTGAGGGGGACTCGGATCGTGGGTAAACGGGTGGCCTCCCCAGCGTGGGGTGGCCCCGTGTAAGGTGAAGGAGAAGTGGTGGTGGTGGTGAGGTGTGAACCGAGGAGAGCAAGCTGCCAAGTGGGCAAGCTTGAGGAGAGGGGCGGCCAACGTGACCGCCTCCACATCCGCGTTACGTACTCAAGGGGGGACAGCAAGTCGCGTCCCCCCCCCCAACGCCGAGACGTGCGTTTACGCACCCCCTCACAGGGCCGACCGGGTCGGTCGGAACTGAGGAGAGGGGAGTGTGGCAGTATTGACCCCCAGGTAGGGGGCAACACGTGCCATGCAAGGGGCGGCAGGCCACTAGCCTGATCCGTTCCTCCCCCTGCATTTGGGTCCATATTCCCTAAGTTCGGGATAGTTAGCTTAGTAGTAAATCCAACTTGGATTTGAGGGTTTTCTGCATTTATCGTCTTGAATTTTCGTGTGGCCCGGTGGGCAGGTGCTGGGGTGGGAGATTCTGAGTGGCGAGATTCTGAGTGGACCCTGGGGGGATAAGGGGAGGGACAGCGGGGCTTGGCCCTGCGTCCCCGTCCCGACCAAGAAACTGTTGGACCACACACCATCATCTTGTTTGTCCGTGGGGGGATTGCCCCACAACAGGGATAGAGTGTGTGCGACTTGCACTTCTTCCGGTTCCCCCGACACGGGAGGCAGCCCTCGCACACCGCCCCAACTTGGGTACTGTGTGTGCGAGTGGTTTTTGCCACACCAACCGCCCCCACGCAACGCGGGCAGCCCCCGCCCCCCACTCAATCGTCCACACGAGAGGGGCCCCCCTACCACCAGGCACCTGGTGGCGGATCCGCTTGCACCACCCCTCGGAAAGGGGGGTCGTGAACAAAAACCCGCATCGGGAAATTAACGGTCCGGAAAACGGATCGTGTGTGTACCACACAAAGGGGGGCACCCCCCTCGGACAACCTCGAAAAGGGGTGTCTGTCGCGACGGGGCGCAAAGCCCCACCCGACGGGTAAACAGTCACGCGACCCACTTACATTCGGTAACCCGAATGCAACTCGACCCGAGGACGGGCCGAATCTAAGGGGGGGATATGTAGCAATATGGTTGGCCGTATTGTGACCCTAATATTAGGGGGGCTACTTCTAATCCTTAACTTTCAATTTGAGAGTCCGTACTGGTCACGGTATCTATAAGTTACGTATGACCAGAGGGACTTGCATCTTGGGGTGGAGGGTAGTTAGTAGTGTCTCCGAGGGTTTATAACGAGGGGGCCAGTGGCGAATCCACCGCCGGCCAAGGCAGAACAACAAACCCCTCCCATTTGGGCTCCCATCTTGGTCCCGTGGCTTGCGCTCCAAGGACAGCAACCTTGGCCTCCCGGTGACGTTGGTGCCGATCCCCCTTGGTGAGTGTTCCCTGAGAGTGGACGTGCGACGGATTCCTATTGTGCTACAGATACACTGGATACGGTGGCGGAGACGCGGTTCTTTCTGGGAGACGATGGCCTCCTCATGAGGAGGGGGATATTCCAGGGGACCGAACAACTTGTCGTCCCCGCATCCCTCAAGGACAGTATCCTTGAGAGGGAGCATAACGCTCCCACGGGTGGACACCTGGGGTCTAATAAACTGTACCAGACCCTGAGGACCAGGTACTACTGGCCGTCTATGGTGGTGGACATCTACAGTTGGGTGGCTGCCTGCACAAGTTGTACACAGAACCGTCTGATGGAACGGCGGCCTACTACGGCTATGTTATTGTTCCCGGCCAAGAAGCCCTTTGCCGCGTTGGCGATGGACATCCTTGGGCCACTGCCAGTGACCGAGGAGGGCAACCAGTACCTCCTGGTCATCTGTGACCGCTTCACGAAACTTACGCGAGCGATCCCACTGGCAGAGATCACGGCCATGTCGGTCGTGTCAGCCTTCCTAGATCACTGGGTTGCCGCGTATGGCATTCCGGATAGTACACTCTCGGACAATGGACCGCAATTTGCGTCGGTACTGTTTCAGGGAGTGCTGGATATGTTGGGGGTGAAGGCAAACTATGCCACCCCCTACCACCCACAAACTAATGGGCAGGTGGAGCGCTGTAACGAAACTATTGTTCGGTAGCTGCGCCACTATGTGAGTGAGCATGTGAAAACGTGGGACCAATACATTTCTATTCTTACCACTGCCTACAATTCGCAGGTTCACTCATCTACCGGGGAAGTACCCCTCGCTTTTGTGACCCCCCGTCGCGTGCGGTCTATTGCCGTGCGGCGGCCGCTCCCAACTAGGGAGGATGGTGGCAGTACGCCTACTCCTACTGAGAGTAAGGCGGAGTTCGCTGCTAGGCTTGAAAACCTCATCCCTGAAGTCAGGGCTGAGATGGACAAAGCACAAAAGCGCTACAAGCGTACCTTTGACAAAAAGGTGCGCAATGCTAAGCATGTCCCCGACCAGGGTGACTGGGTGCTGGTACACTCACACACCCCAACTGGGGGTAAGTTGGTATTCCAGACGAAGGGGCCGTACCAGGTCCTTCGTACTGATGGGCGGCGGTTCACCATCGAAAGTGACGATGGGGTCCGCACAGTGAACGGACAGGACGTGGTCAAAGTTGCACCACCGCCTGCAGGCGACCCAGCTTGGGCGCGTGCGTTGGAAGCGTGGCGCCTCCCCTCACTGCCTGCGGCCAAACAGGGCCCGCAGGAGTACGTGTTCGATAAGTTCATCGACCACGGCTGGGATGAGGACACTGACCGCCTCATGTTGATGGTCCGTTGGTTTGGCTACAAAGCCAAGGATGATACGTGGGAGTATGTGGAGGACCTTGCCGCTGAGACGGTCCGGGCTTACTGTGCCCGGAATGAGATAGACCCCAACAGCCCTCCCTCAACGTGAGGGAAGGCCGAGTAACAGTGCCAAGAGAGTGCCTCAAGTCGAAGTGGTACGCAGAGTGGCTTTTAACTACAGCCCTAACCCTCACACTCTCACAACCAAGGCAGCTGCCAACTAGGCATGCATGCTAGACTCTCCAACCCCACTGCCCTCGCCCTCACGTGGAGGCGAGCGGCGAGACCCACGGCGATTACGCTCCCCACCAGTCGGCGGGGCCGGCGGCTCCAATTCGGAACCGTCGCGCCCCTCACGGTCGCGCAAGTGGCGACGACCGCGGCTGCCCTTCTGTTCAGTCTTGCGCGCAAGTTGGCGACGCAGACGCCGGACCGATTCCGACTCTGACGGAGTCGAGGACTCCGAGACGGAGTAAGACAACTCGTCTTCCGACACGGAGGAAGAGCGCCGCGAGTGTCGGCGACGACGGCGAGGAGGCGTGTATGCTCGGCTCGCGCGACGTTTTCCACGCCCAAGTGGGGCTGGCTGGGGCATAATAGCCCCGATGCGAGCCAACTCGGCCGTCATAAACTCGGCCACCGACTCGCAACTCGCGGTCGCCATGGCAGTACGAACGCGCTCCTCAAGTTGAGGAGTCTCGGAACTTTGAAGGGTTGCGGTCGACGCGGCCAACCAGGAAATGGTGCGCACCTACGTGGTGATCATCATCTCTGAGGTTAGAGGCGTGGGCGGTAACACCAACTTGGGGTATACCGTCAGGAGGGTGGCCCCCAAGTTGGGGGACACCGGGGTGGACGACTCAACGGCCACGCTAATCGGGATGTCCCCGTGCGGCTGGTAGGGGACAGGAGGAAGCGGAGGGGCACGCCGAGGTGGCGGGACCCGGGTGTAGCTGCGACCCCGACTTGGGGCCCCCGCAGTGGGTTGAGTCATCTGGTCATCATATGAGGGCACGGCCATAACTATGGGCTTGTCCGGGGGTGGCGCAGTGTGGCGATCCACCGCCGGGGCATACGGGTAGTCCCCGATGCGCAACCCCTCTCGTAGGACCACACGGCCGTCGTGAAGTTCACGAGCGACCCACACGAACTGGCGAAGTGCGCCATCGTCCTTGGGCCCACGAGTGGGGCGGCGCAACTTGTGCTCAATGCTCTCCCACTCGATAAACTTGTGGAGGCGGAGCATCTCCTCAAGTAGAGTGAGTTGTCCTGCTGAGCACCCCTCAGCAACTAGCTGAGGGGTGAGCTGTTCCAAACCTTGGATAAGCCGGAGGGGGAGATGCCAGAGCATCCCCCGCCGCTGAACACAAGACACCCAGGTCGACATGACCTCGAGGAGCCACTGGGTGGCTAACATGGCCCACACCTGGTGATCAGGGCCAGCCGTCAACATGACGGCGCCGAAGTGGTCAAGCAACCGTGGTAGCAACGCCGGGAACCCGTAGGGGACCTCAACTTGAGGCCACCACTCGGGCTTCTTCGGATAGTACTGCTCCTTACTGGAAGCCGACTGCTGAGGGAACTCAAGTTGAGCCGAGGTCACAAAGTAGGGACCTCGCCGGAAGTCCTTCTCCATCCGCACATCAAAGTGATGAGTGTGCGGATCGGCCTCGTGAAGGTACGGGGGGCGAGTTGCCACCGCGTCCCAAGTAAAGGTCGGCAAGTCGCCGGGACCCGGGATAGTTCCCCCGCGGTCCACCATGGCCTTGGCCCGCTGTATGTCTTCGACCTCCTCGTCGTTCAGGAAGGCAAACTGGTCCGTCCTGAAGCCGGCAGGGAACCTGACCCTACGGGGATACTTCTCCCGTAGGCGGTCCCATACCCGACCCATCCCTGCGCCAAGTCGGCCACAGCGAAGAACAGTCAACCCCTCCTCATATAGAGGCCAAGCGGGGTAAAACCACCGCCCCAAGGCCTCACGCGGGACAACTTGTCCCGCCTCCGGGGGAGATCCCGCCGTCAACCCAAAGCCGGGTGACGCGGGAGTCCCATCCCCCGGAGCGATCGCGGAGCCCCCGCCGGAAGTCCCGGCGGGCGCTGCACCGTAGGAGGTGTCCTCCATACGTTCGTCGAGAGAGTCCGTCTCCATTCCCGGGGTCGCCATGGCTCTCCCCAAGTTGGGGAGAGACGCCCTGGCTACGGCGGCACGAGACCCGCCTCGAGTTGAGGGGGACTCGGATCGTGGGTAGACGGCGGGCCTCCCCAGCGTGGGGCGGCCCCGTGGAAGGTGAAGGGGAGGTGGTGGTGAGGGTGAAGTGTGAACCGTGGAGAGCAAGCTGCCGAGTGGGTAAGCTTGAGGAGAGGGGCGGTCAACGTGACCGCCTCCACATCCGCGTTACGTACTCAAGGGGGGACAGCAAGTCGCGCCCCCAACGCCGAGACGTGCGTTTACGCACCCCCTCACAGGGCCGACCGGGTCGGTCGGAACTGAGGAGAGGGGAGTGTGGCAGTATTGACCCCCAGGTAGGGGGGCAACACGTGCCATGCAAGGGGCGGCAGGCCACTAGCCTGACCCGTTCCTCCCCCTGCATTTGGGTCCATATTCCCTAAGTTTGGGATAGTTAGCTTAGTAGTAAATCCAACTTGGATTTGAGGGTTTTCTGCATTTATCGTCATGAATTTTCGTGTGGCCCGGTGGGCAGGTGCTGGGGTGGGAGATTCTGAGTGGCAAGATTCTGGGGGGACCCTGGGGGGATAAGGGGAGGGACAGCGGGGCTTGGCCCTGCGTCCCCGTCCCGACCAAGAAACTGTTGGACCACACACCATCCTCTTGTTTGTCAGTGGGGGGTTTGCCCCACAACAGGGACAGAGTGTGTGCGACTTGCACTTCTTCCGGTTCCCCCGACACGGGAGGCAGCCCTTGTACACCGCCCCAACTTGGGTGTCGTGTGTGTAAGTGGTTTTTGCCACAGGACCCACAGGGCGTGGGCGCAGGCGCGGCCCGCAGGGAAGAAGCACAGTCGCCACTGGCAGGGGGGGCGCGCCGGCGCCACCAGCCAGGCGACGACGGCAGCACCATGGGCCAGGGCAGAGGGGGGGGCATAAGCGCCACCCGCAGAGCAAAGGCACAGGCGCCATCATGGAGACGACGGCGGCAACACCTGCAGGAAGGGTGCAGGGGGGGGGCAGTGACGCCACCCACAGGGCGGGGGCCCAGGCGACGCCAGCAGGGAAGGAGCACAGGCGCCAGCCGCAGGGCGGGGGCAGAGGCGCCAGCCGCAGGGCGGGGGCAGAGGCGCCAGCCGCAGGGAAAGAGCACAGGCGCCAGCCGCAGGGCGGGGGCAGAGGCGCAAGCCGCATGGGACGAGCACGGGCGCCAGCCACGGGGCGCGGGCAGGGGCGCCAGCCGCAGGGGAAGAGCATATGCGCCCGCCGCAGGGCGGGGGCAGACGCCATGCGCAGGAGAGAAGCACTGGCGCAGAGGCGACGGCGGCAACACCTGTGGCCAGGGCAGAGGGGGGGGGCGCAGGCTCGACCCGTCAGGCGACAGCGGCCGGGATACGGGGGAGGATGGGGCGACAGGGGCGCGGGCGACAGCGGGGCGGGCAGCGACGGAGGACGCCAACCGCGATCGAAGGAGGGGGGGGAGGAGGGGGGGGAGGAGGGGGGGGGAGGAGCAACAGGTGGGCGGGCAGCGGCGGGGAGAGACAGGTGGGCGGGCAACGAAGGAGGGGGGGGGGAAGGGGAGCGCAGGAGTGGTTGAAGGTGGGCGGGCAACGAAGGAGGGGGGGTGGGAGGGGGTGCGCAGGAGGGCGGGGGGGAGGGAGGGGGAGAGCGACAGGGCGGCGGGCAGCGACGGAGGACGCCGCCCGCGATCACAGGAGCGGGGGGACCGCGGGGAGAGGGGGGGGGGGGAGCTGAGGGCGCCGCTGGCCCAGTGCAGCACTGCGCGCCGCGCGCGCGTTCTCGGCGCAGGGCTTCACTTTTATGCGCGCCTTTTTTCCTGGGGCGTGCGGGGGGGGAGGGGGAGTTTGTGACGCTGCTTTCTCCTGGGGCGCGCGCGCTGGCGCTGGGGCGCGCTTTTTCTGCCGACGCTTCGTGTTGTTGTTTTTCTCTGCGGGGCACGACGGGACCCGAGCGGGACCCCAACCCCACCCCAGCGCATCATACGAAGACGGGCGCAATTGCACTCTGTAAGTCCGCGGATCACATCCCAACCCCACCCCTTCGAGTTTAATCCAACCCAACCCCCATCACGGGCCCGGGCGCGGGGCAAGCCGACGGACGCTACCGAGCGCCGTGCGCTCGGAGGGGTGGCCCGCGCGGCCGCTTATAAGGGCGCGGGTGCCCAACGCCCAGGCCGCCCGCCGCGCCGGAGGCCCCCGCCAGAGTGGAAACTGCCCGCCCGCGCACAGGGGCCCGCCGTGCTGGTCCGCCGCCGCCAAGCGGCACCGGTCCGTGCGCCGGGCGAGGGTGCCGTGGTGCCGGGCGTTGGCGGGAAAACCGGTGGGCGTAGTGGGGGAGTGCGAAGGCGGTGCCGAAACCGCCAGCGGCCGCAGCCGCCTGGTTGGCGCCGTCCGTGGACGGCCCAGCCGATCGTCCGCCCGGGTGCTCCGCCGACCGCCAGCGTGGGATCCCCCCCTCGGCCGCGCGGGCCGGATGGTCAGTTACCGGCCGGTGCCCAGGAGCACAGGGGATTATAGCTGGTGAGGGAGACGAGTGTGCCAAACTCGGGGGGAGATGCCCGTGATTGCCGTCGTCAAAAGCGGAGTGGGAAGTAGCGGGCAAACAGCGCCCGTGCTGCCGGTGTTGACGGCCAGTGCGCGTTGATGTAGTGCTTGTAGGCCGTTTCCAGAGAGGAAAAGCCCATAAACTGCTGGATGAGCGACGGCGGCAGCCCGATGGCGTACGCCGCGGACGCCGCGCCAGCGCGCGGCGAAGGCCCAGTCCACTTGACGCCCAGCGGGGGCGTACAGGAGGTGAGGGGCAGGAGCCGGGAGAGCCAGGCCGTGACGACCTGGGTGGGGAGGGGCTGCAGGGCGGAACGCCCGGGCGGCGCAAAGAGATGCGCCGCCGGGGCGCGCCCCGCGAGGTAGTGCTACGTACAGACGCGCCGCACCATGGACAGCGGCGCGTCCTCGCCCCAGCCGCCCGCCGCCACAGGGATGGTGAACGCCAGGCGGGCGCCCCGCTTCAAAACGCCCATCTTGTAAACGGGGACCTGCACCTGGAACCCCGCCGGGGAAAGGCGCAGGTCCCGCGCCCGCATGTTGTCCGCCGCCCAGGGGCGGTTAAACATCAGGAAGGCCAGCACCAGGCCGGCGCACTCGCGCCGGCGGGCGGCGTCCGACGTGGCCATGCCTATGGCGGTCGGCTCCGTCACCGCCTCGGGCGGCAGCGGCCCCCGCACCTCGGGCAGCCCCCCCGCGGCGTCCGTGTGGAGCCGCCGGTACCCGACGCGCGCGTCGGCAACGAGGGGGTCGTCCGTGGGCGAGGGGAGGCCCGCCACGCGGTGTACCGCCCAGATGGCGGCCAGGTAGGAGCCCACCGTGTCGGGCGCGCAGGTGCCCCCGTCGTAGAGGGACGCCATGTAGCGCACCACCGTCTCGGGGGATGCCGGCATCGCGCGCGCGTTGACCCGCTGGCAGAACGCGTCAATCCGCTCCCACGCGTTGACGTAGTTCTTCTTGGTGCTGCTCTGGTACTTGGCAGACACCAGCCGGCGGGCGGTGACGGCACCTTCGCCCCAGCCGAAACGCCGGGCGCGTAGGCCGTCCACCAGACGATCCCACCGCACGGTTGCGGCGCACGCGGTCCCAAACCGGAACACCACCACCCGCCAGTCCGGGCGCGACACCGGCGTCGTCCGGCTGCCGTGCAGGAACACCCCCTCCTCCGCTGGCAGCGGGAGGAATGCCGTGCAGGCCCGCACCGCCAGTGGCCACCACGGCTGGGCGGGCCAAAAGGGTGCCACGAGCGTGACCGCGGCGTCCTCGCGCACGATCTTGTCCACCACCAGGCCGAGGAGGTTGAAAGGCGGGTTGGCCCATGCGTTGTCGCTGCGCGAGCTGATGCGCATGGCGTCGACGCCCGCGCCGCCGGGCGCCGGCAGCTTGGAGTAAAACCGGCCGCACTGCGCGTTCTCCGCCATCGCGAACAGGTCGACCGTTTGGGGCCCGTAGAGGCCCTCCAACCGCTCGAACGCCGGCCGGGCCAACGCCCAGTCGGTCGAGTCCCTTGTCCGTGACAGCCTGTCGGCCCACAGGTACAGGCCGATGGCAGGTACTCCGCCCGCAGCGTCACACCGAGGGCGGTGGCGACCTTGTGCAACCGCCGCAGCTCCTGCATCAGCGCGGGCGACCGCGACGAGCCGTTGTTGATTACCTCCATCGCCACCCGCGAGTCCGTGCGCAGCCGCACGATGGTGGCCGGCTCCCGCAAGAAGTCCACGAACGACAGTAGGCCCAGCCGCAGCGCCCCCAACTCGAGGAGGTGCGTAGTACGCTAAAATGATATTTGCGTAATACGCTTGTTTTGAGAACGCTTGGCAACCCCTGATGAGGACCAACTTACAGAATACGCCACCCGAACGCCGCGTGAAGATGTTTCGAGCACACCAGCATTGGGATGCACTGCGCAGCACGTATTGTGCATCCCCCCGAAAGCGTGTCACAAGTGTCGCGCCACGTTGCCCCATTTTTAACCCATGAACGGGTTGCCAAAAATTCTCTGTTGGCCAAAGATTCGCATCGCGCAGGTGCAGCTGCCCATCCCTTTGGTGGCACTCTTGGGACGCGCCCCCCCCTCGTGGTATCCGCCCGTGCGCCACCAGCACTGGAGTGGCGGGCGTCGACGCACCGCAGCCGCGGGCGGCGTGGCGTGCTCTCTGGCGGGCGCGGCCGAGGTGGCGCGCTCGCTGCGCGCGGGCGCGAGTGTGACGCTGACCGGCGGGCCAGGCGATCGGGGCGCGGCGACGCGAGCGCACGCGGGAGGCTGCGGGGATCCGGTTTCCTGACACGCGCCGCCGCGTGAGCCGCTTCGGCGTGGCCTTGTCCGCGCCTCCTGCTCGGAGTCCCCTTGCTTTTGCGTGTACTGCTGGCGGTGGTGGTGCGGGTGGTGGCTCGGGGCGGGACGCGTGCCGCCGCGCTGTCCCGTGCGCAGCGCTCCTTCCTGGGAAGCGCTGCAAGGTATGCATTGAGGGGGGGGCGACGTGGCTGGTGCCGCCGCTGGCCCCGCTACAGTCGGGTGAACGAGAGACCCTTGTGACCCGGTGGATCCCGGCGCTGCCTTGACGGGGCCGCGCCCAGGGCAGAAGCTGCGCATGGAACGGCTCGGGGCAGACGCGGCGGCTGGGGCGGACGGGGCGGCTGGTGGTGTCGCTGCGCCTCTGGCGCGACGTGGCCGCGGCGGCAGCGTCGGCCATATTGCAACGCCGCCCGTACCGATTGTGGCCTACCGCCCTGCGCGGGCCGACGGTGGCGGCAGCGGCGGCAGTGCCGGTGGCGACAGCGGCGGCGGCCATAGTGGCAGTGGTGACGACAATGATATTGACCGTGTTGTGGGCGGCGGCCGCTGGCCTCCCACCTCTTGGACCTTCTCGCCGGCAGACCGCGGCAGGCGCGTGGCAAGCGGTGTGGCTGGCGACGGCGGTCGTAGCGACGACAGCGCGCCGTGGAGCAGCGTGGACGCTGGTAGCAGCAGCGACAGCAACATCCGTGGCACACGCGTGGACACCCGCATGACCGCTTCCATCCAACCATCTTCCTCTCTCTCCGCGTCTCTGCGGGAGCGTTTCAAATCGCTGCGGGCAGATTTGCTGCGACTCCGCTCCTTTTTTGCCACCGATGGCGAAGAGGAGGAGGACAGCCACGGGTCTGACGGGCACAGGCGTGTCGGGCGCAGTGGCGGTAGCGGCGCCGCGGGTGAGAGCTTTTTTTCTACCGGCGACGGAGGGGGTGGGAGCAGCGCCCTGTCGCGTCATCCTAGCCTGATGCCAGCTCCTGGTGGCTTTGACGACAATGCAGCCAAGCTGCGACTTGAAGTCATGACCGCCGGCGAGGTGAATGTTAGCATTGGGGCCCTTTACGTGACGCTCCTGGTGGCTCTCGCCTACACTCTTCTCGCTACCGGCAGCGCGTCCGCCTCGTGGGCGGCACTCCCCGACGGCGCGTCGGCGGCGGCGGTTGCGACCGCATTGGGCCCGTCGTTTCTCTCTCGCGCCGCTGCAGTGACCATCAACGTAACAGGGGTGGGCGTGGCGGCGCTGTTTCTCCTCGCCCTCGCGGCCGTCCCCCCGGCAGAGCGCACGGAGGAGCAGGTGTGGACGGCGGTGCTGCTTGGTGCGGGGCTCCTGTGCACAAGCCCCATGACGCTCGCGGGGCTGCCGACCGACCTCCCTACAGACACCCCGGTGACGCCCGTGGCCATTACCCGTCCGGCGGCTGCCGCTTTGCGGTCATTGCTGGCACCGGCCTGGCCCGCTGCCGCTGACCTCTTCCCCCCGCTGTCCACCTCCGGACTGCTGCGTATCCTTACTGATGCGGTGTACACAGCGTCGGCAACCTTTTACCTTCTCTCCGCGTCCCACTCGTACCGGCTGCTTCTCCGACCGGGGACCCAGCTTGAGCGGGCCAGGTTCTATGCCCCCAAGGTGGCGGCCGTTGTTGTTGTTTTCCTCATCAAGGGCGTCCTTGCCGCCGCAGCTGGTGTTTCGCTGGGCTTTGTGCCATTTGCGCGCATGCTATCGGTCTTTCGGCTGGCCCGTGTCGGGGAGCTCCCGCCGCTGGTTGGCGCTGCAGCGCTGGCGGCGGTTATTCTCGACGTGGCGATCGCCTTTTCCACCCTTTCGGCCATGCGCGCCACTGGCCAGGCACTGGCGGCGCAGCCTTACGCAGAGACGCGTACGAAGCAGCTGGGCTTTCGGTGCTTTGCGTACCAGACCCCGGCGTGTGCTACTGCGATGATTTGTCTTCGGCTGCTGACGGTCGCGCGGCTGCCCATTGAAGTGCTCGTCCTCACTGCCCGCCCGCCGCCGCCGTCTTTGGCAGATGCGTCGCTTGTGCCCCCAGTAGCGAACCTTGGTATCGCGGCAGTTTACATCACGAGCACCACGTTGGCGGCATACATGAACTTACCTGCGGGTCTGTGGCGGGACGTAGAGGTTTCGACAGCCTTGGCTGGCCCTGCTGAGCTCCAGCCATCATCCGCTGGGGCGTCTGGGTTTCTAGGCCCGTCTACCGCAACCTCCTCGACCGCACCGGCTCCGTCGCTATCGGCGGGCGGGCGGGTGCCTCTGCTATTGGAGAGAAGCCTGGCACGCGTCTTCTTTACTGCCATTCATCGTGTCTTTTCGGGTCGCGACCAGCCCGCAACCCCCGCCGTAAGGGACAATCCGGAACGTGTGCCTCTGTTGGCGGGTCACCGCCGACGTCGTGTGCGGCTACCGTCTTCGGCACTGACCACCTCGGGCAAGGGCATCCCTTGGGGACGCGACATGCCGCTGCGCTATCGCCACCGCGAGTGGCGAGTGCTCAACGGAGGAATCCGGGACGATGTGGGAGGTAGGGAGGGTGTGAGTGGGGGAGGGCGCGTGTGCCGCCCGGGAAGGGGCGCCCGCCCGAGGCGTGACCTTTCTGCCATGGACAGTAGTAGCGCCAGTGACATCGATGGGGCGGACGACGGCAGCTCACGGGTGTCCTCGGCCCGCCGGCCTTCTGGCCGCTCTCAGCGCCACCGGCGGCGGAGGCGGCGTCGCGGATTTGATCGGGACCACCGGCCCCCGCCGCCGTCCATGGTCGGGACTTATCCGTCGGTGCCAGCCACGTCGGTGGGGTCGTTTGGGGACTACCTCGGCGGCCTTGATGTTGATATCGACGGCGACGAGCCAGTCGTAGGCCGGGGCCTGCAGCGGGTGTCGCTGCGCGGCCGCACCACTTCCAACCGGCTGCGGCACCACAGCACCCTTGCGCAGTGGGAGCGCTCCCTTCTTGATGCGGACCCCGACAGGGGATGTTACTTTCGGTTGGGCATGAAGAAGAACGTGCTCGTCATGCAGACCGTCGTGCTCATGGTTAACTGCGCCTACCTTGCTTACATCCCGGGCAATCCGCGGGAGGAGCTGGTGCCTCCGCCGCCATCGCCGCCTCGGCCGCCGCGGCCGCCGCCGCGGCCACCGCCTCCGGCATCGATGGCCACCGAGGGGGCCGACGAGCTGGAAGCGCTACTCGCGCAGGAGCGCCACGACCAATTGCTGGCTGGTCGTGACGGTTCGGGCAACAAGAGCAGTGTGGGCGTTTTCGATGCGCCTGTGAGTGCAAGAAGAGGGGGCGAAGTGGCGGGCAGCTCGGCGCCTTTTGCAGTGCCGAGCAGACGTGTCCTGCCTCCGTCTACGTCATCGATCGCTTTGCATGGCGACGGCACCACTGCTGGCGGCTCTGGTGGGCGTCTGACCGTGTCTCAGCCGCATTCTTGGTCTCGTATGTCGAGCATGCCGCCTGCACTCAGCGGCGGTGCCACCACCGACACCTGGGGCCGCCGCTCGCTCGGCGCTTCCTCCCGCGTGCCGTCACTCATGTCGTCGCCCGCGCTAGACACATGGGGTCGCCGCCCACTATTACCGTCTACGGGCCACTCGTCCATTGCTTCCCCTGCATCGGGTGTTGGGGCGCCCGAGGGGGGTGTTTTCTTTGGTGGGGGCGGCGGTGGGGTGGACGGCGTGTCGCCTGGGCCGTCCGCCGGTAGGGAATTTGGGACAGGTGTTGGTGGTTCCTCGACGGCCGCCACTGCCGCGGCAACGACAGCGGGGCCGAGTTCACTAGCCAGTTTTGCGTCGGCCGACGGCCTGCGGATCGACCCGTTTGCGCTGGCTGCCTCCCGCGGTTACTTGGTTGCGCGTTACATCACTGCGCCATCGCTGTCGGCGCACGCGCTGGTGCTGGTCAGCGTCGACCGGGTGGTCGTGACCTTCTCGGGCACCCGCGATGCAACCAACTGGGCGGCCAACCTAGAGGTGTCGTCCACTCCGTTTGACGACCTCTTTTCTGATGATCTGCCTCTTGATGCAGCCATCTACGCCGACAGAGAGGGTGGCGGCGCTGTGGGTGGAGGTTTGGGTGAGAAGGGTGGGGGGGGCACCGCTTCCCGTGGTGCCGCTCCGTCCGTGCCGTCTGT
The DNA here is from genome assembly GCA_009829735.1 of Pyropia yezoensis. NCBI lineage: Eukaryota > Rhodophyta > Bangiophyceae > Bangiales > Bangiaceae > Pyropia > Pyropia yezoensis. The sequence goes on from CM020620.1 coordinate 27,788,743, forward strand.
CGACGGCGCGGCCTCCTCCTCGGCCGCCGCGCCTGCCGCAGCCGCTCCTGGCGTCGTTGACGAAGCTAGCTACGGCAGCGTTTCGTCTGCTGGTCAACCGCACCGCGGCATTGGTGCGTCACCCTCGCTCTTTGCTGGGGGCGAGCGCCCGGTCAGCGAAGACAAGGCGGATGCCGGCGGCCTGCCACCGCCGGCGTCAAGCGGTGGCCTTGCCGCGTTTGCCAAGGACGTGCTTACGCTGGGTCAGGCGTCTGTTCACGGTGGCCATGCGCGGGTTTACAAGCAGCTACGGCCTGACGTGCTCTCTGTCGTTGCCAACTTGTACGCACCGCCCGAGAGGACTGCGTCGGCTGGGGCGGGCGGCCGTCGCCGTCGTGGCCGTAGTGGCGGCGGCTTTGCTCAGGGAGAGAGCTTTGACAGCAGCAGCAACGGCGGTGGCGGTCGCGACTGGACGTACCCGGGCGAGTCTTCCGACGCGGACACCTCCCCCGTCGACAACGATAGCGTCGGTAGCGGCAGCGCACGTGGTAGCCGTAGCTGTTCGAACGATGAAGACAGCAGCGACGACAGTAGCTGCGACTCGGTCGACAGCAGCAGTAGCACGGACAGTCAATCTCACGAGAGTGGGGCACCCCCCCCACCCGACCCGTACTCTGCCCGCACCGCGTATGTTGCGTCACGTTGGCGCGGGCGCGGCCGTGGTAAGCCGATTTTCTTCACTGGCCACTCGATGGGGGGCTCTCTTGCCACCCTCGCGTCGTACGAGGCGGCCCGCCACTGGCGGCAGCTGGGCCTCGGGTCGGCCGAGGACGTTGCGGTGACCACCTTTGGTGCTCCCCGCGTGGGCAACTCTGCGTTCGCCCTCCGCTACGACGCGACCGTCGCGACGCATTGGCGGGTGGTTATCGCTGCCGACCCGGTTGTGCGGCAGCCGCGGCTCCTCGGCTACCACCACGTGGGCGTAGAGGTGCTGCTGGACCGGGCGGGCCGGCTGGTGGTGGACCCGTCGTTTGTTGAGACGGCCTGGTGGGCGTCGGCGGTGGGCGCCACGACTGGCTACCGCCTCCACTTTCGAGCCAGCTACGTGCTCGCCGTCAAGGCCGCGTGCCGCGCATACCGGGGGGGCACGGACGACCTTGCCGACGACTTTTGGCCATTTGTGCTGGGCGAGCATGTCCACCGGCTGTTTCGGGTTTCGGGCGCCGAGCGTGCGGAGGAGGAGGGGAGGGGGGGGGGGGGGGGGGGGGCGACCACAGCCACGGGTGTCGACCAGGTGTGACGGGTGAGACGGGTGCCTACGCTGTGTCGGGCAAAATTTACGACTGACATCCCATCTTAACCTTGCGTGGCTGACCACGCGCCGTACGACCCGTCAGAGCTCACCGCGCGCAGGCAACGTAGAGGCCTATCACAATGACTCGAAAGAAAGGAAACCACACGAGTACCAGCGCACACAACGCAACGCACACGTACGAGTACACACCACGCAACCCCTCGAAGCACAGAAAAAAAGCAACAAGCAGCTCTAGTGTAGTACAGCACCGAGGGACCGCGCGCCTCTCTGATTCGGCATTGCACAACACGAACTGCAGCGTCCCCACCCACTAGCCCCACTTCAACACAGCCATTACGACACATGCCTCGAAAGGCTTGCCGGCCACCGTCGGTAAAAATCAAAACCCCGACCACGGGCGGCAGCGTCACCTCGACGTCTCCGACCTCGTCCTCCTGGCGCGGCCACGCGTCAGCCCTGAGCGGACTCTTCGATCAAACCGACCATCACCAAGGAGGTGGCCGCCTACTTGTACAGGGTGTCAATCCCAGTCTTCCACCACTGCCCTTTGAGCTCAATCTGCTTGGTCGACCCAAAGCACGTGGAGCACGTCATCGTCGTCTCCCCCCCACAGCCCGGACAGGGGATCGTCTTCCCGTCGGGCCCGGTGGCGATGAGGCCCATGCAAAAGGTGCACTGCGTGCGGCCGCTGCCCTTGCAATACGTGCACGTGGACGCCTCGGCATCAGCCGCAGCCTCCCGCAGCGAAACCGGCCGCAGGTCCCAGCCGGGGATGGAGCCGGCGCCCTTAAAGCCGACAAGGGAGAGGAAGTTGTTGGCCCAGGTGGCGTTGGACACGGGCTTGGGCGCGTTCCTCCGCCGCTCCCGAGCCGCCGCGCGGGATGCCGCGTCCCGAGGGGCGGGCTTCTGCTTTGGCGCCGCGGCGGCCGTGTCCGCGTCGGCGGGGTCTGCCGCCATCCGGGGGGGGGCGCCGAAAGCGACTGGTCGGCAGCTGCAGACACCGACGGCGCGGCGGCCGCGGGCGCACGCCACGGAAGGGGACGCGGCCACAAAGGCGGGGGACTCCATGGTGCTTGGGGAAGAGGGTAGTATATATGAAACAGGCGGCGGGGCAGAGAACGCCTGCGCGAAGAGGTTGACGTGACGGCGGCGGCGATGTGCAACCAAGGCGGGATCGCGCGGAGGTTGGAGACGAAACAAGGAGGGAGCTCAACGGGTAACGGTGAGGACGAATTGCCATCAACAATGGCTCGGATAGGTATCCAAGGATTGGGTTTCTCGTCGATACCTTTAGGTATTTGCAAGCTAACGTAACTTCCGGAGCGCGGATGTGCCCAGGTCGCCACATAGCCTACTTGTGCTGCCGCCACCTTCTGCCCCACCCCCCCTGACCGGCCTGCACTCCGTCGCGCAGCAGCTTCCCTCTGCCTTGTCGCGCTCATGGCGGCGCCGCCGCCGGGCTCTGTGCCGGTGCTGAAGCGCCGGTCTGAGAACAGGGTTCTGGAGGACGTGAAGAAGGTGGCCCTGAAGCACTGCGACGGCCTCGTGAAGGAGTTTGTCGATTGCACCAAGGTACGTGTGGTGCGCCTCTCTGCGGTTCTGCGCAGCTTCGATGGTGCGCCTTGCTGCTGCTCTGCGCAGCTGCGATGGCTTCTTATTTTGCCCTCTTTGGGTTGCGCCTTGGATTGGCAGCGCCTGTCTTGTCATGCGCGGCTGGGCGGTCGCCCGTACAGCTTTTGACTTGCAGATGTTCCGGTACTCCTTTGTCCTTCTCTTGGTCTTCGTCGCCCGTGGATTGCACGTCTTTCTTCGCTTTTTACCATGTCTACCTGGGCGTCCACCTCGTGGTTGTATCCCCTAGGCGCATACCTTGTCGGTGGTTTGGGCTTGCCGCTCCCAACAGCGCGCCCTGAATGAGTGCCTCGGCACTATCACACGTGACGAGGCGGTGCTGAACCGTGCGCGCGAGGAATTTGCCGCGAAGTTCCCGATGGAGGTGCTGCGGTGGACACCAGCAGAGGACTCGCCGGCTACCTGAGCTGTACAGTACCGGATTGAGAGGGTTGGAGAGATGGCGGCGTGGGGGATGAGAGCCGACCGTTCTCATTGGGGAGGTCGAAGGGAGCTGCATCACTTGGCAGGAAAGATGAAGGGAGTGTTGGTGGACGCCGGACTGGAGGGTACGGTGGATGGCTCAACGGGCGCAGATAGGATTAGAGTTGGCCAGAGGACCCCCACGCAGATAGCGCGGAAGCCGAGGGGAGCGGAAGGAGCGCGGTGAACTTGTCGAAAAAACGAGGGACAGCGCCCAGACGGTGGCCACCGCCGGGGGAGGGCATGGCATCACGAGCAACGAAGCAAAGAAAAAAAAATCAACTAAGCACGAAAAGCCGTGGCCCAACCGCCCATTCCATGTACACACAATAGACCACCACCCTCCGAGGCACCGTCATCAATACGGCGACAAGCGATGGGGTCAATGCAGGTCACGACCCTCAATGGACACATTCACAGCCCGCGACTGTGTCTTCCGCTTCATGCCTTTGACAGCCTTGTCAAGACTGCGCTTCTTCCTGGTACCAGATGCGGCACCCCCACCACCGGAGGCGCTGCCCTCGCCCGCCAAGGACGATGCTTCGGGCACGCGCGTGAAGCTAAACGACACCCGCTGCGGCACGCGCACCACGTTCTTCAGCTCGTCGCCCATGGCCCGGTCCCGCTTGGCCATCATCTTAGCAGTGGCAGCGTCGCCGACCCGCTCTTTCTGCAGGTGCTGGGCCACCGACGCCCGCCGGTCGCGACCCGTTTCGAGGATGGTGGACCGATTGCGTGCAAACTCAGATGCGCCGCCCGCCGAGCTGCTCCGCTCCGGCGCAGCCACCCGCTCATAATCGGCGTTCAGGTGGGAATAGTCCGTAGACATGTCGAAGATGGGGCGGGACCACTTGTCCATAAGCTTCCGGGCCAGCCGCTTGTTGGCCTCAAAATCATCGTGGCGCGACAGGTAGTGGATGACCTTGCCAAGACCAGTGGACGAGCGGAGAAGATCTGTCCACCCCTCGTCGACAGGGAACGCGTCCAGGGCGGCCAGAAGCACCTGCCGAACTCGCAGGTTGGGCAAGCTCCTGTCGGGCATCGGGTCCAGCCACGCTTTGACGACGGACAGGAGGCCGTTGGCCAGCAATGGCGCGCGGTAATCCACCTTGCACAGCATGCGCTCCACTTCCGGGAGGTCGCGCAGCTTGGCCAACGCCGGCTCGCCCCGCTTGAACGACTTGAAGTCCTCGTCCCGTGCGTCCATCATTTTAACCAAGAAGCGCACCGCCGACTCCGCAGCTGCCTCTTCATCCAGCGCCCCGTTCTTACCGCGCTTGGGCTTCTTCTTCGCCGGCCCGTCGGCGGGATCCTCCTCTGCCTCATCAAACTTGCCGACGCCACGGCTGTCCCATCGGTCCTCGTCCTCGTCGTCGTAGTCCCCTGACGATCGACGGGCCGGAGCATCCGTTCGACGAACGGCTTTGCCTTTTCCTTTTGAGGAGCGGCGGACACCGCCGCTGCCGCCCCCATCTGCCGAACGCACGGCTTTCCCCTTGCCTTTTCCACGGCCGCGGCCCCTCTCCCCGCGGCCGCCCGCCTCCTCATCTTCCAGGTCTCGGTCGCCACCGGAGTCGTAGCCGTCACGCGAAGAACGTCCGCCCCCCCCACCATCCGCCAATCTCTCCTCATCATCCAGTGCACGCGCGGGCACGCCACGCGCCCGACTCGGCGCCTCCTCCTCGTCACCCGAATACGCCTGTGCGGCGCGCTGGATGTTAACAGCCGATGACTTGCGGCGAGCAGGCGTGCGCTTGGGACCATCTTCGCCTGAGGAAGACATGTCCGACCCAAACACCGCATCCAGGTCCCCATCGTGTTCGCTGTCGCCCCCATCGTGGTCGACATGGCCAGACATTGCGGCTGGAGGAGACGAGTGCAGCGACAAGAAACGAAAGTCAATGCTGCTCGGATACTAAGAAGAACGTGGAACGTCACAACGGAAGCAACGGCAGGGCCAAGGGCAAGAGAATACGAGAGGGCTGCGGTTCACGCAAACGAGAGTCCTGCGGTCGACGCATCCAGCGCGCGCAGTCATGCGGAGCGGCGTCGTCAACGGGGGAGTGCCGGGAGCGGCTCGGTTCAGGCATGCTGCATGGCCCGCATCCATTCCACGGAACTGCGAAAAAGGCACAGGACGTCAGCCTGACTGAAGTACGCAAATACGCACATCACATTTTTAGAAGCAAAATAGACTCGTGTGCCGTCCATGCATCGCTGACAGTGATGACTAACATCTTTCAACCACGAACGAAGCTTTCATAAGAACCGCGGGAAAAGCGAACAACCCGTTAGGGCTGTGAATCGCGCCAGGGGCGCGATTTGTGTCATCGGAGGGCGATTCACGGTTGTTCGTGACTTAAGCCCGGCTCATGTTCCGGCTCAGATCCGAATTCCGACTTAAAACAGATTCATACATCGTCCTTGTCTGGAGTTCAACGGAGAGCAGTCCAACGGTTCTGCTGACAACCAAGAGCACCAGCGCCGTGCTCGAGCATACAACGCGCGGCCCAAGCCACGCCGCCAAGTCGGCCGTGGCGTCACTTTGCCCGCCCTTCGCATCGGGTCGGCCGAGATGGAGCGCGCCACTTTTTTGCATGGGGGCGTCGAGCCATTGACGTTTCCTTTGCGCGCGCGCGCGCCAATCTTGCTTCGTGGCGAGGCGGCCTCGCCGTCCAGCCAGAGGGAGGACTGCCGTGCCTGTGTAAAAAGACACCCACGACCTTTCCACCCTGGTTGCTCGACCTTTGCGCTATACCCTGTCTCCTCCCGCTATTGTGCTGCACTGCCTGCCCCCCCCCTGCCCCCCCTCGCCCCTACCCCGCCCTGCCTCTCGCCCCACGCCTCCCCCCCCCCCCCCTCCCCCCCGCTCTCCCGCTCTCCCAGCATCGTTTCCTCATCAGTTTTTCAGCAAGGATCTGCCCGTGCACATCGGCATGGCGGGCTCGAAGGCCAAGACGGGTCGCACGGCCGCTGTAAGGATTACCCCCTTATCCCATGTGTGGCAAAAACCACTCGCACACACGGCACCCAAGTTGGGGCGGTGCGCAAGGGCTGCCTCCCGTGTCGGGGGAACCGGAAGAAGTGCAAGTTGCATACACTCTATCCCTGTTGTGGGGCAATCCCCCCACTGACAAACAAGAAGATGGTGTGTGGGCCAACAGTTTCTTGGTCGGGACGGGGAAGCAAGGCCAAGCCCCGCTGTCCCTCCCCTTATCCCCCCAGGGTCCCCCCAGAATCTTGCCACTCAGAATCTCCCACCCCAGCACCTGCCCACCGGGCCACACGAAAATTCATGACGATAAATGCAGAAAACCCTCAAATCCAAGTTGGATTTACTACTAAGCTAACTATCCCAAACTTAGGGAATATGGACCCAAATGCAGGGGGAGGAACGGGTCAGGCTAGTGGCCTGCCGCCCCTTGCATGGCACGTGTTGCCCCCCCTACCTGGGGGTCAATACTGCCACACTCCCCTGTCCTCAGTTCCGACCGACCCGGTCGGCCCTGCGAGGGGGCGTAGGAACGCACATCGCGGCGTTGGGGGCGCGACTTGCTGTCCCCCCGGTGCGTCACGTGGACGTGGAGGCGGTCACGTTGACAGCCCCTCTCCTCAAGCTTGCCCGCTTGGCAGCTTGCTCTTATCGGTTCTCACCTCACCACCACCAACACATCCTCTTCACCTTACCCTGGGCCGCCCCACGCTGGGGAGGCCACCCATCTACCCGCGATCCGAGCCCCCCTCAACTCGAGGTGGGTCTCGTGCAACTGCAACCAGGTCGTCTCTCCCTAACTTGGGGAGAGCCATGGTGACCCCGGGGGTGGAGACTGACTCCCTGGATGAACGTATGGAGGACACGTCCTACTATGCAGCGCCCGCCGGGACTTCCGGCGGGGGCTCCGCGATCGCTCCGGGGGATGGGACTCCCGCGTCACCCGGCTTTGGGTTGGCGGCGGGATCTCCCCCGGAGACGGGCCGCGTTGTCCCACGGGAGGCCTTGGGGCAGTGGTTTTACCCCGCTTGGCCTCTGTATGAGGAGGGGTTGACTGTTCTCCGCTGTGGCCGACTTGGCACAGCGATGAGTCGTGTATGGAACCGCCTACGGGAGAAGTTCCCCCGTAGGGTCGGGTTTCCTCCCGACTTCAGGACGGACCAGTTTGCCTTCCTGGATGAGGACGAGGTCGAGGACGTGCAACGGGCCAAGGCCATGGTGGACCGCGGGGGTAATATCCCGGGCACCGGCGACGTGCTGACCTTTACTTGGGACGCGGCGGCAACTCGCCCCCCGTACCTTCGCGACGTCGATCCGCACACTCATCACTTTGATGTGCGGATGGAGAAGGACTTCCGGCGAGGTCCCTACTTGGAGACCTCGGCTCAACTCGAGTTTCCGCAGCAGTCCCCTGCTAGCAAGGAGCAGTACTACCCTAAGAAGCCCGAGTGGTGGCCTCAAGTTGAGGTCCCCTACGGGTTTCCGGCTTTACTTCCACGGTTGCTTGACCACTTCGGCGCCGTCATGTTGGCGGCTAGCCCTGATCACCTGGTGTGGGCCATGTTGGCCACCCAGTGGCTCCTCGAGGTCACGTCGACCTGGGTGTCTTGTGTTCAGCGGCGGGGGATGCTCTGGCATCTCGCCCCCCGGCTTATCCAAGGTTTGGAACAGCTCACCCCTCAGGTAGTTGCTGAGGGGTGCTCATCAGGACAGCGCACTCTATTTGAGGAGATGCTGCGTCTCTATAAGCTCATCGAGTGGGAGAGCATCGAGCACAAGTTGCGCCGATCCTCCCGCGGGCCCAAGGACGATGGCACACTTCGCCAGTTCGTCTGGGTCGGTCGTGAACTTCACGACGGCCGTGTGGTACTTCAAGAGAGGCTGGGCATCGGGGACTACCCGTATGCCCCGGGGATGGAACGCCACACTGCGCCTCCACCGGACAAGGCAATCGTGGTGGCCGTGCCCTCCTATGTGGGCTACGTGACTCAACCCACTGCGGCGGCCCCGAGTAGGGGTCGCAGTTACTCTCGGGCTCCGCCAACTCGGCGAGCCCCTCCGCTTCCACCTGTCCCTTTCCAGCCGCACGGGGACATCCCGATAAACGTTGCCGTTGAGTCGTCCACCCCGGTGTCCCCCAACTTGGGGGCCACCCTCCTTTCGGTCTATCCCAAGTTGGTATTGCCGGCCACGCCCTTGACCTCCGAAATGATGATCGCCACGTTGGTGCGCACCATTTCTTGGTTGGCCGCGTCGGCTGCAACCGCTCAAGTTTCAGAGACTCCTCGACTTGAGGAGCGCGTTCTTACTGTGGTGGCGACCGCGAGTTGCGAGTCGGTAGCGGGGCTCATGACGTCCGAGTTGGCTCGTATTGGGTCAATTGTGCCCCAGCCAGCCCCGCTTGGGCGTGGCAAGCGTCGAGCGAGCCGGGCATACTCGCCTCCTCGCCGTCGTCGCCGTCACTCGCGGCGCTCTCCCTCCGTGTCGGAAGACGAGTTGTCTTATTCCGTCTCGGAGTCCTCTACTCCGTCGGAGTCGGAGTCGGTCCGGCGTCTGCGTCGTCAACTTGCGCGCAAGACCAAGCAGAAGAGTAGCCGCAGTCGTCGCCACTTGCGCGACCGTGAGGGGCGCGACGGTTCCGAATTGGAGCCGCCGCCCCCGCCGACGGGTGGGGAACGTTATTGGCGTGGGTCTCGTCGCTCGCCTCCACGTGAGGGCGAGGGCCGTGGTGTTGGGGAGTCTATCATGCGTGCCTAGTTGGCAGCTGCCTTTGTTGTGAGAGTGTGTGGGTTAGGGCTGTAGTTAGAAGCCACTCTGCGTACCACATCGACTTGAAGCACTCTCTTGGCACTGCTACTCGGCCTTCCCTCACGTTCAGGGGGGGCTGTTAGGGTCGATATCATTCCGGGCGCAGTATGCCCGGACCTTCTCAGCGGGAAGGTCCTCCACTTACTCCCACGTATCCTCCTTCGCCTTATAGCCGAACCAACGCACCCTCAACATGAGGCGGTTAGTGTCCTCATCCCACCCGTGGTCGATGAACTTATCGAACACGTACTCCTGCGGGCCCTGTTTGGCCGCAGGTAGCGAAGGCAGGCGCCACGCTTTCAGCGCACGCACCCAGGCCGGGTCGCCTGCCGGAGGTGGTGCAACGTTTACTACGTCCTGTCCGTTTACTGTGCGGACTCCATCGTCACTTTCGATGGTGAACCGCCGTCCATCTGTACGAAGGACTTGGTATGGCCCCTTCGTCTGGAACACCAAATTACCCCCAGTTGGGGTGTGTGAGTGAGCCAGTACCCAGTCACCAATCTCGGGGACGTGCTTGGCGTTACGCACCTTTTTGTCAAAAGTACGCTTGTAGCGCTTTTGCGCTTTGTCCATCTCAGCCCTGACTTTAGGGATGAGTTTTTCGAGCCTAGCAGCGAACTTCGCCTTACTCTCAGTGGGAGTAGGTGTACTGCCATCGGCCTCCCTAGTTGGGAGCGGCCGCCGTACGGCAATAGACCGCACACGACGGGGGGTCACAAAAGCGAGGGGTACTTCCCCGGTAGATGAGTGAACCTGCGAATTGTAGGCAGTCGTAAGAATAGAAATGTATTGATCCCACGTTTTCACGTGCTCACTCACATAGTGGCGCAGCTGCCGAACAACAGTTTTGTTGAAGCGCTCCACCTGCCCATTAGTTTTTGGGTGGTAGGGGGTGGCATAGTTTGCCTGAACCCCCAACATATCCAGCACTCCCTGAACAAGTACGGACGCCGATTGCGGTCCATTGTCCGATAGTGTACTGTCCGGGATGCCATACGCGGCAACCCAGTGATCTAGGAAGGCTGACACGACCGACATGGCCGTGATCTCTGCCAGAGGGATCGCTTGCGTAAGTTTCGTGAAGCGATCGCAGATGACCAGGAGGTACTGGTTGCCATCCTCGGTCACTCGCAGAGGCCCGAGGATGTCCATTGCCAACGCGGCAAAGGGCTCCTTGGCCGGGAACAGTAACATAGCCGTAGTAGGCCGCCGTTCCATCAGACGGTTCTGTGTACAACTTGTGCAGGCAGCCACCCAACTGTAGATGTCCACCACCATGGACGGCCAGTAGTACCTGGTCCTCAGGGTCTGGTACAGTTTATTAGACCCCAGGTGTCCACCCGTGGGAGCGTTATGCTCCCTCTCAAGGATACTGTCCTTGAGGGATGCGGGGACGACAAGTTGTTCGGTCCCCTGGAATATCCCCCTCCTCATCAGGAGGCCATCGTCTCCCAGAAAGAACCGCGTCTCCGTCACCGTATCCAGTGTATCCCTCTGCGACTTGCAGAAGGGATCCTCGGCCTGGGCCTTCACCACCTCGTCCAGGGACAGGGGCAAGTACTTCTTGTTCCCTGGCGCCTCGGGGTTCAACACCTGACCCGAGCGCGTGACTACCCCCACGATGGGGATGTCCTCATCGACTGGGTTAGTGTCCAGCCCCTCGGTAGGTACCCGAGAAAGGCCGTCGGCAAGGGCATGTTGCCTGCCAGGTCGGTACTCAATATCAAAGTTGAAGGGTGCCAGTCGCACCCTCCACCGGTTGAGACGAGTGTTCGTACAGTCCGTCTTAAAGATGAACTGCAACGCGCGGTGATCACAGCGGATGAGGAGCTTCTCACCGTCTAGGTAGTGACGAAGTGACGTCACCGCCCGCACCACTGCGAGTCCTTCCAACTCGGTGACTCCGTAGTTCTTCTCGGCCGAGTTCAGCCCCTTGCTGAAGTATCCCACCGGCAAGTACTCCTTGTCCGGCTGCTGCTGAAGCAACACACAACCAAGTTGGTCGTAGCTAGCGTCCACATCCAGGATGTAGTGGCCTCCCAACCTGGGAATAGCCAAAATAGGGGGCTTCAGCAGTAGATCCCGAAAAGTCTCAAAGGACTCCTGCTCCACCCGACTTGGGGGAGGCAGGTTCTTCCGTAGCGTCGAGCTAACTAGCTCATTAAGCGGCTTCGCCACCTTGGCGAAGCCCTTGGTGAAACGTCGGTACACGTTACACATCCCGAGGAAGCTCCTCATCTGGGTCTGGGTCCGGGGGTACTGAGCCTTACGGATGGCCCTCAAGTTCTTCTCGTTGACACTGAGACGCCCCGGACGGACAACATGTCCCAAGTATTCCACCTCTTGAGTGAAGAGGTGGCACTAACTCGCCTTCAGTGACACACCGGCGTCAGCCAGTAGCTTGAACACCTGGCCAAGATGGCCAATGTGTTCCTCCGGACTTCGGGAGAACACAATGATGTCGTCTAGGTACACGAGACAGATCTGCCACCGTACTCCGGCCAGAATCATGTCCATAGCGCGCTGGAAAGTTGCCGGCGCGTTACACAGGCCAAACGGTAGACGCTTGCACTGGTAGGTACCACAGTGACAGGTAAAGGTAGTTTTATGCCTGTCCTCCGGGGCAATGGGAATTTGCCAGTACCCCGCGTTACAGTCCAGGGTAGAGAACACGTTTGCCTCCCCCAGTGAGTCCAGACAGTCGTCCATCCTAGGAAGGGGATAACTATCCTTCACCGTGCTCTCTTTGAGCTTGAGATAGTCGATACAGAACCGTGGGGTCCCATCAACCTTGGGGACAATGACCACCGGACTCGCCCACTCGGCGTTGCTGGGCTCAATCAGATCGAGGGCCTTGATTCGAGCGACTTGCTCCTTGACGAGGGCCCTTGAACGGGGCCCTCCCCTGTAGGGCTGTTTGCGTATAGGGGGTGCACCGGGCTTCAACTCGATCCGGTGTTCGGTGGCTCTCATGAGTCCCAATTGACCATCCCACAACTTGTGATATTGGTCCAAGAGGCGTTCAACTTGAACCCTCAACCTGGGTGGAACATTCTCCATGCTCACATGGGGTCGAGGAGAGGCGGCCGGCTTGGCACGGTGCTTCTCCTTTCCGGGCTTCGGGTCGCTAGTCGCGCCCGAGTTGAGGGTGACCGCTACTACTGGTCCCTCATGTTGGTCGATATAGCCGAACTTGGCTCCCTACTTGAAGTACTTGGCGAAGAGCTCAGGTTCATCATCTGAATCCTCCACGGGACTCCGGCTTTGGAGTCCATCGTGGCAAGAGCAACATGCACTTGGTGCTTGCGAGCAAGATGGGGGTTAGGGTGCACCAACCTGTTCCCCGTATAATCAGTTACAACGTCAACGTGCGCCACCGAGTTGGGGGGCAACGTGACTTTACGGGCTAAACGCAGAGTAGCAGTAAACCCTTCTCTCACGGACAAAACAGGCTTCGACTGTGAGACTGTCACAGGAGCCACAGACTTTCCCTTACCAAGGATGGGGATAGTCTCCCCATTCATCAACTTGACCCAATACTCCGGGCCACAAATCAAAGGCACTTGTGTTACAACATAAGGGGTACACAGAAGCAGGGGTACAGATATATTCTCGACTACTTCATAGGTCACGTCGACCTCATGGGCTCCCAACGTAGTTGGTAGGGTCACGGCACCAACAATGGGAAGTACCCCACCAATGATGTCAATCATGTGGTCGGCCTTAGACCTCCAGCGTTGGAGCTTCATCTCCTTGGGTAATAGCTACTTGCGTATCAAGGTAGCTCCTGAACCGGTATCAAGTACAATACGGGCACAACAGGCACGGCCGGGGGCTAGTTGCACCCGGCCAGCCACCTGGAAATTCTCACCCGTCAGCCCCGCGATGACCCGACGTGGGTTTACGTTCTTGGGGAGTCCTACCCGAGGTGGGCGGACTCCCTTAGGTCGCCGCAGTATCCGGCAGGGTTGGTTCGTCCTCTTCACCCACTTGGCCGAGGCTGCCGTAGTGAGCTTAGGACGGCCAGCTCCAACGGTCATTCCTTTCCCGCCGACTTGGCGTCGGAATCCGAGGGCGAAGGGGAAGACGACGAGTCCGAGGACGACGTGTCCGCCCCCTCCGCCGAGGGTGTGGCGACCGCCACTATCGGTTGAGGTCCACCCTCGCGGCGCGAACGTACTTCGTTCGTAGCCGTCTTCTTACTCGCATTCTGAACGAGTTGTTGAATGCGTTTACTCAACATAGGGCAATCATATGCCCAGTGTCCATCGGAGTTGCAGTTCCAACACCGATGGTCAGATCCCGGAGGGGTCTTCCCGACTTCGGAAGCCGATGAGGTACCCTCGGAGGTTCCCACGGCAGCTACTACCTTATGCTTGCGGATTCGGCGTGCCTCTCGTAGCTCTCTGGCCTGGCGCGCCTCTTCTCGTTCTTTGGCCAACTCGGCCTGACGCTCCTGGCGTTGCTCTTCCCCCAACTTGCGGTAGGCCTCACCTCTGCGGTAGGCGAACCTAGCCAACTCGGCCAGTGTCGCCCGGGCAGTATTATGCTCCCGGGTCTCCATTCGGACTGACCAGTGGAGTTCCTCCACGTACCGACTCTTCACCACAGCTTGTGGATAAAGAAACCCACAAAGATTGTTGAGCTGACGAACCCGCTCCGCAAAGGACAGCTCTTCCTCAGTCTCTTCCTGATGAGCTTGCGTAAACTCCTCGACTTGAGAAGCCAACGCTGCTTCATCCACCATGGCTCTCAACAACAAGTTGACGAGCTCCAAATAGGACGTCAACTCACCAGCACCTCCACTTGAGGAACATGGCATGACGGACATAAGTTCTGTCCGTAGGTCGCCCTTGGTAAACTCCTGTAGCATATAGAGAGCCATGCCTTCACTTATCGCATTGTCGTCACAGGCTTTTGTGAAACGACGTAGAAACTCAAAGACACGGAGGGGGGGAGTTCCATCCCACTTCGCTTTGCGCCCAAAAGAGTGAAGTGCATTCTTCTTGGTGTGGGAGATTGGCCCGGAATTCGGTACCAATACGTTGGAGATTCGGGTCAAGTAGACTCGACCGGAAGTCGAAATTCACCCGACACCCGATGGTGAGACTTTTGACTACTGGACGGAAATTCGACTAGGACTTCCGACATACTAGAGCAGGGTAATGCTGCTGGTATTTGTCTCTTGGGATTTTTGCACGGGAGCCAGACGGATTTCTACGCTTTGAGTGCTTTGCGTGTGGCGTGATCTGATTGGTTTGTTTGAGTGTTCATTTTCTGAGTGTTTTGAGGGGCTTGCGTGAGCGTGTGCGGAGGGTTGATACGGAGGGACAGCAAGGCGGGGAGAGCCCACCTTGGCTGGCCAAGCAAGTAAACACCGTCTGGCTCCGACACATCTTGGTCGTGCCTTGGTGAGCTGACCCGCTCACCACACGCAAGTTCCGTGTTCGGCTGTGTGGAGGTGCTTGCTTCCGGTGTCCCAAGTTGGGATATCGGCAATACTCCTCTTCCTTCCCTGACTCGGGGTTGGTGGTTGGGAGTACTGCTACAGTTGGTGGATCAGCGGGGGAGAGGATATCGACTTTGGTACCTCCCTTGACCGGAGACGGGACCAAGTTGGCCCCTCTCCCCCTTCGGCACCGAGACTTCCGGTGACACGATCGACTCGCCTACGTTCCGAGCGTTCGCTGGGTGACGAGGTTGGCCACCGTGAGTCTTGGTGGGAGACCCGGAGTTTCGGGAAACCTCACGGCCTTCCTTGAGGCAGGTGGAGGGGTGGAACGTGCTCTAGGACCTCCCTAGCTGACGATCCCCGACTCTGGACACCGTTTGGTTGTTTTGGTTGACTCCACGTGACTCTTGTGGAGATGGCTGGTGAGGGACACCCCCCCATTGCGCCGAGTGTACCTGGGGAGGGGGAGCGTAGTCCTCCCCCGACGGGCGGAGTACCACCCAGGCCGGGCAGTGCGGATGTGGTGGGTCCAGAGGTTGCACCCCGACGGCGGTCGGCCAGGTTCCTTCCCAGGCCGTCCCCGGAAGAGACGGGCGGAGTTCGCCCTTCTCCGGTGGGAGCGCCGAGCCAGCGTCAGGCTCCGGCAACCTCTTCGGGGAGTGACGACACTCACTTCGGCACGGGACCGCCGACCGGCAGAGGTGACGGGACGGGGAGTTCCGTACCCCGGGTTGGTGGGTCCGCGCCACGACTGGTGCCGGAAGGACCGGGTGGGAGCTCGAGTCAAGCTCCACCTGGGTCATCCGGTATCGTGGATGACTCGGTGATGACCGCCATCGCACAAGTCGTGCGAGAAGACGCGGGGAAGGCGCTGAAGGGGGACACTCCTCCGCCTGAGCAGGCCTCGAGGCGTCAGAAACAACGGGAGACTCGACGTACTCTCCGTCGTGAGGTGGACTCAGAGTCTGAGTCCTCTGCAAGTGGCAAGTCGGGTGAAGAGGATCTTACCCGACGTGGTCGTGTGACTCACACGGACCGTCTTGGGACTAGAGTCGTCCCAGGAAAGATCGTGGTGAACAATCCATTGTTCAAGGATGTCTTCGACTGTGAGACATATGGGTTGGTCAACAAGTCGTTGACCTACTCGAATGGTCAGGCCCGTACCCTGGGCCGGCGCAAGAAACACGTTGCGCAATCCTTCGGGGTCCGTTCAGAATGGGACGGGACACCACCCCTGAAGGTCTTCCGGTTTTTGCGGAAGTTCGCAAAAGCCTACGATGACAATGATGTCTCTGAAGCTGAAGTGTTTTTCATGCTTCAGGACTTCACCAAGGAGCCACTCCGCTCCGAGGTGATGAACGTCATGCCAAGTCGGCTTGGTGGGAATCCGGGTGAGGTGACCTCCTACCTGGAGTTGGTTAATTGGATCCTCCGTCTTCACGCAGACGAGGCTTCCTTGGCTGTGCAGGTTGAAGAATTCAACCGCGCCACCCAGAGTAAGGGTGAAGAGGAACGGGAGTTCGCTGAACGACTCCGTCAGCTGAACGTCCTCTGTGGATTCCTATATACCCAAGGAGTCATTAAGGGACGCTTTGTGGAGGGAGTCCACCGAGCAGCTCGAGCGACTGTGCGAGAGCGTAATACTCCGACCATGACTCTGGCGGAGTTGGCACGCGTCGCCCAGACTAAGGGTGATGAGTACCGCTGGCTCGTGTCTGAGCAGCGGAAGGAACGAGAGAAAGAAGTTAAGGGAGTGGAAGCAAGTCGCTTCCGCAGAACTGCAAGGGTGCCCCCCTACACGCGGACGTACCCTACAGTCCCTTCGTCCTCAACTCGAGAGACGGAAGGTATGGTGGCCGCTATCCCTGATAAGTCACAGGGAAAAGCGGGGCCATCGGCGTCAATGAGTGATCGGCCGTGTTGGCAGTGTTCCAAGTCGGGACACTGGGCAGCCCAATGCCCCACTCTGGACGCTCGTCTGAGAGCCCTGTTGGCTCGTACCGGGAAGCTCGGTATTCCGAGGACTGATTCGGATACCCGGCCGCGCACCACACGGGTGACGGCCATGACTCAACCTCAGTCAGAGAATGAGTCCACGCTTGAGAAGGGGGAAACCTCTTCCCCCAGCTCAAGTGGCAAGGATACTCCATCATCCGAGTCGGATGAGGGAAACGCCTAGCCGCTGGGACTAAGACTGACCCACAGGCTCCAGCGGTAATGAAGCGGGTTGCTTCACACTCACCGACCCATGGGAGAGTGAAGTTCCTGACTCGACCTCGAGGGGTGAGGCCTAGAGACAAGGCCCCTCCTGAGAAGCACGACCCGAGTCGGATTGTGTCAGTGCTGGTAGGGAGTAACTACCAGGTAGCAGCTCGACTCTGGCTGCAGGATGGATATGAGCTTGCCTCTCGTGTCATAGTCGACACCGGCTCTGTTGCCTCTCTCATCAGGCAAGACTTATTGCCAGAGGGGACGGACGTGAGCCCCGCCGACTCACCCGAGTGGCGTATGTTTGATGTCAATGGGGGACTCCTCCCCATTGTTGGGTCTATTGCATTGACTGTTTGCATTGGGTTCTACCAGACGCAGGTGAACTTTGGAGTAGTCTCCAATATGTCGGTTCCCGTACTCCTGGGAACTGACTGTCTGGACCTCCATGTCCCGGCCGTCTGTGGACCGGAAGGGGTAATCCGAATGCGTAATGGAGAGACTGTCCCCATATTGCGTAAAGGGAGGACTGTTTCCCCCACGACTCATCAACATAGGGAAAACTCTCCCAAGAGTGGAGGCTCTACGACCCATGTACGAGTATGTAAGGGTACGGTAGTACCGCCCCGATCAAGGACCTTTGTTCGAGCACGCACACGGTTTCGAGGGAATGGACTCGTTTCCCCCGTGGACCGAGTCTATTATACTCACCAAGTGCAAGTTGCATGGGGCCCCATGACTTGCGGGGATGACCAAACCTGGTGGGTGGAGGTCTTCAACAAGTCGGAGGAACCTCGACGACTCCCCGGAGGCATGAAGATCGCGTCGATCTCTACCTTTGAGGGGAATGTCGTTGCTGTGACTCAACAGCAATGGAAGGGTATTGGAACGGCAGGCTCTGCCGACCAATCGAGTTTATCGACGGCTAAGTCGCCGACGGTACATCGGGAGAACATCCCGGAGTGTTTACATGGACGACTGGATGAGTTAATCCAGAAGCATCACAAGTTGTGGAATGGTGACCTTGGGCTCATCAAGGCCACCGAACACAGAATCGTGTTGAAGCCAGGGGCTAGGCCAGTTCGCCTAAGTCCCTACCGTATGGGACCAGACTCACGGGAACTCACCCGAGAGCAGGTCCAACGGATGCAGGACATGGGTGTCATTGAGCCTTGCTCAAGTGAGTGGGCCAGCCCCATAGTCTTGGTGCCCAAGTCAGACGGCACGATGCGGTTCTGCATCGATTATCGTAAGCTAAACGAGCGGACGGTAAGGGATAGTTACCCCTTACCCCGTATGGACGATTGCCTCGACTCACTCGGTGAGGCACAGTACTTTTCCACGTTGGACTGCAACGCGGGGTACTGGCAGATACCCATCCGCAAGGAGGACAGACACTTGACCACCTTCACGTGTCACTGTGGAGTTTATCAGTGTACACGGCTCCCTTTCGGGCTTTGCAATGCACCTGCGACTTTCCAGCGTGCTATTGACTTGATACTTGCCGGAGTCAAGTGGCAGATCGCCCTGGTGTACCTGGACGATATCATTGTGTTCTCCGGGACTGCCGAAGAACACCTGTCCCACTTGGACAGAGTGTTTACCCTGTTGGGTGAAGCAGGAGTAACACTCAAACCTACGAAGTGTCACCTCTTTAGTAATGAGGTGGAGTACCTCGGCCATATAGTCCGGCCAGGTCGCATTCTGGTCAATGAGAAGAACCTCATGGCCATCCGTCGGGCGAAGTTCCCCCAGACGCAGACACAACTCAGGAGCTTCCTGGGTATGTGTAACGTATACAGACGCTTTGTGGCAAACTATGCCAAAGTGTCTGCTCCGTTGAACCGCTTGGTAAGTTCCAAGATGCCCAAGCGCTTGGATGCCCCCAAACCCCCGGAGCAAGAAGCGTTTGATAAGTTGCGAGAACTCCTCTGCAATCCACCGGTGCTAGCGATCCCCAGACCCGGGGCTCACTACATCATAGATGTTGACGCAAGTCACGACCAACTCGGTTGTTGCTTACTCCAACAACAGCCTTCGGAGGAGTATCTACCCGTTGGCTACTTTAGCAAAGGACTCTCACCGGCCCAGAAGAACTATTTTGTGACGGAGGTAGAGGGCCTTGGCGTAGTATGGGCAGTCTCCGTGCTACGGCCGTACATCGAAGGAAGGAAGTTCCTCATTCGATGTGACCACAAGGCTTTGAAGTGGATACTCACCACTACAGCCTGTACGAATAACCGACTCAATCGATGGTGACTCTGCCTCGCTGAGTTCGATTATGACGTTGAATATCGGCCAGGCCCGAAGCATGCGGTTGCAGATGCGTTGTCTCGCAAACCGACGGATGGGAAAGACTTATCCCCCATCCCTGGGGAACTCCCTCATGTGGCAGTGACCACTCGCTCCGGAACTGTCCTCGACCCGAGGATGCCTGGCATGGCCAAGCTATTACCCGTGTCTCTGGATGAGTTTGTCCAGGCACAGGAGAGCGACAAACTTTGTCGACGACTCAGGAAGGAGCTCGACCAGGCTCAACGGCCTCGGTTCTTCCTGAATGACAACGGCATACTCTGCCGTATAGGATATACCCAGGGGGACAAGCAAGTCGTCGTCCCCAAGGAGTTACGCAAGAGTATCCTCCAACGGGAGCGCTCCTCACCGTTGGGTGGACACCCAGGGTCTACGAGGATGTATCAGACCCTACGCAGGAAGTACTATTGGCCATCACTCGTGGCTGATGTGTACGGGTATGTCGCCGCATGCGCGACTTGCGCAAAGAATAGACTCATGGAGTCCCGGCAGACTTCGGCCATGAGACTCTTTCCTGCAACCGAGCCGTTTGCAGCGATAGCAGTGGACTTACTCGGTCCACTACCACGAACACCTGAAGGATATGAGTACCTTCTGGTGATGTGTGATCGCTTTACTAAGCTCACACGGGTATCCCCACTCAAGGATATCACAGCCGTGGACGTCCTGAGCGAGATACTCGACGTCTGGATTGCCAGTTATGGCATCCCCGACTCTATCCTTTCGGATAACGGACCACAGTTTGCGTCCGTCCTGTATCAGGGAGTCATGAAGATGTTGGAGGTGCAGACGAACTTTGCAACCCCTTACCACCCCCAGACTAATGGGCAGGTGGAACGATTCAACAGGACTCTAGTGCGCCAGTTGGGTCACTATGTCCATGACCATGTAGTCACATGGGCTCGTTATGCGTCACTACTCGTGACAGCATACAACTACCAGGTACACAGTAGTACGGGAGAGGCACCGTTTGCCTTCGTCTGCCCCCGACGACTTCCGTCAGTAGCTGTGGAGCGTCTCACCCAGACTGAGGATGAGACTTTGACTCAAACACCGAGTCAGGCGAAAGCCTCTCTACTCCAGAAACTGGAGGAGATGATACCCCTTGTCCGGGCTACTATGGAGAAGGCCCAAGCTCGTTACAAGAGGTACTTCGATGTCCGAGTCAGACATCGTCGCGATCCGCTCCGAGTTGGAGATTGGATTTATGTCAACTCCCACGACAATAAGGGAGGGAAATTGGTCTTCAAGACTCTGGGACCATATCACATCCTACAAACGGATGGACGTCGGTTAACCATCGAGAGTGATGGTGGTATCCGGACAATAAATGGGAATCACGCGACTCGCGCACCCGAACCCCCAGAGGGAGACCCCGCTTGGAAAAGGGCCTTGCAAGCATGGAAAGTCCCATCCTTGCCGACCTCTTCCATTAAGCCATTGGAGGCGGTGTTCGACAAGCTTGTCGGACACGGATACGATGAGTCGGGGCGACTCATGCTCCGAGTCAGGTGGTTCGGGTATGGACCAACCTCTGACACATGGGAGTTTATAGAGGACCTACCTATAGAGAAGGTCCGTAGATATTGCCAGGCTGCAAGCATATCTATACGCCGACGTACCACTCGTACGTCGGGGGATGAAGTTCCTGCTCCAAGTCAGAGCAGAGCGGCAAGTCAACCATGAGTAAAGACACATACCATGGTTCATCAAGAACTCTATACTAACAAAGCCGACTATGGCACAGCACAAAACGAGAAGGACACACTCCACTCTTCTCACCAAGAAAAGAACAAGTCGTTCGACCGCTGACTCTAGCGCTCCATACGCCCACCCCCACCACTATAGGGGCCGCCCGACCACGAGCCACCGGGGTCGTAGGACGGAAACGGAGGGGCGTAACCCACTCGAGAAGGCCCAGGAGTGGTAGCACTGGGAGGGCCCTGACGACTCGCGGACCCATCCCCGTCGTAAGAAAGAGGTCCGGAGGTACTCCCTCCGTGACGCGGGAGCTGCTGCTGAGTCGACAGCAGCCGTTGGACAAACTCATGTCCAACCGCGAGGCGAGTCACCTCGGCGGCCAACGTCTGGCGCGCCGTGGCTGAGTCGCCCGACGCAAGGTAGTGACTCACACGCCGGGTGACACAAGCCAGCGTGTCGAGGGAAGCCACGAGTGAGGCCTCTACCCTGGCGTCATACATGATGGCTCCCAAGTTGGGAAGCATCTCGCCGACGCCACGCGCAATCGGCATCGGGACCGGAGTTCGGACCCGTAGCGAACCCAACCCCACGTCGGGGAAGGGCTCAAGGAAGTGGAAGGGCGGAGCCTCAGTTGGCTCCACACCCCCCGTGGTCGGAGTCGCGACCCGCGGGGAAGACGTCGGCATGGCTCGGCCGCGGCTACAAGGGACGCCCCGACGAGCACCACGACGAGTCGTCGCCGATGGGATCGCCCACCCGGAGCCAGGGGGGGACGTCGAGGGCCTCCTCGCCCGCCCGTCGCTTGTCCGACAGGGACGTCGGAGACGGGGACAAAGGCCGACTCGGCTCACCCGCCATTTTGAATAACCTTGACCAACTCGGTGAGGTTGAGCACGGGGGGGGATACGACCCGCTCCCCCTCCTTGAACGCCACCAGGTAAACTCAACCTGGGCCTTGAACAACAGGGGGGGGACACGACCCACACCCCCCAACGACAACAACGAAGCCCGACACAAGGGGCAGCGCGGGGAAAACACAACCCCGCCGACGAAGAGCAAAGGGGGGGGGACACGACCCACGCCCCCACCGACAGCGACGACGCCCAACACGAGGGCAGGGCGGGGAAGACACAACCCCGTCGACGGAGACGACAAGGGGGGGGGACACGAACCACGCCCCCCAACAAAGGCAAACGGGGACGACACAACCCCGCCAACGAGGACACAGGGGGGGGACACAACCCACGCCCCCACCGACAACGAAGACGCCCGACACAGGGGCGGAAGGGGGAAGACACCACCCCAACCAACGACACCAACCGCGCGGCGGGAAGGGACAAACCCGCCGACGCGAGGGAGCAGCGGCGGGAAGACACACACCCGCCCGCACACACGAAGAGGAGAGAAGACCCCGCACCGGCGGCCGAGCACTACCGCCGGCGACCGAGTGTGACCCCCCCAACTCGGGGTGCGCACACCCCTCAACCCTGACTTAAAAGGGGGGGTACAACCCGAACCCCCCGAGAGCAACCGTGCCCCAACTGAAGGGGCAGGTGCAGGTCGACGTTCCGAGTGAGAACGTCGACGCCCTACTCCTCCAGTTGAGGAGCGGGGGGGGGTATGTGGCGGAGGTACGCCAACACTCAGGAGGGGGCGTCTCCACACGGGAGTCCACCTGTGGAGCACCCTGACCAGGTGGGGGACGACTCTCCCCCACACCTGTTTCGCGTGGAGGGGGCTCCTCTACCCAGTGTCATGGTAGAGAGCGCACCTCACGGGGAGGGACTGTCTCTCCCGGAGAGCCTCGCCGGACGCGAGTGCAACCCCGGCGTAACCCTGGTGCACGCTAGACGCCAGCGATGCACCGTACTTTTCATCCCGTCTCGAGGATTGCACCCTCCTCTCCCGGTCACTGCGACTCGCAGCTGACTGGACGTCCACCGGGACGGCTGGATTTTTGAGAAGGGGGAAATGTGGGAGATTGGGCCGGAATTCGGTACCAATACTTTGGAGATTCGGGTCAAGTAGACTCGACCGGAAGTCGAAATTCACCCGACACCCGATGGTGAGACTTTTGACTACTGGACGGAAATTCGACTAGGACTTCCGACATACTAGAGCAGGGTAATGCGGCTGGTATTTGTCTCTTGGGATTTTTGCACGGGAGCCAGACGGATTTCTACGCTTTGAGTGCTTTGCGTGTGGCGTGATCTGATTGGTTTGTTTGAGTGTTCATTTTCTGAGCGTTTTGAGGGGCTTGCGTGAGCGTGTGAGGAGGGTTGATACGGAGGGACAGCAAGGCGGGGAGAGCCCACCTTGGCTGGCCAAGCAAGTAAACACCGTCTGGCTCCGACACATCTTGGTCGTGCCTTGGTGAGCTGACCCGCTCACCACACGCAAGTTCCGTGTTCGGCTGTGTGGAGGTGCTTGCTTCCGGTGTCCCAAGTTGGGATATCGGCAATACTCCTCTTCCTTCCCTGACTCGGGGTTGGTGGTTGGGAGTACTGCTGCACTTGGCACGGCCCATAGCTCGGCCCTGAATAGGACCGTGCGCCACCGACTTGTTGTGGAGGGCGTAAGTCTCACAGTCAATGATCCTCTGGTAGACCGGGTTGGCTACCTGGATCTTGGGCGGCACCTTGCAGCACAATAGGTATCCGCTGCACGTCCACTCTCAGGGAACACTCACCAAGGGGGATCGGCACCAACGTCACCGGGAGGCCAACGTTCCTGTCCATGGAGCGCAAGCCACGGGACCAAGATGGGAGCCCAAGTGGGAAAGGTTTGGTGTTCTACCATGGCCGGCGTTGGATTCGCCGCCGGCCCCCTCGTTACAAACCCTCGGAGACAGTTCCAACTACCCTCCACCCCAAGATGCAAGTCCCTCTGGTCATACGTAACTTGTAGATACCGTGACCAATACGGACTCCCAAATTGAAAGTTAAGGGTTAAAAGCAGTCCCCCTGTATTAGGGTCACAATACGGTCATCCATATTGCTACATATCCCCCCCTTAGATTCGGCCCGTCCTCGGGTCGAGCTGCATTCGGGTGTCCGAATGTAAGTGGGTCGCGCAACCGTTTACTAGTCGGGTGGGGCTTTGCGCCCTGTCGCGACAGACACCCCTTCTCGGGGTTGTCTGAGGGGGGTGCCCACCTTTGTGTGGTACACATACGATCCGGTTTCCGGACCGTTGAATTCCCGACGCGGGTTTTTGTTCACGACCCCCCTTTCCGAGGGGTGGTGCAAGCGAATCCGCCACCAGGCGTCTGGTGGTTGGGGGGCCCCTCTCATGTGGACGAGTGAGTGGGGGCGGGGGGTGCCCGCGTTGCGTGGGGGCGGTTGTGGGGTAACTGTAGGGTCCACGGCGGGCACGCACGCGCACTCGCGGGCGCACGCCGCACGCACCCCACACCCACACCACACCACACACACTCTCGACGGCGGTGACGCACTCGGGGGAGGTGGTGTGGAAGCCGGGGAAGAAGAAGGGTGTCGGGGGGTTGGTGTGTGATGTGGGGGTGAGCTTGACGTCGGTGGAAAGGGGTTCTCAGGTACAGTGGTTCTTTGCTTCCGTTCTTCGGTCTCCCCTCCCCAGGTCTTCCCCTCTCGCCCTCGGTCACTCCGTATATATACCCCTGGGGAGTCCCTCAGAAGGCCCTCCGCGTGGTCCTCTCGCGGTTGGGCACAAGTTTCCCTAGAATCGCCGGTGTGCGGCGACCCCCCTCTCACAGAGCTCGTCTGAGGGGGTCCACGCCCCCCCTCGGGGTCGGTGTGCCCGTGGACGCCCGTAGACATGATGGTTAGAGGATGGAAGCTTCGGATGTCATGGATGGCAGGCTCTCTTTGGTCGGGATGGCTGATGGCAGCCAGCCGCCTTGACACTCTGAGGCCGGGTGCGCTGTCCGCGCTCGGCCGCCTCGGCGATGTCTCGCTTGAATTGACACTGGCGCTACGTTGCGCTGTCGGCGCCAGTTCTTGGTCAGCGGGTGGATGCCTTGCTCGAATTGACACTGGTGCTACGTTGCGGTGTCGGCGCCAGTTCACGGTCACCAGGTGGATACCGTGTCAGCATTTACGGTGTGCGGCCACGTAGCATTGACAGCCATCGTCCGGTTGCATCGTCATCACGGGGGCAGGCGGGATTGAACCTTGAACCTTCCAGATTCGAAATGTGAATGAAGACCAATCGTCCAGGGAACGCTCTTGCAAATCATGACATCCGGTACGATTTGAGATCCGGCCTCTGGGGGAATTCCAAGTTGCGACTTGGAATTGCAATGTAAGGATTTAGTCCTTACACCTCCCTCCTCTTAAACCCGTCGGGAGGAGTTAAAAGCCGTGATCAGCTCGGCCGCGTCGATGTCTTGTTCACGAACCCAGCTGTTTTCCGTGTCATGATAGCCTTTCCACTCCACCAAGTACTGCGAGCGACCTCGACGCGTACGGTGTTGCAGCACGCGTTCGACTTCGTGCGCTTCGGTGCCGTCGGAGAGCGTAATGGCAGGCGGCGGATTCGGGGAACGGCCGAATCTGGTGTCAGCATGATACGGCTTCACCAGGCTTGCATGAAACGCATTGTGGACCTTCCGATCGAGCACTGCTTGAGGGAGATCCAGCCGGAAAGTCACAGGAGTAACCACTTCGGTAATCTTGTAGGGGCCAGAGTACTTCGGCATTAGCTTTCGAGCTCCTTGGAAGGACTCGGGCAAGCGGCTCTTGGTGCTTAGCATGACGAGATCGCCGACTGATAGGTGACAGTCTCTTCTTGATTTGTTGACGTATTGAGCTCGATAAGCGTTGGCCTTGCGGGTGGCGTCGGCAGCCGTTTTGTGGGACTGCCGCAATGTCGCCAACCACTCTGCTAAAGCCGGGACGTTGTCGCTCGGGCTTCGTAGGGTGTCGAAAGGTACGACATTGGGCTCGTACCCGTACGTCAAGTAGAATGGAGAGTACGTTGTTACAGAGTTGATCGAGTGGTTGTACGCGACCTCCACGTTCGTCAAATACAGGTCCCAGTCGCGTTGGTTGTGATCCACGAAGCACCTGAGGACTTCTTCGACTTTCTCGTTCATGACTTCGGTTTGCCCGTCCGTTTGCGGGTGGTAAGATGAGGATGGGCGAATCTTGACGTTAATCTTGTCCAACAGTCCGCGCCAGAACTGGGACATAAAAATCCGGTCTATGTCGCAGACGATATTAATTGGAAGTCCAAAGGTTCGGTCGACGTGGTCGTGGAAGAGCTGCGCTACGTGCTTGGCACTTGTCTCAGGTTCTGTCGGAGCCAAACGAATCATCTTCGAATGCCGTTCAACAACGACCAAGAGGCCGTTGTGGCCACGTGCCGTTAATGGCAGTGGAGTGATGAAGTCCATGGATATACTTTGCCACGGTCGGGTTGGCGGTTCCAGGGGTTGTAAAAGCCCCAATGGGGCTTGCGTCGTGCTCTTGAATCGTTGGCAGGCGTCGCAGCTCTGTACGTAATCCTTGATGTCTTGTCTGATTGTCTTCCAGTAGAACCGGGTGACAAGGTCTTTGGTTGTCTTACGTAGGCCCATGTGACCTTTGCTTGGGATATCGTGGTAGTCGTGGAGGACGTCATCACGAAAGCGGCCTTTCGGTATGCACACGTGGTCGTATCTAATGATGAAGCAGCCGTCCATCTTGAAGGGCGTCGTTGGTTTCTTGAGGATTTCTTTAAACTCAGGGTCTTCCGCATAGGCTACTAGAAGGCTTTGCTGGTCTTCTTTGTTCAGCTCCAGATGAAACACAGTGTTGATAGGTTGCGCTTTATTCTCGGGCTTCATTGGTTCTTGGGTTGTCGTTGGATTCTTGGGATTTTTCAGGGGTTCCCTTGTGGGATCATTGCTCTTGGGGTCTTCGGTGGCGTTCGTGGCGTCTTCAGGTTCCTTGTGTCTTGTGGTAGTCGTAGCAGTCCCACTATTCGTGGTCGCTTTACGCTACGGTTGCTTTGGTTTTTCATTGTCCTTGTGGTTCTTGGGTACACCCCCGTCAATTGTTGGGGGTAGTGCTTTGTCAATGACGCGAGTGAGTAGTTCCGAGTTGGCTTCGATGCGGGACTCCGCAAGTTCTGTGTTTCGGGAGAGTGCATCAGCCACAGGATTCCTTGTCCCTCGTACTGGTATGATCTTGAAGTCGTATTGCTCCAACATCTCCAACCAACGCACTTGACGGTCGTTCAATTTGTCTTGGGTTCTTAGGTAACGTAGCGACTTGTGATCAGTGTGCACGATGAACTGTCGTCCATGCCAGTAGCACCGCCAGTGGCTACTGGCTTGTACGATGGCTAAAAGTTCGCGCTCCCTGAAGGTATACCGCTGTTCGTGAATGCTTAGTGTTTGGGAGAAGAAGGCCACAGGGCGACGTCCCATTCCGTCGTCCTGCTCGAGTACTGCACCCACTGCACAGCCACTTGCATCAGTAGATAACACCACATGGAGCTCAGGGTTGAATGCCCGAAGTATCGGGGCACTCATGACTTTGTCCTTGAGGGAATTGAAGGCGTCCTCTTGGCGTGCGGTCCACTCGAAATCGACAATGCTCGTCAGCTCAGTCAGGGGCTTAGCAACGGTGGCCATCTTCTCAATGAAGCGACGGTAAAAGTTCAGCATCCCGAGGAAGGACTGGACATCGCGCTTAGTCTAAGGCTTTGGCCACTTCTTGATAGCTTCGACTTTGACACGTTCCATCTCGAATCCATTGGCTGAGACGACATGGCCAAGGAAGTCTACGGACCTCTGAGCGTACTTGCACTTCGACACCTTGGCGTACAGCTTGTGCTCGCGGAGTTTGTCTAGGACTTGCCGCAGGTGTCGTATGTGCTCTTCCCTTGTTTTGCTGAAGATCAGTATGTCGTCCAAGTAGGCCGACACAAAGTTGTCGATGTAGGGCCTTAAGATGTCGTTGACGAGGTTCATATAAGTCGCGGGAGCGTTGGTTAGGCCGAATGGTACGACGAGGAACTCAAACAGGCCGTACCTCGTTCGAAGAGCCGTCAAGGGGATCGACTCCGGATCAAGTCGGATTTGGTGGTAGCCGGAGCGGAGGTCCAACGTTGTGAATAGGGTTGCTTGGCGGAGGCTGTCGAAGATCTCGTCGATGCGTGGTAGAGGGTAGCAGTTCTTAACCGTCTGCTTATTCAGCGCTCGATAATCGATGCACAGTCGCAAGCCGCCGTCTTTCTTGGCCGCGAACAGAACCGGTGCTCCCCATGGTGACGTACTCGGTTGAATGAATCCTTTCTCGATTAAGTTTCGTATCTGACGAAGGAGTTCCTGGCTTTCAGGCTCAGAAAGCCTGTATATGCCCTTCTTGTGTGGTTCAGCTTCCTTAGTCAGCTCGATCTTGAAAGGCGGTCGGCCGCGGTCAGGAGGGAGCCCTTTGGGTAGGTCATCCGGGAAGACGTCTTGATACTCGGCTAGTACGTCTTGAATGTCTTTGTCAGTAGACGCTGACGCGGTCTGGATGGAGTTGAGGCCGATGGAGTCATGGAGAACTTGGGGTCTAAGGAAGATTGCGAAAACAGGGTTCCGTCTCTTGATGTGCTGGGCCAGTTTGTGCTTGCTCCAGATGGTCTTCGATAGTTCTAAGGCAGCGTTGATTCTCAGTCTGCGTCCGTCTTTTAGAAAAGTGATGACATTGGTTCGGTATTTCTTGCGTACACTGTAGTCTTCGTGCCACTTCTTACCGAGGATGACATCGTAGGCTGCTAACGGGCACACGGCGAAGTAAGTGTTGTCGGTGTATTCTTGGGTAGCAATTTCTAATGGATCTTTGGTAGACGTGAGGTTGTGCACATTGCCGTCCGGCATCAGGGTGGCTTCAGTCGAGACTTCCGTTGGTATTCCGAGACGCTTGGCGAATGTGGACGAAATGAAATTCGCCAGGGCGCCGTCATCGAAGAGGATTTTAGCGGGCTCACCATTAATCGTGCCAGCGGAGCTTAGGAGGCCCAAGTGGGGTCTATGGAAGGCGGGCGAGATGTCGGGAACTGAGGCCAGCTTCGGTGGTTTTGGCCTCAGTTCCCACGGCCTTTTGGGCAGTCTTTGGCCATGTGCCCCTTGATGCGGCAGCGTAGGCACAGGCCTTCGCGCATACAGCGCGGACGCTCTTCCGGTGTAAACTTCACGATCCGGACGTTGGCAATGTCCATGGGGGCAGGCCCGCGGTCCGCGGCTGTCGTGCCTTCGGTGTTTGAGATGCGTCGAACGCCACGCTTGGCAGCTTCGACTTTCAGGGCATCGAGCATCACTTCGTCCAGAGTGTCGTAGCGCTTGACGCAGAGCGCTTCCCAGATGTAGCTCTTCAGACCGCGGCTGTAGCGGTCAACCTGCTCGGTCATGGTGATGTCGGGGATGTCAAGGACGATTGACTGGAACGACTTATTGTAGCTCGCCACGTCCTTCATCTGCTTCCACTTGTGAAGAAGGTCGTGGGCAGCCTGGACCTTGCTCAGAGGGTTAAACCGCACCTTGAGTGCTTCACGAAGCGTTGGCCAATCCGAGATGTCGGCTTTCCCGGCGTGCGTCTGCCACCACGAGAACGCTTCACCTTGCAGGTACGAGGTGGCGATGAGTAGCGCTTCGCCAGGGGTAGCCTTCGCAACATACGTGTCCATGCGGGACGCCCAGGCATCAATCGCGCCGGCTCGACCGAGAAAGGCCGTTGGCTTACAAAGCTTAGGTTTTTCGAAACTGGGTAAAGTTGCCGTGGTTGCCAAATCGAGACGGAGTTGCTCCGTCTCCTGACCCAGTTTTTTCACGTACGAAGTAATTTCCGCCCAGTTTTCCGCACTAATTGCAGCAGGGGTACTCGCCCCACTGGTACTCCCAGAAGCCATTTTTGAAAACTAAGCTAACTTTTCAAGAATGCTACTGGCAATATGTTCGACTACTTACGCACCACGCGCAGGTGCGACTTGCTGCGGGTGTGGCGGTCGTAGTGCTCGGAGGACTCGAAGACGCGGTCGCAGTCCCGGCACTTGGGCAGCTTGGGGGGGTTGACCTTGTGGCGGTGGCGACGCGACAGGCGGTGATCGCGCCACACCGCTTCGCCGTAGCACATCACGTCGCAAGCCTTGCACGTGAAGCGCTTCTTGTTGATCCGCCCGTGGGCGTTTCGGTACTCCTCGCGGACCGCCCGGCGCTCCACTGTCTGCGCTGTATGCGGGAGGATAGCCGCCACTTGACGCGGCGCCGGGGGAGTCACGCAAGGCGCCGGCGGGAGAAGAAGGCGGCGGCCGTGCCGGTCGCGGGGAGGAAGCGCCGGAGCACGTTTCGAAGAGTTAGTCGAGGAAGAAGAGCCAGCGGTAGGCGTCGGCACCGGCAGTGAAGCGCTCGCCGAGGAAGACGCCGCCGTCGTTGTCGTCTGGTTCGGAGCCACGAAGGAATCGAGGACAGGACCAAGAACGGGATAAGTACAAAAGCACCAACACTTTGTCAGATCCTCGCTCCTGCTCCTTGCACCTCAGTGGAGAACTGCCGCCGCCCGGGCATGAGGCCACCGGGCGTACGGGAGTCTGCGCTGAGGTGCGCTGGCCAAGGTCGCTGTGCGCCCGTGTAAACACGAAAGTGGTGGAGTGGGTCGTGACCAGGCTAGAAGCCGGCGACAACCGCAGTCCAAACACTCGCGACCCTGTGGAGGACTGACACGATCCGCTTAAGAAGCACGAAGCTCCCGCACCGGGCAAGCCTGCACAGAGTCGCGCGCAGAGGAGCTCAACCAAATGTCAAACACTCTCAGTCGTCACCCGCCCCGCACGCGCGACGGTACGCCCCGTTGGTACCGGACCGACCTCCCCCGCCAGATGCGCTAGGCAGACTGGGGTGACGGAACGAAGGGGGCCCGGCGAGGGCCGACTCGACCCCGAATGGCACTATGGCCCGGTGGTGTAAGGGCCGGCCCGAGCACAGTGGGGCACCGCGACAAACCGGGGAGAGGCCGGCGAGCCCGAAGGCCACGTTACGGCGCAGAAGCGCTCGGTGTCGGGGGCGCCGCACGCGCACGGAGCGGTAACTACCTGAAGCTACCAAATGTAGGGTCCACGGCGGGCACGCACGCGCACTCGCGGGCGCACGCCGCACGCACCCCACACCCACACCACACCACACACACTCTTGACGGCGGTGACGCACTCGGGGGAGATGGTGTGGAAGCCGGGGAAGAAGAAGGGTGTCGGGGGGTTGGTGTGTGAAGTGGGGGTGAGCTTGACGTCGGTGGAAAGGGGTTCTCAGGTACAGTGGTTCTTTGCTTCCGTTCTTCGGTCTCCCCTCCCCAGGTCTTCCCCTCTCGCCCTCGGTCACTCCGTATATATACCCCTGGGGAGTCCCTCAGAAGGCCCTCCGCGTGGTCCTCTCGCGGTTGGGCACAAGTTTCCCTAGAATCGCCGGTGTGCGGCGACCCCCCTCTCACAGAGCTCGTCTGAGGGGGTCCACGCCCCCCCTCGGGGTCGGTGTGCCCGTGGACGCCCGTAGACATGATGGTTAGAGGATGGAAGCTTCGGATGTCATGGATGGCAGGCTCTCGTTGGTCGGGATGGCTGATGGCAGCCAGCCGCCTTGACACTCTGAGGCCGGGTGCGCTGTCCGCGCTCGGCCGCCTCGGCGATGTCTCGCTTGAATTGACACTGGCGCTACGTTGCGCTGTCGGCGCCAGTTCTTGGTCAGCGGGTGGATGCCTTGCTCGAATTGACACTGGTGCTACGTTGCGGTGTCGGCGCCAGTTCACGGTCACCAGGTGGATACCGTGTCAGCATTTACGGTGTGCGGCCACGTAGCATTGACAGCCATCGTCCGGTTGCATCGTCATCACGGGGGCAGGCGGGATTGAACCTTGAACCTTCCAGATTCGAAATGTGAATGAAGACCAATCGTCCAGGGAACGCTCTTGCAAATCATGACATCCGGTACGATTTGAGATCCGGCCTCTGGGGAATTCCAAGTTGCGACTTGGAATTGCAATGTAAGGATTTAGTCCTTACACCTCCCTCCTCTTAAACCCGTCGGGAGGAGTTAAAAGCCGTGATCAGCTCGGCCGCGTCGATGTCTTGTTCACGAACCCAGCTGTTTTCCGTGTCATGATAGCCTTTCCACTCCACCAAGTACTGCGAGCGACCTCGACGCGTACGGTGTTGCAGCACGCGTTCGACTTCGTGCGCTTCGGTGCCGTCGGAGAGCGTAATGGCAGGCGGCGGATTCGGGGAACGGCCGAATCTGGTGTCAGCATGATACGGCTTCACCAGGCTTGCATGAAACGCATTGTGGACCTTCCGATCGAGCACTGCTTGAGGGAGATCCAGCCGGAAAGTCACAGGAGTAACCACTTCGGTAATCTTGTAGGGGCCAGAGTACTTCGGCATTAGCTTTCGAGCTCCTTGGAAGGACTCGGGCATGCGGCTCTTGGTGCTTAGCATGACGAGATCGCCGACTGATAGGTGACAGTCTCTTCTTGATTTGTTGACGTATTGAGCTCGATAAGCGTTGGCCTTGCGGGTGGCGTCGGCAGCCGTTTTGTGGGACTGCCGCAATGTCGCCAACCACTCTGCTAAAGCCGGGACGTTGTCGCTCGGGCTTCGTAGGGTGTCGAAAGGTACGACATTGGGCTCGTACCCGTACGTCAAGTAGAATGGAGAGTACGTTGTTACAGAGTTGATCGAGTGGTTGTACGCGACCTCCACGTTCGTCAAATACAGGTCCCAGTCGCGTTGGTTGTGATCCACGAAGCACCTGAGGACTTCTTCGACTTTCTCGTTCATGACTTCGGTTTGCCCGTCCGTTTGCGGGTGGTAAGATGAGGATGGGCGAATCTTGACGTTAATCTTGTCCAACAGTCCGCGCCAGAACTGGGACATAAAAATCCGGTCTATGTCGCAGACGATATTAATTGGAAGTCCAAAGGTTCGGTCGACGTGGTCGTGGAAGAGCTGCGCTACGTGCTTGGCACTTGTCTCAGGTTCTGTCGGAGCCAAACGAATCATCTTCGAATGCCGTTCAACAACGACCAAGAGGCCGTTGTGGCCACGTGCCGTTAATGGCAGTGGAGTGATGAAGTCCATGGATATACTTTGCCACGGTCGGGTTGGCGGTTCCAGGGGTTGTAAAAGCCCCAATGGGGCTTGCGTCGTGCTCTTGAATCGTTGGCAGGCGTCGCAGCTCTGTACGTAATCCTTGATGTCTTGTCTGATTGTCTTCCAGTAGAACCGGGTGACAAGGTCTTTGGTTGTCTTACGTAGGCCCATGTGACCTTTGCTTGGGATATCGTGGTAGTCGTGGAGGACGTCATCACGAAAGCGGCCTTTCGGTATGCACACGTGGTCGTATCTAATGATGAAGCAGCCGTCCATCTTGAAGGGCGTCGTTGGTTTCTTGAGGATTTCTTTAAACTCAGGGTCTTCCGCATAGGCTACTAGAAGGCTTTGCTGGTCTTCTTTGTTCAGCTCCAGATGAAACACAGTGTTGATAGGTTGCGCTTTATTCTCGGGCTTCATTGGTTCTTGGGTTGTCGTTGGATTCTTGGGATTTTTCAGGGGTTCCCTTGTGGGATCATTGCTCTTGGGGTCTTCGGTGGCGTTCGTGGCGTCTTCAGGTTCCTTGTGTCTTGTGGTAGTCGTAGCAGTCCCACTATTCGTGGTCGCTTTACGCTACGGTTGCTTTGGTTTTTCATTGTCCTTGTGGTTCTTGGGTACACCCCCGTCAATTGTTGGGGGTAGTGCTTTGTCAATGACGCGAGTGAGTAGTTCCGAGTTGGCTTCGATGCGGGACTCCGCAAGTTCTGTGTTTCGGGAGAGTGCATCAGCCACAGGATTCCTTGTCCCTGGTACTGGTATGATCTTGAAGTCGTATTGCTCCAACATCTCCAACCAACGCACTTGACGGTCGTTCAATTTGTCTTGGGTTCTTAGGTAACGTAGCGACTCGTGATCAGTGTGCACGATGAACTGTCGTCCATGCCAGTAGCACCGCCAGTGGCTACTGGCTTGTACGATGGCTAAAAGTTCGCGCTCCCTGAAGGTTTACCGCTGTTCGTGAATGCTTAGTGTTTGGGAGAAGAAGGCCACAGGGCGACGTCCCATTCCGTCGTCCTGCTCGAGTACTGCACCCACTGCACAGCCACTTGCATCAGTAGATAACACCACATGGAGCTCAGGGTTGAATGCCCGAAGTATCGGGGCACTCATGACTTTGTCCTTGAGGGAATTGAAGGCGTCCTCTTGGCGTGCGGTCCACTCGAAATCGACAATGCTCGTCAGCTCAGTCAGGGGCTTAGCAACGGTGGCCATCTTCTCAATGAAGCGACGGTAAAAGTTCAGCATCCCGAGGAAGGACTGGACATCGCGCTTAGTCTAAGGCTTTGGCCACTTCTTGATAGCTTCGACTTTGACACGTTCCATCTCGAATCCATTGGCTGAGACGACATGGCCAAGGAAGTCTACGGACCTCTGAGCGTACTTGCACTTCGACACCTTGGCGTACAGCTTGTGCTCGCGGAGTTTGTCTAGGACTTGCCGCAGGTGTCGTATGTGCTCTTCCCTTGTTTTGCTGAAGATCAGTATGTCGTCCAAGTAGGCCGACACAAAGTTGTCGATGTAGGGTCTTAAGATGTCGTTGACGAGGTTCATATAAGTCGCGGGAGCGTTGGTTAGGCCGAATGGTACGACGAGGAACTCAAACAGGCCGTACCTCGTTCGAAAAGCCGTCAAGGGGATCGACTCCGGATCAAGTCGGATTTGGTGGTAGCCGGAGCGGAGGTCCAACGTTGTGAATAGGGTTGCTTGGCGGAGGCTGTCGAAGATCTCGTCGATGCGTGGTAGAGGGTAGCAGTTCTTAACCGTTTGCTTATTCAGCGCTCGATAATCGATGCACAGTCGCAAGCCGCCGTCTTTCTTGGCCGCGACCAGAACCGGTGCTCCCCATGGTGACGTACTCGGTTGAATGAATCCTTTCTCGATTAAGTCTCGTATCTGACGAAGGAGTTCCTGGCTTCAGGCTCAGAAAGCCTGTATATGCCCTTCTTGTGTGGTTCAGCTTCCTTAGTCATCTCGATCTTGAAAGGCGGTCGGCCGCGGTCAGGAGGGAGCCCTTTGGGTAGGTCATCCGGGAAGACGTCTTGATACTCGGCTAGTACGTCTTGAATGTCTTTGTCAGTAGACGCTGACGCGGTCTGGATGGAGTTGAGGCCGATGGAGTCATGGAGAACTTGGGGTCTAAGGAAGATTGCGAAAACAGGGTTCCGTCTCTTGATGTGCTGGGCCAGTTTGTGCTTGCTCCAGATGGTCTTCGATAGTTCTAAGGCAGCGTTGATTCTCAGTCTGCGTCCGTCTTTTAGAAAAGTGATGACATTGGTTCGGTATTTCTTGCGTACACTGTAGTCTTCGTGCCACTTCTTACCGAGGATGACATCGTAGGCTGCTAACGGGCACACGGCGAAGTAAATGTTGTCGGTGTAATCTTGGGTAGCAATTTCTAATGGATCTTTGGTAGACGTGAGGTTGTGCACATTGCCGTCCGGCATCAGGGCGGCTTCAGTCGAGACTTCCGTTGGTATTCCGAGACGCTTGGCGAATGTGGACGAAATGAAATTCGCCAGGGCGCCGTCATCGAAGAGGATTTTAGCGGGCTCACCATTAATCGTGCCAGCGGAGCTTAGGAGGCCCAAGTGGGGTCTATGGAAGGCGGGCGAGATGTCGGGAACTGAGGCCAGCTTTCGGTGGTTTTGGCCTCAGTTCCCACGGCCTTTTGGGCAGTCCTTTGGCCATGTGCCCCTTGGTGCGGCAGCGTAGGCACAGGCCTTCGCGCATACAGCGCGGACGCTCTTCCGGTGTAAGCTTCACGATCCGGACGTTGGCAATGCCCATGGGGGCAGGCCCGCGGTCCGCGGCTGTCGTGCCTTCGGTGTTTGAGATGCGTCGAACGCCACGCTTGGCAGCTTCGACTTTCAGGGCATCGAGCATCACTTCGTCCAGAGTGTCGTAGCGCTTGACGCAGAGCGCTTCCCAGATGTAGCTCTTCAGACCGCGGCTGTAGCGGTCAACCTGCTCGGTCATGGTGATGTCGGGGATGTCAAGGACGATTGACTGGAACGACTTATTGTAGCTCGCCACGTCCTTCATCTGCTTCCACTTGTGAAGAAGGTCGCGGGCAGCCTGGACCTTGTTCAGAGGGTTAAACCGCACCTTGAGTGCTTCACGAAGCGTTGGCCAATCCGAGATGTCGGCTTTCCCGGCGTGCGTCTGCCACCACGAGAACGCTTCACCTTGCAGGTACGAGGTGGCGATGAGTAGCGCTTCGCCAGGGGTAGCCTTCGCAACATACGTGTCCATGGGGACGCCCAGGCATCAATCGCGCCGGCTCGACCGAGAAAGGCCGTTGGCTTACAAAGCTTAGGTTTTTCGAAACTGGGTAAAGTTGCCGTGGTTGCCAAATCGAGACGGAGTTGCTCCGTCTCCTGACCCAGTTTTTTCACGTACGAAGTAATTTCCGCCCAGTTTTCCGCACTAATTGCAGCAGGGGTACTCGCCCCACTGGTACTCCAGAAGCCATTTTTGAAAACTAAGCTAACTTTTCAAGAATGCTACTGGCAATATGTTCGACTACTTACGCACACGCGCAGGTGCGACTTGCTGCGGGTGTGGCGGTCGTAGTGCTCGGAGGACTCGAAGACGCGGTCGCAGTCCCGGCACTTGGGCAGCTTGGGGGGTTGACCTTGTGGCGGTGGCGACGCGACAGGCGGTGATCGCGCCACACCGCTTCGCCGTAGCACATCACGTCGCAAGCCTTGCACGTGAAGCGCTTCTTGTTGATCCGCCCGTGGGCGTTTCGGTACTCCTCGCGGACCGCCCGGCGCTCCACTGTCTGCGCTGTATGCGGGAGGATAGCCGCCACTTGACGCGGCGCCGGGGGAGTCACGCAAGGCGCCGGCGGGAGAAGAAGGCGGCGGCCGTGCCGGTCGCGGGGAGGAAGCGCCGGAGCACGTTTCGAAGAGTTAGTCGAGGAAGAAGAGCCAGCGGTAGGCGTCGGCACCGGCAGTGAAGCGCTCGCCGAGGAAGACGCCGCCGTCGTTGTCGTCTGGTTCGGAGCCACGAAGGAATCGAGGACAGGACCAAGAACGGGATAAGTACAAAAGCACCAACACTTTGTCAGATCCTCGCTCCTGCTCCTTGCACCTCAGTGGAGAACTGCCGCCGCCCGGGCATGAGGCCACCGGGCGTACGGGAGTCTGCGCTGAGGTGCGCTGGCCAAGGTCGCTGTGCGCCCGTGTAAACACGAAAGTGGTGGAGTGGGTCGTGACCAGGCTAGAAGCCGGCGACAACCGCAGTCCAAACACTCGCGACCCTGTGGAGGACTGACACGATCCGCTTAAGAAGCACGAAGCTCCCGCACCGGGCAAGCCTGCACAGAGTCGCGCGCAGAGGAGCTCAACCAAATGTCAAACACTCTCAGTCGTCACCCGCCCCGCACGCGCGACGGTACGCCCCGTTGGTACCGGACCGACCTCCCCCGCCAGATGCGCTAGGCAGACTGGGGTGACGGAACGAAGGGGGCCCGGCGAGGGCCGACTCGACCCCGAATGGCACTATGGCCCGGTGGTGTAAGGGCCGGCCCGAGCACAGTGGGGCACCGCGACGAACCGGGGAGAGGCCGGCGAGCCCGAAGGCCACGTTACGGCGCAGAAGCGCTCGGTGTCGGGGGCGCCGCACGCGCACGGAGCGGTAACTACCTGAAGCTACCAAATGTAGGGTCCACGCGGGCACGCACGCGCACTCGCGGGCGCACGCCGCACGCACCCACACCCACACCACACCACACACACTCTTGACGGCGGTGACGCACTCGGGGGAGATGGTGTGGAAGCCGGGGAAGAAGAAGGGTGTCGGGGGTTGGTGTGTGAAGTGGGGGTGAGCTTGACGTCGGTGGAAAGGGGTTCTCAGGTACAGTGGTTCTTTGCTTCCGTTCTTCGGTCTCCCCTCCCCAGGTCTTCCCCTCTCGCCCTCGGTCACTCCGTATATATACCCCTGGGGAGTCCCTCAGAAGGCCCTCCGCGTGGTCCTCTCGCGGTTGGGCACAAGTTTCCCTAGAATCGCCGGTGTGCGGCGACCCCCCTCTCACAGAGCTCGTCTGAGGGGGTCCACGCCCCCCTCGGGGTCGGTGTGCCCGTGGACGCCCGTAGACATGATGGTTAGAGGATGGAAGCTTCGGATGTCATGGATGGCAGGCTCTCGTTGGTCGGGATGGCTGATGGCAGCCAGCCGCCTTGACACTCTGAGGCCGGGTGCGCTGTCCGCGCTCGGCCGCCTCGGCGATGTCTCGCTTGAATTGACACTGGCGCTACGTTGCGCTGTCGGCGCCAGTTCTTGGTCAGCGGGTGGATGCCTTGCTCGAATTGACACTGGTGCTACGTTGCGGTGTCGGCGCCAGTTCACGGTCACCAGGTGGATACCGTGTCAGCATTTACGGTGTGCGGCCACGTAGCATTGACAGCCATCGTCCGGTTGCATCGTCATCACGGGGGCAGGCGGGATTGAACCTTGAACCTTCCAGATTCGAAATGTGAATGAAGACCAATCGTCCAGGGAACGCTCTTGCAAATCATGACATCCGGTACGATTTGAGATCCGGCCTCTGGGGGAATTCCAAGTTGCGACTTGGAATTGCAATGTAAGGATTTAGTCCTTACACCTCCCTCCTCTTAAACCCGTCGGGAGGAGTTAAAAGCCGTGATCAGCTCGGCGCGTCGATGTCTTGTTCACGGAACCCAGCTGTTTTCCGTGTCATGATAGCCTTTCCACTCCACCAA
>CM020620.1:27827917-28184693 GCA_009829735.1 Pyropia yezoensis
AGGGCTGCCTCCCGTGTCGGGGGAACCGGAAGAAGTGCAAGTCGCACACACTCTATCCCTGTTGTGGGGCAATCCCCCACGGAAAACAAGATGATGGTGTGTGGTCCAACAGTTTCTTGGTCGGGACGGGGACGCAGGGCCAAGCCCCGCTGTCCCTCCCCTTATCCCCCAGGGTCCACTCAGAATCTCGCCACTCAGAATCTCCCACCCCAGCACCTGCCCACCGGGCCACACGAAAATTCAAGACGATAAATGCAGAAAACCCTCAAATCCAAGTTGGATTTACTACTAAGCTAACTATCCCGAACTTAGGGAATATGGACCCAAATGCAGGGGGAGGAACGGATCAGGCTAGTGGCCTGCCGCCCCTTGCATGGCACGTGTTGCCCCCTACCTGGGGGTCAATACTGCCACACTCCCCTCTCCTCAGTTCCGACGACCCGGTCGGCCCTGTGAGGGGGTGCGTAAACGCACGTCTCGGCGTTGGGGGGGGGACGCGACTTGCTGTCCCCCCTTGAGTACGTAACGCGGATGTGGAGGCGGTCACGTTGGCCGCCCCTCTCCTCAAGCTTGCCCACTTGGCAGCTTGCTCTCCTCGGTTCACACCTCACCACCACCACCACTTCTCCTTCACCTTACACGGGGCCACCCCACGCTGGGGAGGCCACCCGTTTACCCACGATCCGAGTCCCCCTCAACTCGAGGCGGGTCTCGTGCCGCGATAGCCAGGACGTCTCTCCCCAACTTGGGGAGAGCCATGGCGACTCCGGGAGTGGAGACGGACTCTCTCGATGAGCGTATGGAGGACACCTCCTACGGTGCAGCGCCCGCCGGGACTTCCGGCGGGGGCTCCGCGATCGCTCCGGGGGGTGGGACTCCCGCGTCACCCGGCTTTGGGTTGACGCAGGATCTCCCCCGGAGGCGGGACAAGTTGTCCCGCGTGAGGCCTTGGGGCGGTGGTTTTACCCCGCTTGGCCTCTCTATGAGGAGGGGTTGACTGTTCTTCGCTGTGGCCGACTCGGCGCAGCGATGGGTCGGGTATGGGACCGCCTACGGGAGAAGTATCCCCGTAGGGTCGGGTTCCCTGCCGGCTTCAGGACGGACCAGTTTGCCTTCCTGGACGACGAGGAGGTCGAGGACGTGCAGCGGACCAAGGCCATGGTGGACCGCGGGGGAACTATCCCGGGTCCCGGCGACTTGCCGACCTTCACTTGGGACGCGGTGGCAACTCGCCCCCCATACCTTCACGAGGCCGATCCGCACACTCATCACTTTGATGTGCGGATGGAGAAGGACTTCCGGCGAGGTCCCTACTTGGTGACCTCGGCTCAACTTGAGTTTCCTCAGCAGTCTGCTGCCAGTAAGGAGCAATACTACCCGAAGAAGCCCGAGTGGTGGCCTCAAGTTGAGGTCCCCTACGGGTTCCCGGCATTGTTGCCACGGTTGCTTGACCACTTCGGCTCCGTCATGTTGACGGCTGGCCCTGATCATCTGGTGTGGGCCATGTTGGCCACCCAGTGGCTCCTCGAGGTCATGTCGACCTGGGTGTCATGTGTTCAGCGGCGGGGGATGCTCTGGCATCTCCCCCTCCGGCTCATCCAGGGTTTGGAACAGCTCACCCCTCAGCTAGTTGCTGAGGGATGCTCGTCAGGACAACTCACTCTACTTGAGGAGATGCTCCGCCTCCACAAGTTTATCGAGTGGGAGAGCATTGAGCACAAGTTGCGCCGCCCCACTCGGGGCCCAAGGACGATGGCGCACTTCGCCAGTTCGTGTGGGTCGCTCGTGAACTTCACGACGGCCGTGTGGTCCTACGAGAGGGGTTGGGCATCGGGGACTACCCGTATGCCCCGGGGGTGGATCGTCACACTGCGCCACCCCCGGACAAGCCCATAGTTATGGCTGTGCCCTCATATGATGACCATATGACTCAACCTACTGCGGGGGCCCCAAGTCGGGGTCGCAGTTACACCCGGGTACCGCCACCTCGGCGTGCCCCTCCGCTTCCTCCTGTTCCTTTCCAGCCTCACGGGAACATCCCGATCAGCGTGGCCGTGGAGTCATCCACACCGGTGTCTCCCAACTTGGGGGCCACCCTCCTGACGGTATACCCCAAGTTGGTGTTACCGCCCACGCCTCTAACCTCAGAGATGATGATCACCACGTTGGTGCGCACCATTTCCTGGTTGGCCGCGTCGACCGCAACCCTCCAAAGTTCCGAGACTCCTCAACTTGAGGAGCGCGTCCGTACTGCAGTGGCGACCGCGAGTTGCGAGTCGGTGGCGGAGTTTATGACGGCCGAGTTGGCTCGCATTGGGGCTATTATGCCCCAGCCAACCCCACTTGGGCGTGGCAAGCGTCGTGCGAGCCGGGCATACTCGCCTCCTCGCCGTCGTCGCCGTCACTCGCGGCGCTCTCCCTCCGTGTCGGAAGACGAGTTGTCTTACTCCGTCTCGGAGTCCTCTACCCCATCGGAGACGGAGTCTGTCCAGCGTCTGCGTCGCAAACTTGCGCGCAAGACCAGGCAGAAGAGTAGCCACGGTCGGCGCCACTTGCGCGACCGTGAGGGGCGCGACGGTTCCGACTTGGAGCCGCCGCCCCTTCCAACGAGTGGAGACCGTTATCGGCGTGGGTCTCGCCGCTCGCCTCCACGTGAGGGCGAGGGCCGTGGAGTGGGAGAGTCTAGCATGCGTGCCTAGTTGGCAGCTGCCTTTGTTGTGAGAGTGTGAGGGTTAGGGCTATAGTTTAAAGCCACTCTGCGTACCACTTCGACTTGAAGCACTCTCTTGGCACTGTTGCTCGGCCTTCCCTCACGTTGAGGGAGGGCTGTTAGGGTCTATCTCGTTCCGGGCACAGTACGCCCGGACCTTCTCAGCAGGAAGGTCCTCCACATACTCCCACGTATCATCCTTGGCTTTGTAGCCAAACCAACGCACCCTCAACATGAGGCGGTCAGTATCCTCATCCCAGCCGTGGTCGATGAACTTGTCGAACACGTACTCCTGCGGGCCCTGTTTGGCTGCAGGCAGCGAGGGCAGGCGCCACGTTTTCAAAGCACGCGCCCAAGCTGGGTCGCCTGCAGGCGGTGGTGCAACTTTGACCACGTCCTGTCCGTTCACTGTGCGGACCCCATCGTCACTTTCGATGGTGAAGCGCCGCCCATCAGTACGAAGGACCTGGTACGGCCCCTTCGTCTGGAACACCAACTTACCCCCAGTTGGGGTGTGTGAGTGGACCAATACCCAGTCACCCTGCTCGGGGACATGCTTGGCGTTGCGCACCTTTTTGTCAAAGGTACGCTTGTAGCGCTTTTGTGCTTTGTCCATCTCAGCCCTGACTTTAGGGATGAGGTTTTCAAGCCTAGCAGCGAACTCCGCCTTACTCTCAGTAGGAGTGGGCGTACTGCCACCATTCTCCCTAGTTGGGAGCGGCCGCCGCACGGCAATAGACCGCACGCGACGGGGGGTCACAAAAGCGAGGGGTACTTCCCCGGTAGATGAGTGAACCTGCGAATTGTAGGCAGTGGTCAGAATAGAAATGTATTGGTCCCACGTCTTCACGTGCTCACTCACATAATGGCGCAGCTGCCTAACAATAGTTTTGTTGAAGCGCTCCACCTGCCCATTAGTTTGTGGGTGGTAGGGGGTGGCATAGTTTGCCTTAACCCCCAACATATCCAGCACTCCTTGAAACAGTACAGACGCAAATTGCGGTCCATTGTCCGATAGTGTACTATCCGGAATGCCATACGCGGCAACCCAGTGATCTAGGAAGGCTGACACGACCGACATGGCCGTGATCTCTGCCAGTGGGATCGCTCGCGTAAGTTTCGTGAAGCGGTCACAGATGACCAGGAGGTACTGGTTGCCCTCCTCGGTCACTGGCAGTGGCCCAAGGATGTCCATCGCCAACGCGGCGAAGGGCTCCTTGGCCGGGAACAATAGCATAGCCGTAGTAGGCCGCCGTTCCATCAGACGGTTCTGTGCACAACTTGTGCAGGCAGCCACCCAACTGTAGATGTCCACCACCATGGACGGCCAGTAGTACCTGGTCCTCAGGGTCTGGTATAGTTTACTAGACCCCAGGTGTCCACCCGTGGGAGCGTTATGCTCCCTCTCAAGGATACTGTCCTTGAGGGATGCGGGGACGACAAGTTGTTCGGTCCCCTGGAATACCCCCCTCCTCATGAGGAGGCCATCGTCTCCCAGGAAGAACCGCGTCTCCGCCACTGTATCCAGGGTATCCCTCTGCGACTTGCAGAAGGGATCCTCGGCCTGGGCCTTCACTACTTCGTCCAGGGACAGGGGCAAGTACTTCTTGTTCCCTGGCGCCTCGGGATTCAACGCCTGACCCGAGCGCGTGACTACCCCCACGATGGGGATGTCCTCATCGACTGGGGTGGTGTCCAGTCCCTCGGTAGGTACCCGAGAGAGGCCGTCGGCAAGGGCATGTTGCCTGCCAGGTCGGTACTCAATATCAAAGTTGAAGGGTGCAAGTCGCACCCTCCACCGGTTGAGACGAGTGTTCGTACAGTCCGTCTTGAAGATGAACTGCAACGCGCGGTGGTCACAGCGGATGAGGAACTTCTCACCCTCTAGGTAGTGACGAAGTGACGTCACCGCCCATACCACTGCGAGTCCTTCCAACTCGGTGACTCCATAGTTCTTCTCGGCCGAGTTTAGCCCCTTGCTGAAGTATCCCACCGGCAAGTACTCCTTGTCCGGCTGTTGCTGAAGCAACACACAACCAAGTTGGTCGTAGCTAGCGTCCACATCCAGGATGTAGTGGCCTCCCAACCTGGGAATAGCCAGGATAGGGGGCTTCAGCAGAAGGTCCCGAAGAGTCTCAAAGGATTCCTGCTCCACCCGACTTGGGGGAGGCAGGTTCTTCGGTAGCGTTGAGCTCACTAACTCATTCAACGGCTTCGCCACCTTGGCGAAGCCCTTGGTGAAACGTCGGTACACGTTACACATCCCGAGGAAGCTCCTCATCTGGGTCTGGGTCCGGGGGTACTGAGCCTTGCGGATGGCCCTCAAGTTTTTCTCGTTGACACTGAGACGCCCCGGACGGACAACATGTCCCAAGTACTCCACCTCTTGAGTGAAGAGGTGGCACTTACTCGCCTTCAGTGACACTCCGGCGTCAGCAAGTAGCTTGAACACCTGGCCAAGATGGCCAATGTGTTCCTCCGGACTTCGGGAGAGCACAATGATATCGTCTAGGTACACGAGACAGATCTGCCACCGTACTCCGGCCAGAATCATGTCCATAGCGCGCTGGAAAGTTGCCGGCGCGTTACACAGGCCAAACGGTAGGCGCTTGCACTGGTAGGTACCACAGTGACAGGTAAAGGTAGTTTTATGCCTGTCCTCCGGGGCAATGGGAATTTGCCAGTACCCCGCGTTACAGTCCAGGGTAGAGAACACGTTTGCCTCCCCCAGAGAGTCCAGACAGTCATCCATCCGAGGTAGGGGATAACTATCCTTCACCGTGCTCTCGTTGAGCTTACGGTAGTCGATACAGAACCGGGGGGTCCCATCAACTTTGGGGACGATCACCACCGGACTCGCCCACTCGGCGTTGCTGGCCTCGATCACATCGAGGGCCTCCATGCGAGCAACTTGCTCCTTAACGAGGGCCCTTGAACGGGGTCCCCCCCTATACGGTTGTTGGCGTATAGGGGGCGCACCGGGTTTCAACTCGATCCGGTGTTGGGTAGCTCTCATGAGTCCCAATTGACCATCCCACAACTTGTGATATTGGTCCAAGAGGCGTTCAACTTGAACCCTCAACCTGGGTGGAACACCCTCCATGTTTACCTGGGGCCGAGGAGAGGCGGCCGACTTGGCTTGATGCTTCTCCTTTCCGGACTTCGGGTCGCTACTTGCGCCCGCGCTGAGGGTGACCGCTACTACCGGTCCCTCGTGTTGGTCGATATAGCCGAACTTGGCCCCCGACTT
The DNA here is from genome assembly GCA_009829735.1 of Pyropia yezoensis. Classification (NCBI taxonomy): domain Eukaryota; phylum Rhodophyta; class Bangiophyceae; order Bangiales; family Bangiaceae; genus Pyropia; species Pyropia yezoensis. The sequence goes on from CM020620.1 coordinate 27,833,878, forward strand.
GAAGAACTTGGGCGACGAGCTCAGGTTCATCACCTGGATCCTCCACGGGACTCCGGCTTTGGAGTCCATCGTGCCAAGGGCAACATGCACTTGGTGCTTGCGAGCAAGACGGGGGTTAGGGTGCACCAACCCGTTCCCCGCATAATCAGTTACAACATCCACGTGCGCCACCGAGTTGGGGGGCAACATGACTTTACGGGCTAAACGCAGAGTAGCAGTAAACCCTTCCCTCACAGAACAAACAGGCTTCGACTGTGAAACTGTCACAGGAGCCACAGACTTTCCCTTACCAAGGATGGGGATAGTCTCCCCATTCATCAACTTGACCCAGTACTCAGGGCCACAAATCAAAGGCACTTGTGTTACGACATAAGGGGTACCCAGAAGCAGGGGTACCGATATATTCTCAACTACACCATAGGTCACGTCGACCTCATGGGTCCCCAACCGAGTTGGTAGGGTCACGGCACCAACGATGGGAAGTACCCCACCATTGATATCGATCAGATGGTCAGCTTTAGACTTCCAGCGTTGGAGCCTCATCCCCTTTGGTAATAGCGACTTGCGTATCAAGGAGGCTCCTGACCCGGTATCAAGTACGATACGGGCACAACAGGCGCGGCCGGGGGCAAGTTGCACCCGTCCAGCCACCTGGAAGTTCTCACCCGTCAGCACCGCGATGACCCGACGTGGGTTTACGTTCTTGGGAAGTCCCACCCGAGGTGGGCGGACTCCCTTAGGTCGCCGCAGTATCCGACACGGTTGGTTCGTCCTCTTGGCCCACTTGGCCGAGGCTGCCGTTGTGAGCTTCGGACGACCAGCTCCAACGGTCATTCGTTTCCCGCCGACTTGGCGTCCGAATCTGAGGGCGAAGGGGACGACGACGAGTTCGAGGACGACGTGTCCGCCCCCTCCGTCGAGGGTGTGGCGACCGCCACCACTGGTCGAGACCCACCCTCGCGGCGTGAACGCACTTCGTTCGTAGCCGACTTCTTACTCGCATTCCTAACAAGCTGTTGGATGCGTTTACTCAACTTGGGGCAATCATATGCCCAGTGACCATCGGAGTTGCAGTTCCAACACCGATGATCAGTTCCCGGAGGGGTCTTCCCAACTGGGGAAGACGACGAGGTACCTTGGGAAGTTCCCACGGCAGCTACCACCCTCTCCTTGCGGATTCGGCGTGCCTCTCGCAACTCTCTGGCCTGGCGCGCCTCTTCCCGTTCCTTGGCCAACTCGGCCTGACGCTCCTGGCGTTGTTCCTCCCGCAACTTGCGGTAGGCCTCGCCTCGGCGGTAGGCGAACCTAGCCAACTCGGCCAGGGTCGCCCGGGCAGTGTTATGCTCCCGGGTCTCCATCCGGACTGACCAGTGGAGTCCTTCCACAAACCGACTCTTCACCACAGCTTGTGGATGAAGAAACCCACAAAGATTGTTGAGCTTACGGACTCGCTCCGCAAAGGACAACTCGTCCTCCGCCTCTTCCTGATGGGCTTGCGTAAACTCCTCGACTTGAGAAGCCAACGCCGCTTCATCAACCATGGCCCTCAACAACCAGTTGACGAGCTCCAAATAGGACGTCACCTCCCCAGCGCCTCCACTTGAGGAGCTGGGCATGACGGACATAAGTTCTGTCCGCAGGTCTCCCTTCGTAAACTCCTGTAGCATGTAAAAAGCCATGCCTTCACTTATGGCATTGTCGTCACAGGCTTTTGTGAAACGACGTAGGAACTCAAAGACACGGAGGGGGGGAGTTCCATCCCACTCCGCTTTGTGCCCAAAAGAGTGAAGTGCATTCTTCTTGGCACGGCCCATGGCTCGGGCCTGGTCAGGACCATACGCCACCGACTTGTTGTGGAGAGCGTAGGTCTCACAGTCAAAGATCCGCTGGTAGACCGGGTTGGCTACCTGAATCTTGGGCGGCACCTCACGTTGAGGGAACAGCCGCTGTGGCACTGGGGTAAGTCCACCCTCAGTGCCTGTAGTCTGGTACGGCGAGCTTGGTGTAGCCGCCGGCGTTTCCGAGGGGAACTCCCCCGTGAAGGGCGTACGCCCCACCGCGTATGGTGTGGCTCCCTCGTTGGGAGTCACAGGTGTCGCCCCCAGTTCGGGGCGACCCGAGATAGGCGTGGGGAGGGATTCCCCCTGCGCCTGTGGGCTCGAAAGCCCCAATCCGGTCTGGACATTCAGGCCATCTGGCAAACTCGCTACAATCTGATTCAGAATAGTATTCGTCATCGTGACCACCAGGTCCGGCAAAGTCTGCCGCAACACATTGGTCGCCTCCCGACGGACAGTTTCCGCGAGGAGTGGATTGACGACTCCAGTTGAGTCTCGGTCCGCCTCCGGGAGTCCACCTGAGGGGTAACCACGTTCCTCAGGGGTCTCAACCGGGGGCATGGGCGCGAGCCCATCGCCGACCAACGGAGGTCCGCCGTCCTCCGAAAGCCTAGTTGGCGATGGCTCCATGCCAAAGTTGGCTCCAACCCGAGTGGAACTCGCGGGGACAGTCCTCACCCCTTGGGACGTTCCCGTTGAGTATACCACGCGGTGGCCAGACTTCGGCCCACCCACGTCAGAAGTGTCACCCGAGTGAACTCCCAACTGAGTCGGGGTGGCCTGTTGCCCGCCCGCACTTCCAGTCCTGCTGGCTTGAGGGACCTCTAGTCCCTCTGCGACCCCAGGTAAACCCACCTGTGTCTCACCAGTATTCAAAGGCACTGAAGTACGTGCGTCACCCGTGTACTCCCCGGACGACGGGGGGTCCGAGCTAGCCATGTTGGCTAACGATCCGTATGACACGGTCCAAGTCCACCGTTCCTCTGAGACAGAGGGCCCCCTACACCCGGGTGCACCCGGAGGTAAAGTTTACCTCTGTCCCCTGCTGCTCCACCAAATGTGGCAAAAACCACTCGCACACACAGTACCCAAGTTGGGGCGGTGTGCGAGGGCTGCCTCCCGTGTCGGGGGAACCGGAAGAAGTGCAAGTCGCACACACTCTATCCCTGTTGTGGGGCAATCCCCCCACGGACAAACAAGATGATGGTGTGTGGTCCAACAGTTTCTTGGTCGGGACGGGGACGCAGGGCCAAGCCCCGCTGTCCCTCCCCTTATCCCCCCAGGGTCCACTCAGAATCTCGCCACTCAGAATCTCCCACCCCAGCACCTGCCCACCGGGCCACACGAAAATTCAAGACGATAAATGCAGAAAACCCTCAAATCCAAGTTGGATTTACTACTAAGCTAACTATCCCGAACTTAGGGAATATGGACCCAAATGCAGGGGGAGGAACGGATCAGGCTAGTGGCCTGCCGCCCCTTGCATGGCACGTGTTGCCCCCTACCTGGGGGTCAATACTGCCACAGTTGGGGGTGACCCCCCTTTGCTTACCCCGTGTGTGGGGGTGGCCCCGTCCCGCCCAGGTGCCTGGGTGGAGCGCGTTCGTAGCCCCGTGGGGCGCAGGTCGACCCGCGTGCCTGCGGCGCTTCTCGTAGCCGTTTGTGGTCATAAGCGCGGGTGTCCGCGCTTCCCTGGCTCGTCCCGGTTATCCCACCGTACCGGGTTGTAGCCGTCGACGGCTTGTGGGCGCGGGGGACTCCGCACCCGTTATCATGTCCTATCCCCAGGTGCTTGAAGAGGAGGACGACCTCCTGATCGGGGAGGAGATGGAGGACGACGCGCCTGTCGGTCCCGACGCCGCGCGTTACGGGGTGAGCTCGTCTGACGACGACGGGCCTGCGGTGTCCGTCCGTCTGTCGGCCGGAGGACTGTCGTCCGTGTGCAGCGGCACGACGGTGCCGTCGGCCGGAGGTCAACCCGGCGGTCAACCGCGCGTGGCGGCTTCTACCCCCTCTCTGCCGGCTGCCCGGATGGGGCCTGGTGCCGGTGCCGGCTCACCGCAGGTACCTCAAGATGGTCCGCCCTGCGGCGGAGGTCGCGACCCGCAGCCGACTCCGGCTGGTCAAGGTGGTCCGGGTGTCCGGGCGGTGACTCCTCGAGGCGGTCCCGACGTTGACGCGGGTGGTGGTGGCGGTGCGACACCCGGTGCGGCGGGTCAAGACGGTGCGGGTGTCCGCACGGCCGGGGCTCCGGCTCCGGAGGCTGTCCAAGTGCCTTCCCCTTCCGAGGCGGGGGCTACGCCGACGGGTGGTGCCGGCGCCGGTGCCGTACCTGCGGTGCCGCGGGCGTCGAGCGGTCAAGACGCTCCTTCTCCCATGGCGGTTGACACCGGGAGTTACTCCGGGCGGGCGCCCGCCCTTCTTTTTCCTCCTCGGCCTCGTCCATCTCCGACGTCGGCCCCTCTGCCGGTGGTGCGTCCCCCGGCGCCCCCGATTCTTCCTGGTCCTGCCCGGGTTGCCCCGTTGGGTGGCAGCGTCGCCGTGGCGGCGGGTCAACCCGTCATGTCGGTGTCCGACTTGGTGGCTCGGGTTCGAGGCCTCACGGTGCAAGAGTCGATGGAGTCCGATGGGCGTATGCGGGTGGACTTCCACCTGGTGCATCCCCGTGGAGAATCCTCCCGGCGCGTCAAGGTGGACCCGTGCTGGGAGCGGGAGTTGGTGCGGCTGGTCAACCAGCCGAACGCGGTCCGGGTGGAACACCATTGGATCCTGAGTCAGCCGGACGACCGGCATGCGCAGCTCTGGCGCACCCGGGTGGGACGGGGTGAGGTCTACCTCGACCCCAACTTCGGGGTCTGCGACTTGATTGCCCCCGCGTTGCCGCGGGAGATTGACTACCCGGCTAGTGCTCGGGGGATTGCGGCGGCGGCGGAGCCGGTTGCGTTTGGGGAGACGGTGAGCCGTACCGGTCGGTATCCCGACTTTGACTACTACCCGGGGGTACCCCCGTATCTGTCGTTGACGGCTCCCTACCCGCCCATGGCGGGGTTGAAGTCGGCGTCGAGTTGGCGACGTAACCATGGTGTCATGGCGGATGCGTTCCGCACGGATATAACGTGTGCGTTGCAGACCGGCAACGGTCGTGCTCCGGTATACACTCCCGTGCGCCCGCCGCTATGGCAGGAGGCGTGGGAACCCGCCCCTGCTTTCCGGTTTGACACCGGCTCCTGTCTTCGCTACTTCGGGAGTGTGTTGGCCTCGCGACCGGTCCACCCGTTGCAGGGTACCTTCACCCTTGAGGTTACCCTCGGGCAGGCTTCATCCTTCTTGCTGTCCGTCTGCCGGCAGGGTCGTCTGTTTCATCTTCCGACGGGTGTCCGTCGGCACATCGCGCAGTTGGGCGTGGATCTGATAGCTGCCAAGACCGGGTTGGCCCGGGAGTTCGAAGCCCTGCTGGCTGTTCACGATGCCGTGAACTGGGCTGGGGTGTTGGCCCTTCCCCCGTACCGGGACCCGTTGGCTGGGGCTTCCCCCTTGCCTCGTCACTCGTTGCGTGTCCGGCGTACTCAGCCGGGTGAGCCTAGTTGCCATGGGTGGGCGTCCACCGAGGCCGTTCCTGACCTGGGTATTCCCATGGTTAACCATGACCCTCTTCAGGTCCTTGCTCCGTGGTTCGGTAACCCGATGCCGGCGGCGGTTGGCCGTCGGCCCCGAGAGTGGGGCTCTGTGGGTGGGGAGCGTGAGGTGTCCCGTCGTCGGGCGGAGTACCGCCGTGGTTACGGTGGAGCCCCTTCGGTAGGGTCCTACCGGGCCTCGTATCAGGTGCCACCGGCTCCGGTGGTAGCCGTGTCGGCTCCTGTGGCTCCTCTGGCTGCGCCAGTGTCACCTCCCGCCCCTGTCCTACATGACGGGGGTCCCCGTCTCTGGTATGAGGGCGTTGACGCCCTTGTTACCCGCGCAATGCGTGGGGATCTCTCTGTTAGCTGGGGGGATATCCCCCCAGGTGCTGCGCTGGTTGGGTCCGCGCGTTGCTTCGGTGGCGTGCTGGACCGCCTCCAGAAAGCTCTGGAGGACGTGGAGGCTGGCCGCAGCACCCTCGTCCAGCTATGCACCGAGGTAACTCGGGTGGTCGACCGTCGTGACGTTGCCGACCGGTGGAGCACGGAGGTCTACGCGCTTACGCGTGAGTGGCCTCCCTCGGGCAGTGGGTCTACCCACTGAGGAGTGCTATTGTTTGTGCGGGAGAGGGCCCCGGCAACCCTTATGGTAGCCGGGTAGTAGTGAGTATAAACTCATCCCCCGCTGGGGGCATTGCTTGCCTCTGTTTGCTGCCCTGGGGAGTACCCCTTCTGGCTCAGTGGTGCCTTGCCTCCCGTCCAACTTCTTCCGGTTGGTTCATGCTTGGGGAGGTTATCCTCCCTCACTTTGTGTCTTGGCTTTGGGAGGTCATCCTCCCGTGTAAGCCCCCTAGTTACTTCGATATTATCGAGGTTAGCCTTTACCTTTAAGTTAACTTATTAAGGTTCAGGTTTTACTTAGTTACCTAAGCTTAGCTCTACTTAGTTACCTAAGCTTGGTTCGACTTAGAAACCTAAGTCTGATTTGACTTAGAAGCCTAAGTCTGCCGTAACCATGTCACACCCTACTTAGTAGGTATAAGCCTCACCCCCCAACAGCCGATGTCGGTGTCGGTTGGGTTGTTACAGTAGGCGTCGTCGCCTCATGTAAGGCATGAGTAGTTGGCGGGGTATATTCGCCGCCTGTTCCCAGGTGGGTGAGTCGTATCCGACCCACATAACCTTGACGTACCAGGGTCCTGGTAGGTCCGGGTCGGTGTGTCCGACCACGCTCTCTACTTGGTATGGAATCCCATCCGGTCCCACCGGGTCATCTGACCGGTGGGTTGTAAGAGCTTCATGTAGCAACCCAGCCGGTACCGGCTGAGGCTGTTCCGGCTTCGGAGCAGGTGTCACATCATTCATACTGATGCGTTGGATCTCCGTATCGGAGTGGAAGATAACAGAGTGGTCATCTCTGTGGAGGATCTGGTACGGTCCCTTGACCGGTTGCATAAGCTTGTTCCCTCGGAACTTCTGGTGTCTGATATAGACCCAGTCACCTGTTACCAGGGTTGCGTTGCGCACCCGTAGTCGGGCGTCGAAGTTCTTCTTATACCGAAGTTGTGTTCTGTCAAGGGCACCCTTGAGCTTAGGAATCATCCACGATAGCTTGGCCAACCAAGCTAGGTGGATGCGTTCGGCGGGTCGGCCCTTCGGTGTATCATACCGAGTGCACCTGCCGGGTGGCAGCGTCAGGTTACCGACGCCTAGTGGCATGACCCACTCCAGCGGAGCAATGTTTGTGCTCCGATGTGGCCTGGCATTGTATGCCAGGGTGAGTACGGACAGAAGCCTGTCCCAAGTGTTCGTGTGCTCGGCCACGTAGCACTGTAGCATCTTTACGATGGTGCGGTTGAACCGCTCCACCTGCCCGTTGGACTGCGGGTGGTAGTCGGATGCCCGACGTGGTTCGATACCAAACATGCCCAGGACCTTAGTGCAGAATGCCGACGTAAGGTTTGCTCCGTTATCGGAGAGGAGTTGCTTCATGACTCCGTATGCACTGATCCAGTGGTCAACCACTGCGTTCATAATCGTGTATGCCGTATCATTCGGGATGGCTGCCGCTCGTGACAGCTTGGTGAATCGGTCAGACATGACCAGGATGTACCTGTTCCCTTCTTCCGTTACCGGAAGTGGCCCGAGTATGTCGATAGCGACTTGCTCGTTGGGCCCATCGGGTGGGAATAGCTTCATGGCAGACGCCTGCCTATGTAGACTCATGCGGTTACGCGCACAGGGGTGGCATCCCCTTACGTGGTCGACCACGTCGACGGCCATTGCTGGCCAGTAGAAGAACCTTCGCATTGCTGCGAACATACGTGAACCCCCCGGGTGTCCGGCTGTAGGGTTCTCATGTTCTCGTTCCATGACGGCTTGCCGTAAGGACACGGGAACCACGACTTGATGTCGTCCATCGGCGGGTGCCCGCCGGTATATGAGTGTGTCTTCGTTCTCGGAGAAGATGCCGGCCGTACCGGCCAGGAGGTTAGCACGATGACGTCTACAGTCATCGTCGTTGGCCTGTGCCTCGCGGAAGTCCGCGAGGGTCAATGGGCACGCAAGGTGTGCCATGGTATGGTCAGCCATACCCTGGGTAGCATTACCCACCATGCACACCGGTACTACCGGGATGTCCTCGTCCACCGGGCGGGTATCCCCGCTCGGGGTGTCGAGTCGAGACAACGCGTCTCCGAGGTGGTGGGTTGACCCAGCCTTATACACCGTGCGGTAGTCGTGCTCGGCCATCTTCAGCCTCCATCGGGCTAGCCTCCCATGGCTATCGGAATCCTTGTCACCAAGGTTGAGGAGCCATCGTAGGGGTTCGTGGTCGGACCTCACGATGAACCTGGAGCCCTCCAAGTATGGACGGAGCAGTTGCACTGCCCATATAACTCCGAGGCATTCACGCTCGGTGGCACTATAGTTCCGCTCAGCCGGGTTGAGTGTCCGGCTGAAGTACCCTACCGGACGTAGGTCCGGGATAACGTTATCGGTACCGATCAACGTCTCTCCCTGTAACAGGGTGCATCCCACTTGTGTATCACACGCATCGACATCGATGACGAAGGTACCCCGTCTATGCGGTAACGCAAGGACGGGTGGGGCTAGTAGGGCTCGCTTCAGCGACTCGAATGCCTCCTCTTCGCTAGGCGAAGGGGGTTGGAGTACCTTGGGTAAGGTACTGCTCGTAAGAACCGTTAACGGTTTAGCTATCCGAGCGAAGTCCTTGACGAACCGTCGGTATACATTGCACATTCCCAGGAAGCTCTTGAGCTGCGTCTGGGTGTTAGGGAACCGGGCATCCCGGAGTGCCCGGGTATTGGCTTCGAGTACCCCTAGTTTACCAGGGGTTATCTGGTGGCCCAGATATTCGACCGTCTGTTGGAAGAAGGCGCACTTCTTCAGACGCAGGGTTACCCCGGCGTTCCTCAAGAGGGTGAGTACCTCGTCAACATGTTGTACATGGTCATCCATGTTACGCGAGAAGACGATGACGTCATCGAGGTACACTAGGCAGTTACGCCACTTCACCCCAGACAGTATGATGTCGATAGCCCGCTGGAATGTAGCGAAGGCGTTGGACAATCCGAAGGGCATCCTTAGGAACTCGTACACTCCACTGTGACAGACGAATGCCGTCTTGGGGATATCCTCGTCCGCCACCGGGATCTGCCAGTATCCGGCATTGCAGTCGATGGTGGTAAACACCGTAGCCTCCCCCAGGGAGTCGATGCATTCATCCATCCTTGGTAAAGGGTATGAGTCCTTCTTGGTAACCAAGTTGAGGCGTCGATAATCGATGCAAAACCGAGGGGTTTGATCCTTCTTCGGCACAATAACGACTGGGGCACCCCATTCCGACATCGAAGGTCGGATCACCTTAGCTTCACTCATCCTCTTCACTTCTCCATCAACGATCTCTCGTTGCATAGGTCCCGCTCGGTGCGGTTGTGAGCGGGCGGGTCGTGCGCCTGGTACCAGGTCTATACGATGTTGGGTTGCCCCAATGGTCCCCAAGGCCCCGCCTGTCCACATAACGTCATGCTTTCTTAGCATCCGTCGTACCCCTTCGGCTACCGAAGGGGGAAGGTGGTCGAGGTCAGCCTCGGCCAGTGCCTTCAAGGCCTCTTGGTCCTTTGGCGGCAGGTCCGCCGGAGCCGCCGATGGGTTAGGCTTCCCGTCATCGGGTTGCTGTCGCTCGGTGGTCTCGGCGACCGCCAGTACTTCAAGTGGTTCCACTTGACCTTCCTTATCAGGGGTAAGGATATCTCCTTCGTAGAGTTCGGCAATCCCGAGGATAGTTCCCTTCGGGAGGGTGACTGCCTTACGGCGATAGTTCGCCATCACTAGGAGGGACGACCCTCCTGCTGGGAGGTCTATGAGACCGTTGGCCATGGTCAACCCATGGCGCTTGTACGTCCGTAGGTTGGACTGGACTCTGCAGATGCCTGCGAGGTCGCAGTTAACCGGGAGGACTGTCTCTGACAACGGCTCAAAGCGAGTTCGCTTGGCCAACCGAAGTGTTTTCGGCTCGACGCTTGCGTACACCTCAGCCACGTTAACGTGGCTTCCTTGTAGCGTCAGGTCCCTGACGATAGCCGTGTGTCCTCGCTTCGTCCCGTCGGCTTCTTGAAGCTCGACGGTCCTCCGGCCTGGCCGGATTGCATCAACGTGAACGTTGATGAAGGTGCACCCCAGTATGCAGGGCACCGATAGCGTTTCACATACCAGGAAGTCAACTTCCGTGGTGAGATCCCCGATGGTAACCTGCAGCGACATCGCTGCGGTCGTACGAATGAGTCGACCATTCGCGTCCTTGATGGTGGGTCCCCGAGTCACTCTGACTCGTGGAAGCCACTTGTCCGGGAGGGTATCCTTCCGGATAAGGTTGGGTCCAGCCCCTGTGTCCAGTACAGGGTAGTACGATCGTGTCGACTGGGGGTCAACCCCCAGTGTGGCTGATACCTTGAAGTTCTCCAAGGTAAACAACACATGTCCTACACCGATATCCGGTGTAGCTCGAGCATCCTGAACAGGGCCCTTGTCTGGTTCAACGTGACGGGGCTTCCCGTCCTCTCCTCCCAACCTTGGAGGTTGGTCATCAATCCCCTGACGCCGTGTCGTCGGGGCCGGAAGGTGTACCCGGGGGTTGATGCGGCGTCGGCTCAACCGCGCTCTCCGTGGGGCTTTCCCCGCGGTACTCCGGGGTGGCTTGCTTGGGTGACCCCAGCGCCCCCCGGTCATCCTTCCTCTTACTCGTTTCCCGCCCTTGGTAGGGTGCTGTCCGCCGGGACATCCGGCTGAGGAGGTGCCCCCTCGACGGCCAGTACTCCACCTGGAGCTGGCTGCCTACCCGGTGCGGGTCCGGGTGCTCGGGGGGGATACCCCCCGGTGGATGCCTTGCGTTGCGCCGCTGCCCGCCGAGACTCCTCGGGGATGAGTGGGCAGGAAGACACCCAGTGCTGGGGATCCCCACACAACATACATCCGGACGTGCCGGTCCCCCCTTGAGGTCGCATCGGGGTAGCCCCGTAGCTACGGTTGCCTCCCTCGGGCGCCCGAGTGCCTGCTCCCTGGTAGGCCTTGGGTCCTTGGGTCAACCGGAACATGGACTCCCCCAACCGGTTGGGTCGGCCCGCAATCTGCGGGGGTGCCTCCGTGCGCACCGCCCATGTTGGCAAGGGTTGGTGAGGGTTACCCGTCACCGGGGAGTACCCCGTAGTCCGCACATACGGGACGCGCCGTCCCGTTCCTTCGTTGACCTGGAACTGGGTTCCAGCCGGGGCGATGTACGCTACCGTACCATGTTCATCAATCACCGGCGTCGCCGGTAGCAACAGGTGGCCCTGTTGGTCGACTAGAGGGTCACCCTCACCAATAGGGGTATGTTCGGTCGCCACCAGTACTGGTGCAGCCTTACGTTCCACCTTCTCTTGCCTCGGTACCGGGGTAAGACTGGGCTTGCCTCCCTCACCCTTGGGCTTCGGGGCCAAGGCACACTCCGGGTGTAGAACCCGGTAGGCGTCCCCTAGGGACTTGCACATATGCATCAGTCGACTGAAGTTCGTCCGTGCCGTGTTGGCGCCCCGTGCGGATACCCGCACGTAGTTGGGTACTCCTGCGAACAGGATGGCCCGTAGCTCCCCTTCTCCGAGGAGCTTCCCCAGCTCGTAGTCGAGCTCTTGGATCCGGCGTCCAAACATCTCCTCATCCTCCCAGGACTGGGCGGTGGCAGTGCGAAGGGCCCGATAGTGGTCCTCGCACTTGTCCTCACTGAGGTAGCTGCTCAGCAGCTCCTTCAATATCCCACGGTAATCCATGGGGGTGGCCGCGACCCTCATTCCCGGCATCGGGGATGCCTGGCGAAGAATGCCTCGCACCCGTTCATCAACAAAGAACGGGAGGATCTCCAAGGCCAGCCCCTCGTTAACGAGCGCCTTGTCTGCGGCTGCCTTGAAGCTAGTCAAGAAGCCGATGACTGCCAACGGGCGTCCGTTCGGCCCCCCGAACATAGGGACTCCCTTCATAAGGGTCTGCATAGAGCGGATCGCCCGATGCGACGTATTACGCATCGATTCCGATACGGTGGTAGAGCGGTCCTCCAAACGATAACGTTCCGGAGTAAGAACCGACCGGAAGACCTCGTTGATGATCTCCGTGTCAGCGTCCTGGATATCCAGTCGCTTAGCCAGTTGATGAGCGAACTCATCGGACTCCATCCGCTTCAGTAGGCTCGCAGTTACCTGCGCGGTCATAGCTTCCACCACTGAAGATGGTACTTCAGGCGTCGGCACCTCGGGAACCCGAGTTGCCGGGCCTCCTTCGTCGTGGGGGTACTGCGAGAGGGTACCCCCTCCCCCAATAACCGACTCTCCCCCGGCGTACGTATCTGCCGGGTCGTGTCCGCGGAGTCCGCTTCGGGTGCTCCGAGCGTATCGCTCCGTGTGACTCCGTTCCAACTCTGCCGACGAGTCGGACCCATACCCCATTGTGTCCGGGGGTTGTCCAGGAGTAGCAACCCCGGGATTGACCCTGGTGGACTCCGAAAGTAGTCCGGCCGGTTCGAACCGTACCGGTGTGGGAGGAACACGACGGGGTCCCGTCGTGTGCCGTGTTGACATCAACACAGCCATTGCGTCCTCCGTCCGATCTTGACGGGCGTCGAGCCCGGAAAACCGGGCCTCGATGCGGGCCAATGATGCCATCAGGGAATCCCCTGGTGAAGGAGGCGGCGGAGTGAGGTCGGTCGACGACAGTTGAGGCGGGCCCCCGCCTCCTGCCGTCCGAGCCGTGCCAAACGTCGATCCGGCACCGGAAAGCATTGGCGTCTCAATGTTATCGATCGGGTTCCCGATCCCGGTTCCCGTAGTCACCTCCGGAGTCGGCGTCGACGCCGATCCGTCATCTTGAACGTTCCCCGTCTCTTGGGTAGACATAGTCACAATCAGTCAACCGACGCAACGACCACCACGAATAAGAGAGCGAGGGGGTAGATTGGGGAGAGTAACAGTAGGTCACAGTCACAGGTAAAAGCTCAACACAATCGATCAGGTCGCAACACCACGAGTACAAGAAAAGGACCGGATCCCTATCCGTGTGCCAGGGCCGAAGACGGCGTCACCACAAGGGTGACGGAAACCCGTCCCCTGCTGCTCCACCAATGTAGCACAATAGGAATCCGTCGCACGTCCACTCTCAGGGAACACTCACCAAGGGGGATCGGCACCAACGTCACCGGGAGGCCAAGGTTGCTGTCCTTGGAGCGCAAGCCACGGGACCAAGATGGGAGCCCAAATGGGAGGGGTTTGTTGTTCTGCCTTGGCCGGCGGTGGATTCGCCACTGGCCCCCTCGTTATAAACCCTCGGAGACACTACTAACTACCCTCCACCCCAAGATGCAAGTCCCTCTGGTCATACGTAACTTATAGATACCGTGACCAGTACGGACTCTCAAATTGAAAGTTAAGGATTAGAAGTAGCCCCCCTAATATTAGGGTCACAATACGGCCAACCATATTGCTACAGTATCCCTCTGCGACTTGCAGAAGGGATCCTCGGCCTGGGCCTTCACCACCTCGTCCAGGGACAGGGGCAAGTACTTCTTGTTCCCTGGCGCCTCGGGGTTCAACACCTGACCCGAGCGCGTGACTACCCCCCCGATGGGGATGTCCTCATCGACTGGGTTAGTGTCCAGCCCCTCGGTAGGAACCCGAGAAAGGCCGTCGGCAAGGGCATGTTGCCTGCCAGGTCGGTACTCAATATCAAAGTTGAAGGGTGCCAGTCGCACCCTCCACCGGTTGAGACGAGTGTTCGTACAGTCCGTCTTAAAGATGAACTGCAACGCGCGGTGGTCACAGCGGATGAGGAGCTTCTCACCGTCTAGGTAGTGACGAAGTGACGTCACCGCCCGCACCACTGCGAGTCCTTCCAACTCGGTGACTCCGTAGTTCTTCTCGGCCGAGTTCAGCCCCTTGCTGAAGTATCCCACAGGCAAGTACTCCTTGTCCGGCTGCTGCTGAAGCAACGCACAACCAAGTTGGTCGTAGCTAGCGTCCACATCCAGGATGTAGTGGCCTCCCAACCTGGGAATAGCCAGGATAGGGGGCTTCAGCAGAAGGTCCCGAAGAGTTTCAAAGGATTCCTGCTCCACCCGACTTGGGGGAGGCAGGTTCTTCGGTAGCGATAAGCTCACTAACTCATTCAACGGCTTCGCCACCTTGGCGAAGCCCTTGGTGAAACGTCGGTACACGTTACACATCCCGAGGAAGCTCCTCATCTGGGTCTGGGTCCGGGGGTACTGAGCCTTACGGATGGCCCTCAAGTTCTTCTCGTTGACACTGAGACGCCCCGGACGGACAACATGTCCCAAGTATTCCACCTCTTGAGTGAAGAGGTGGCACTAACTCGCCTTCAGTGACACACCGGCGTCAGCCAGTAGCTTGAACACCTGGCCAAGATGGCCAATGCGTTCCTCCGGACTTCGGGAGAACACAATGATGTCGTCTAGGTACACGAGACAGATCTGCCACCGTACTCCGGCCAGAATCATGTCCATGGCGCGCTGGAAAGTTGCCGGCGCGTTACACAGGCCAAACGGTAGACGCTTGCACTGGTAGGTACCACAGTGACAGGTAAAGGTAGTTTTATGCCTGTCCTCCGGGACAATGGGAATTTGCCAGTACCCCGCGTTACAGTCCAGGGTAGAGAACACGTTCGCCTCCCCCAGAGAGTCCAGACAGTCGTCCATCCTAGGTAGGGGATAACTGTCCTTCACCGTGCTCTCGTTGAGCTTACGGTAGTCGATACAGAACCGGGGGGTCCCATCAACTTTGGGGACGATAACCACCGGACTCGCCCACTCGGCGTTACTGGCCTCGATCACATCGAGGGCCTCCATGCGAGCAACTTGCTCCTTAACGAGGGCCCTTGAACGGGGTCCTCCCCTATACGGTTGTTGGCGTATAGGGGGTGCACCGGGCTTCAACTCGATCCGGTGTTGGGTAGCTCTCATGAGTCCCAATTGACCATCCCACAACTTGTGGTATTGGTCCAAGAGGCGTTCAACTTGAACCCTCAACCTGGGTGGAACACCCTCCATGTTCACATGGGGCCGAGGAGAGGTGGCCGACTTGGCTTGATGCTTCTTCTTTCCGGACTTCGGGTCGCTACTTGCGCCCGCGTTGGGGGTGACCGCTACTACCGGTCCCTCGTGTTGGTCGATATAGCCGAACTTGGCTCCCGACTTGAAGTACTTGGGCGACGAGCTCAGGTTCATCACCTGGATCCTCCACGCGACTCCGGCTTTGGAGTCCATCGTGCCAAGGGCAACATGCACTTGGTGCTTGCGAGCAAGACGGGGGTAAGGGTGCACCAACCCGTTCCCCGTATAATCAGTTACAACATCAACGTGCGCCACCGAGTTGGGGGGCAACGTGGCTTTACGGGCTAGACGCAGGGTAGCAGTAAACCCTTCCATCACAGAGCAAACAGGCTTCGACTGTGAGACTGTCACAGGAGCCACAGACTTTCCCTTACCAAGGATGGGGATAGTCTCCCTATTCATCAACTTGACCCAGTACTCAGGGCCACAAATCAAAGGCACTTGTGTTACGACATAAGGGGTACCCAGAAGCGGGGGTACGGATATATTCTCAACTACACCATAGGTCACGTCGACCTCATGGGTCCCCAACCTAGTTGGTAGGGTCACGGCACCAACGATGGGAAGTACCCCACCATTGATATCGATCAGATGGTCAGCTTTAGACTTCCAGCGTTGGAGCTTCATCTCCTTTGGTAATAGCGACTTGCGTATCAAGGAGGCTCCTGACCCGGTATCAAGTACGATACGGGTACAGCATGCACGGCCGGGGGCAAGTTGCACCCGTCCAGCCACCTGGGAGTTCTCACCCGTCAGCATCGCGATGACCCGACGTGGGTTTACGTTCTTGGGGAGTCCTACCCGAGGTGGGCGGACTCCCTTAGGTCGCCGCAGTATCCGGCACGGTTGATTCGTCCTCTTGACCCACTTGGCCGAGGCTGCCGTTGTGAGCTTCGGACGACCAGCTCCAACGGTCATTCGCTTCCCGCCGACTTGGCGTCCGAATCTGAGGACGAAGGGGAAGACGACGAGTCCGAGGACGACGTATCCGCTCCCTTCGCCGAGGGTGTGGCGACCGCCACCACCGGTCGAAACCCACCCTCGCGGCGTGAACGTACTTCGTTCGTAGCCGACTTCTTACTCGCATTCCTAACAAGTTGTTGGATGCGTTTACTCAACTTGGGGCAATCATATGCCCAGTGTCCATCGGAGTTGCAGTTCCAACACCGATTGTCAGTTCCCGGAGGGGTCTTCCCAACTGGGGAAGACGAAGAGATACCCTGGGAAGCTCCCACGGCAGCTACCACCCTCTCCTTGCGGATTCGGCGTGCCTCTCTCAACTCTCTGGCCTGGCGCGCCTCATCCCGTTCCTTGGCCAACTCGGCCTGACGCTCCTGGCGTTGTTCCTCCCGCAACTGGCGATAGGCCTCGCCTCTGCGGTAGGCGAACCTAGCTAACTCGGCCAGGGTCGCCCGGGCAGTGTTATGCTCCCGGGCCTCCATCCGGACTGACCAATGGAGTCCCTCCACAAACCGACTCTTCACCACAGCTTGTGGATGAAGAAACCCACAAAGATCGTTGAGCTTACGGACTCGCTGCGCAAAGGACAACTCGTCCTCCGCCTCTTCCTGATGGGCTTGCGTAAACTCCTCGACTTGAGAAGCCAGCGCCGCTTCATCAACCATGGCTCTCAACAACCAGTTGACGAGCTCCAAATAGGACGTCACCTCACCAGCGCCTCCACTTGAGGAGCTGGGCATGACGGACATAAGTTCTGTCCGTAGGTCGCCCTTTGTAAACTCCTGTAGCATGTAGAAAGCCATGCCTTCACTTATGGCATTGTCGTCACAGGCTTTTGTGAAATGACGTAGGAACTCAAAGACACGGAGGGGGGGAGTTCCATCCCACTCCGCTTTGTGCCCAAAAGAGTGAAGTGCATTCTTCTTGGCACGGCCCATGGCTTGGGCCTGGTCAGGACCATACGCCACCGACCTATTGTGGAGGGCGTAGGTCTCACAATCAAAGATCCTCTGGTAGACCGGGTTGGCTACCTGGATCTTGGGCGGCACCTCACGTTGAGGGAACAGCCGCTGTGGCCCTGGGGCAAGTTCACCCTCAGTACCCATAGTCTGGCGCGGCGCGCTTGGTGTAGCCGCCGGCGTTTCCGGGGGGAACTCCCCCATGAAGGGCGTACGCCCCACCGAGTATGGTGTGGCTCCCTCGTTGGGAGTCACAGGTGTCGCCCCCTGTTCGGGGCGACCAGAGGTAGGCGCGAGGAGGGAATCCCCCTGCGCCTGCGGGCTCGAAAGCCCCGATCCGGTCTGGACATTAAGGCCATCTGGCAAACTCGCCACAATCTGATTCAGAATTGTATTCGTCATCGTGACCACCAGGTCCGGCAAAGTCTGCCGCAACACATTGGTCGCCTCCCGACGGACAGTTTCCGCGAGGAGTGAATTGACGACTCCAGTTGAGTCTCGGTCCGCCTCCGGGAGTCCACCTGAGGGGTAACCACGTTCCTCAGGGGTCTCAACCGGGGGCATGGGCGCGAGCCCATCGCCGACCAACGGAGGTCCGCCGTCCTCCGAAAGCCTAGTTGGCGACGGCTCCAAGCCAAAGTTGGCTCCAACCCGAGTGGAACCCGCGGGGACAGTCCTCACCCCTTGGGACGCTCCCGTTGAGTATACCACACGGTGGCCAGACTTCGGCCCACCCACATCAGAAGTGTCACCCGAGCGAACTCCCGACTGAGTCGGGGTGGCCTGTTGCCCGCCCGCACTTCCAGTCCTGCTGGCTTGAGGGACCTCTAGTCCCTCTGCGACCCCAGGTAAACCCACCTGTGTCTCACCAGTATTTAAAGGCACTGAAGTACGTGCGTCACCCGTGTACTCCCCGGACGACGGGGGGTCCGAACTAGCCATGTTGGCTGACGATCCGTATGACACGGTCCAAGTCCACCGTTCCTCTGAGACAGAGGGCCCCCTACACCCGGGTGCACCCGGAGGTAAAGTTTACCTCTGTCCCCTGCTGCTCCACCAAATGTGGCAAAAACCACTTACACACACGACACCCAAGTTGGGGCGGTGTACAAGGGCTGCCTCCCGTGTCGGGGGAACCGGAAGAAGTGCAAGTCGCACACACTCTGTCCCTGTTGTGGGGCAAACCCCCCACTGACAAACAAGAGGATGGTGTGTGGTCCAACAGTTTCTTGGTCGGGACGGGGACGCAGGGCCAAGCCCCGCTGTCCCTCCCCTTATCCCCCCAGGGTCCCCCCAGAATCTTGCCACTCAGAATCTCCCACCCCAGCACCTGCCCACCGGGCCACACGAAAATTCAAGACGATAAATGCAGAAAACCCTCAAATCCAAGTTGGATTTACTACTAAGCTAACTATCCCAAACTTAGGGAATATGGACCCAAATGCAGGGGGAGGAACGGATCAGGCGAGTGGACTGCCACCCCTTGCATGGCACGTGTTGCCCCCCTACCTGGGGGTCAATACTGCCACAGGTTCAACGCCCATGCATCATGCAGCATGATGCTGTCTCGTTGTACTCCCACCCTCAGCATACTTTCTTTTTTTTGTGCCTCTCCACGCCGTGCTGTGCTTTGAGTGCACAGTCCTGTGCCGCCCCACGCCGTGCTATGCTTTGACTGCACAGTCCGTTCTCAATAAAAAGGAAACACCAACGTCATGCTGGTGTTATGTGCATTGTCTTGAGCGTCTTTTTCAAAAGAAGCAAGTGCACCGATGTCGTACACGGGCTTAAACTCATCTTTCAGTTGCATGCGCCCATACTTTGCCAACGCACCTGCGTGTTCCAAAAGCAAATATACTCGCGTCAGGAGATTGCCAAGCCGATACGTGTGCACATGTACACGGTTGTTATTTACGACATCTGAATCTTCTTCTCTCTTGCTCTTTTCTTGTTGCCTGAGCTATCTATTGATTGCGCCGGCCTATCTGCGCCATAGGCACATCGATGGAAAGCTGGCGCTGTCCGCATCGACCTCGTACACCGTTCTTAGACATTGACAAGAGCAAACGTCGAACATTTTCCTAATTCCTATCGCGACCGATGACCCCTCAAGAACCAGACGTGCCCCTCCCCGCCCCTCCCCCTTGGGATGCTAGAAACGCCTGGAACTGCGACAGAAGGCTCGATGACGGCTGAGCAACAGTGTCGCCAGCGGCCGCCGCTCCGGACCTCGACGCCAGCAGTGCAGCAAGCTCAGCCGAGGCAGAGTCAGACGGCGCGGTGGTCGCTGCGGCGTGCTTGCGCTTCTTGCCAGCGGACTTGGGCGGCTGGCCGCGCAACGGAACAGCGTTTGTCCGCTGCTTGCGCTTGTTGGCCCCCAGCATGCGGGTCACCTGGCCCGTGGCGTGCGTGCTCGCGTTCGGGCCGGCGACTGTGGCAGCCATAGTACGCTCGTCAAACTCGCGCAACGCATCAATGACCTCAACCAGCGTTCTCGCCCTTTTCTCCGCGATAACCTGCTTTGTCTGACGGTTCAACGATTCACAGCAGTTGGTGTCAATGCTGCTCGCCAGCAGCTCCGTGCGCCCCAACGACCCAGCGTCTTTGGGAAAAGCCGCCAAGAGCGCCGAGCGCGTCCGAAGCAGCCACTGCAGCACGTTTGCCCTGCTCGTCTCGCCCGCGCTGTTGCACTCCGCCATTAGCCCAGCCACCTTCCCGCGTACCTCGTCCAGACCCCCCTCGACCTCGGCGTCTCTGATTCCCATCATCCTGACAAAAAATTCGTCTCGGACGTTGTTGCCCACCAGGGCCAGGAGGAAGCGCTTGAAGTGCACCTCGCAGCCGATGGCCCGCCCGAAGTAGTCCGATGCGTCGCCGCCATAGACACGGCTCATTGCCTGGAAGAATCCATTGTGCTGGGCTGTCTCAGAGTCCATCGTCACGGACACAAAAGACAGTTTCCGCCACCCCCCGGGGGGAACCGCTCCCCGGTCCTCAGCACGCAGGGGGGCGCCCAGGCCGCTGGCCGCCGCCGCCGAAAAGTACGCCTCAAAAAGCGTCTCGTACATGGTCGTCGTTCTTCCAATGACCATCGCTCTAATAGGCGTCACTGCCCGATTGTGGGACGGGAGGAAGGTGCTGGGGGTCAAGAAAAAAAGCAAAAAGTACAGTGCAAGGTACGACCAAAGCTCTTGATATTGACGCGGTCAGCAAAAGGCGCTCCAGACGCCTTCAAGTCACAGAAACGGACACACTCACTGCGATGGACACCTCGAGGCTCTCCCACGTAGCAGTCCCCATGCAACGTACACAATGGAGAACTGGTTCCAATCAAATGCCTGCTTACCAGCGCTGGCGATGGCGGCGGCGGCGACACCGTCTTTGGCTGCGCCAGGGGCGACGACCCCAAACGTTGAGTCCGCTTCGCAGTACCGCACCTTTCCGGACAGGCGTGCTTGCTGGTCGTTCTGGAGGATGACAACGGTAAATTCATCCCTATCCACGACAGCCTTCACGTACGGGTGCTTGTACCCGCTGCGGCGTCGCACCTCCATGACCCCCAGAAGATCCTGCCCCAGGGGATGCGCACCAAATCGCGCCTGCTGGCGAAGCCGGCGCACAAACTCGCTGCCGGCCTGGGCTCCTCCACTGGCATCAGCGATGGCACTCTACAGGTATGAAAAAAATGCCAAAAAATGAGGTGCAACAAGTGACTGTTAGAGGTCTGTACAAAAAAAAAAAAAAAAATCCCACGCCAACTATATGAGAGAAAGGAACAAGATATGGGAGAGAAGAAAAATGAGGCATACCTGAAGCGCGCGGATGGTCAGGGTTGGATTATCGTCGACAATCTTGTGCGCGGTCCGGCTGCTCGGCTTGCACACAGGGAATACGTGCGAGTGTACGCCCCGGAGCACAACGATGACGCGCACAAGCCTGGTTGCGGGAAGAGGCTCCCGCGTGTGCAGCTCAACCCGGACCGGGCAAACGCCCCCAGCGCTCCGCCGTAAGGGTGGAAGGAGGCCGCCGTGCCGCTTACAAGAGAGCTCCTTCGTCCGCTTCCCGGCAACGTAGCAGCAGGCCTCCCCGGCCTCCTCCCCGTCGACCCCGTTCTCCAGCCATCGGGACAGCTTCTCCTCGTCCATCCCATGGGGCAAGGAGCATGACATGTGCCCTCCACTCCATTTAAGAGGGTCCCCAGGCCGCCAATCTGAGCATCGAACGAATGCCCGCCGGCGGCCACGGCCCGGCACGAGCCGCGGCGTCCCCCCACAGGAGCAGCCCTGCTCGTCCTTAAAGGAACACCCGCCCTCTTCCATCTTCTGGATAGTTTTGAAAAATGCCTACAGCAACCAAACAACACGTCAATGAACAAGCAGCGAAATTTTGCAGTCAGTATCGTATCGGAAGTGAACGACACACAGAGAAGCACACATAAAAGGTCATGCATACATGTGAGGCTTACCATTGTCGTCTTGTGCACTTTGCGCTCCGGTGAGTCATTGGCCTTGCACGAGTTCATAGCGGAAATCCACGTGGGGTCCTCAAAGTTCACCACCTCATGCGGTCGATCCGCTACCGCAACGGGCATGAGGGAGCAAACGATGGGGGGCGGGCAGCTTCTCTTGCGTACTAAGTACGGAACAGCCTTTCCGCCCACGTCCACCATGGTGGCGTCGGTGCCCTTCGGGCTCCCCCAAGTGTAGGGACTGTCCTTGAACCAGTCCGTACACTGAGTCACGTCTATCTCCAACACGTGCGCGACGCCAGCCTCGCTGGTACTCTGGTACTGCGCACCTGCACCGACGTCGTGCATAACTACACGCTCAACGGTCTTCCGCTCACTGATCTGATCATGGGAGATGTACAGAAACAAAAGCAGTTAAAGCACACATACGTCGGGCACAGTAATCCGAGAGTATGGAAATAGTAAGCACCAGTAACTTTGCTCCCTGGCCTTCGATAGAAACATGAGGCGCGCTGCTCTCCGTTAAAAGAGACCAAGAAATAACGTACTCTGTACAGATCAAGCGCGTCTTTCTTGAAGAGCATGCACGTGCCCGAGGCGTCTTCGTCAGCCGCATCACGTCCGGCGTCGATGGGCTCATCAGAGGAGGATCAGTCGTCGCTCTCGACGCCGCTATACGCAGCCAACAAATCCATGACCAGGAAAGCGTGGGACCCCGTGCAGCCGACGGGCAAGCGCGGGCACAATGAGGCAGTTGCCTCGGTGTGGCCTCCAGCTGCGACCGGCACGTGTGCGATGGGCTAGCCTGCACTGCGCGAGACGGTGCGACGACCGCGACCGTCCGCCACCGTCCCGTCGATGAGTAGACCGAGGGTCCCGGTTGGGCGGGCTTTCTTGGCGCCAACGTGTGGATGGTGCGGTTTCGGCATGGCGCACACGGAAGGTCCATCCGAGTGAAACTTTTTGTCGCCGCCTGACCTTTCGCAGTCCAACCCCACCCCAGCGCATGATGCTTGCTGCGCAAGTATTCCTGATGTCGCCATCACCACCCCAACCCCACCCGTTCAGATTTAGCATAACCCAACCTTCAACACTAGTTCCCCCCGCGCCCCTGTCCGCCCCGCCCCTTTTCATTGGGCGCTTCCACGGGCGTCCTTTTTTTTACTAGTTGGTGGTTTTTCCCACTGCTTGCTCTTGACTCTTCTCTGTAGTTAGTTGTAGTTTCCATACTAAATGACAGTCTACGCTTTTGGCACACCCGTCTCCCTCACCAGCTACTGCAGCATCAGTGAACGCGGGAGAGGATCAAGGGGGGAGTGGGCGCGCTCTGCACGACCACACCCGTCCCTGTCTGCCACGGCTGCCGCGGCCGCTGCTGCGGTCTCGGCTGGCGCCGCGTTCCTCCCCAGCCCCTCCCTCCCTCCCTGGGTGCGTTGTTCAACCCGCCTGATAGCACAGCCGTCGCCCCATTGCTGGATGCATTGGGCACGTGGGTGAGTGGACGGCGGCTCGACCCGCAGTCTGGGGGTGGGGTGGCGGCGAAGGCATGCGCCCCCCTCCGGCGCGGAGTGGCGGTGGTGATATGCTTTCCCCTCCGCCGTGGGGTTGCGGAGGAGACATGTGCCCCCCCAGCCCAAGCTGCCACCACCGTCGCTGCTGCCAACGCCGCCACTGCAGCCGTCGCTGCTGTTGCCCGCCCCCATAAGAACAGGCTGTCCGTCATTAGCCACTGCAAGGCTTGTGGCCCAGCGGTCCGCGGCCGCTGTGCCAAGGGCTCGGTGTGTGCGCGCAACAACGACGGTGCCCTGTCGTGCGTCAAGCGCATGGCAGTCGGCGGCAAGTGCACGGACCCGTGCTGGGCGTGCGCGCCAGGCCTGAAGTGGAGCCGCCGCACGGGTACCTGTGAGAGGCGCTAGTGGTTTGGTCGCCGCTACTGACGGGCTGCTTTGGAGAGGAGGGGCGGCGTGGAGGGGGAGGGTGAAGGTGGGAAGGGGGCTGGGCGCCAGCACGGCCGCCCGTTTGCAATCCAGCCCGCAGTGCGGGCGTTGATAGACCACAGAGTGTCTCTGTAGTGGCGCAAGGTTGTGCTTTGTGGACAAGGCACGCAGCGTCGCTGCTTTTTTTTAACTTTGTTTGTCCGTCCGATGCGTGTGCCGCGGGGGAGGGGGGGCGCCGCCGCGGTCACCGCCCGCTCGCTGGGCGCCCGCCCGCCCGCCCGTCCGCGCCCGCGCCCGCGCGTGCGCGGGGGAGAGCCGCACGGAATGAGACGCGGGCGGCAGCAGACGACGACCGACGCGGGCCGGGGTGGGCGGCAGGGAGCGGCACGAGCGAGGACGAGCAACAAAAACAGAAAGAACGGCGCCCCCGCCCCGCCAGCGGACGTCCCCCCGCCGTGGGGAGAGAGGCCGCGCGGGCACCGCCGCCATTGACAGTTTGGCTAACCGCCGCTTGCACCCCCACAGGCGTGGCCGTGCCCACCACCCCTGGCCCGTTGCCTCCGCCCCTGCGGCTTCCTACCACCCCCCCCCCCCCCCCCCCCCCACGCCGTCGGCGCGTCCCCCCCTCTGCATGCCGACCCCCCCCCCCCCCCCCCCCCCCCCCGGTTTTCTTCCCCCTCTACCCTCCACCCGCAACCCCTACAGCGTCCCCCCCCCACCCCCCGCCGTGCCCGCCGGTCCGCCTCCATCACCGCCTCGAGGCGGTCCAGCACCCGCGCGGCCCGGCCTTCGAGGGCGCGGCCTAGCCGTCACGGCCGCTACGAGGAGGCGCGCTTGCCTGGCGGCGCGGCATGTGCGCACGGGAGCGCCGCTGCCACCGTCACGGTGACCGACGACGTGCACCCAACGACGGCATGCGCCACGGAGGGGAAAGCCGACCAGCGACCGCCAACCCCTGCCGCCAGCCGTTGCTGAGGTCGGTTGAAAGCCGCCAACCGCCGCTGCCGCCGGCTGTGGCTACGCGAGCGGCGATTACGGACACCGCGTATGCGGCCGCTCACGCAGTAGCGCCCGCGTCCATGGACGCGCGGGCCACAAGCGTCGCAGCAACGTCGCCATGACGGGGGGTCGCGGGAGGTAGAAGGGACTGCGACGTAGGCGTCCGGGGGGTAGAGTGCGGGTGCTGCGGCGGGTGTGGCGGCAGCGGGGGCGTACTGGAGAAGGCCTAAAACAGCGGCAGAAGCGGGGCGAGGCGGCGCGGGGAAAAGACACCCTGAAGCTCTTGGGCACACGTCACGGGGGGAGGGGTGGGCCACTGCGGTTCTCACCTCCTCTGCCTTCGCCGACGACGACTTGGATACGTGGCAAGTAATAGACGCTGGCGGGATGCAGCCTCACGACGTCTATTCAACCACCTCCAGCGTAGCACCGTAGAGTGAGGGTCCATCGGCCATAAAGCCACTGATCGCCCTGCCGTACACCGCCAAGTGGTCGTCCACAGTGATGATGATGACCTTGGCAGACTCTTCGACTGACAGCAGCTTTTCAGGAGTGTCGGCCCGTGGATGGTTCGTCTCCACAACCAGCACCACACGGTCAGACCACTCCTCCCACTTGCTGCCAAATGCCTTCTTGAGCTTCGTCAGGCCCTTGCGCACGTGCTCTTCCAAGTTCAAGAGGACCGACGCATGCCCCGTGAACTTGCTTGACTTGCAAACAGCAACCAGCTCGTCTCTTGAACGCTGCTCCGAACATCCAGCGGGTGGGAGAAACTTGATGCTGTCAAAACCGCATTGCTGTGGCTGACACTTGTACATTGTTGACAAGAGTTCTGCGACAGGACGTTGCAGGACCGACCTCATCGAGTTGTTGGCCTCCTCCTCGTTTACAATCACGGACTTGGTCGCGTTGTACAGCATGCTCTCCAACAGAGGTCGCTCCCCGTCTATATAGTAGGCCAGCGTGCCAGGATACAGCTGCCGCAACGTCACCTTGGTGTAGTCGAATGGAAGGGAAATGCTTGGCGAGGCAGTGCACCACGATAGGCCAGCTGCGCGCACTCGCGTAAGCGCCACGTCTGCAAACATAGTCACATACTCCCACACTTTGTCCGCGCTCCCCTTCGTGACACTGGCGCCACATACTTGCTGCAGCGCTTCCAGGATGCCGTTCAGCTCACAGAAAAGCTCTTTTGACGCAGAACGCACACGCATGCCGGACTTGGTTTCCATCCACCGCTTGAGCAACGCCAACAAATAAAGAGGAGGCATGCACATGTTCTCGAGGGAGCCCACGTCGTCCTTGACAGCCGCTGTTAATGTGTTACTGGCCAAAAGATCGTCCCACGTCGCGCAGGGGTCAGACACGCGAGTGCCGGTCAGAATAGGCAGTTGACTCTGAACCGTGCACGGGTGCACAGCCGCAATAATAATAACAGGGACGTCCAGCATGACGTTGACCGTGGTGGTGAGCGCATCAACTTGAACTAGTCGACCCACAGCGGGCTCCACCACCGAAGACCACACTGGACCAGGGGGCGCACGCTGTAGTATTTGCCGAAGGAAGGCCGCGCTACGTGGATGTCCTCCACTCAACCTGCTCATCGCCCGAGCAGATAGGGCACTTGACAGCATGTGTGAACCTTGATAAGGAAGCGACATGCGGATCGCGAATCGATCGTCGAACAGAGGAAGGAAGTACGTCTCGGCAAGGTCGTCCAGGTCGAGAAAGCCAAGCTCAACAGCAGACAGAACAAAAAAAGGCGAGAAGGGTCTGTTGCTAAACGGGGACGAGAGCCTTGTATTCTCCTCCTCAGCACGGATGCCAGAAGAAGCCATACCAGCAAGCTCGGCGCCGTAGGCAGTCTGCTGCGCGCCAGTCAGGTAACCCTTGACCTCCGCGTAAATCAACCCAAACGACGGCGACGTGAACAGGACTACCGTTTTCTCTGACATACCCGCCATGGCGCAGACCTCATGACGGTACACGTCCAGCAACGGCTGCTGGACAGGAACTGCGACCTCACCCGTGGAGTCCAAAGGTGACCATAGGCTGTCTGCAGGGCTGGCACCCGGCGTCTCCATGCAGTAGCCAGTGACCTTGCTGAGCTCCTCCACGACGACGACGGTCGGCTGCTCTCGCAGCGCTGCCTGTGCCTCAGAAATGACAGCGCCCACGGTGGCTGGGCCATTTTCCAGACGCTCTGCGACAACAGGAACAAACTGGTTCCAGGTCACCGCATCCCCACAGCGCAGATACCAAAGAACACGGAGGTAGAAGGGAAGGAAAATGGCTTGTGGATCCGCCGCAAAGGTCTGCATCATCAACTTGTCGAGACTGCCCCACTCGCTGCTGCTGTTGAACGTGATGACGCACACCCGCCATTCTCGCAGCTTCTCAACGACGTCTTGCCACGACGACTGCCCCACACGCGTGCTTGCGGCGGCGAGCCTCGGGTCATCCAAAAATTGAAGAGCCTCTTCTAGATCCCAAACCAGGTGCGACTTGCCGGTCCCAGGAGATGAGGCCACAACAGAGGCCACGCGCTTTGGGGCCACGTCGTACAAGTGCGTCAACACCTGTACAACTTCCGCGTCCCTTCGAATGCGACACGCTTCGTCGCGAGCAGGAACTAGGGCCAAAACGCTCCCAGGCGAACGATGACTACCCGCCGGGAGTCGCCAGTCGGGCCGCAGCGATGCCACCACGGGAAAATTCTTGTTAAACAATGCCACCAGCTGCTCTATCGTGCGGTTCACAGATGGGCCGAGAAGTTCCACGTCGTTGATGCACGAACTGAAAAAACCCCTGACGTCAAGCAGGCGCTTGCGGAGCTCAGGGTGCGTCGAGCTCTCTCGCAATGTGGAAGTTGCTCGGCCCCTGGCGACTCCCAGCGACCTCACCATCGTCTTGAGGATGGACTGGAATGCCCGAAGCAGCACAATCGCCTGGCTCACCGGAGCAACGCCCTCTGCACAGCGACCCGGCAAGCTGGCCACCTCTGCTTCTACAATCTTCAGCCACCAGGCAAGATCGCCCGACAGTAGATTGTTGTCGTTGACACACTGGCCCCAGTTGGCATGCCCACTTACGGCATCGATAAGCACCGCTTCGCTCTCTACCACGTCCGACAAGGCGCGCAGCAAGTCACAGGAGGAGTCCCAAAAGTCCCTGAGATGCCCGTCAGTGGGCGCAGCAACTCTGTCCTTAAGTAGCTTCACACCGTCCGGGGGCGGCTCCTGCTCCACTCGCATCGACAGGGGTAGTCGCTCGGGAGCGCCGCCAGGAGGCCGCCGAACAACATCGCAACAGAAACGGCTGCGAAGAGACAAGCCTCGACATAAAGAGAATCGCGGTGCCGACGTGACGAGCGGCTGGATGATACGGCTCGATAGCGCGCGACAGACAATCATAGGCATATGACTTACGCGGAGAGTAGAGGGCGGCAGAACAAACGCGGCCTCGCGCCGCACCAGGCCGGGACCCGCGTCGTCCAGCGCCTCAGAGCCCAGCGTGAGTAGCGTGGGGGCCCCGGGGAAAGCGGCAGCTGTCGCCTTGGGGGCACTCAAGCCCCGGGTAGAACCGGCCCCCGCATCAAAACCGTCAAAAGCGTGGGCGCCGGGCCGCGGACGCGAGACAGATGTGGCACACACACAGCCGCGGCACTGCACAGGAGCTCCTCTCGTGCTCAGTGCCCCCCCCACTGACACTACACCAAGCCCCATCGTGCGTCGACTGCAGCTGGAAACAGAAGCGTCGGTAGCGGCGTCGAGGGCACTGGCATGGACGGAGATGGTCACGGCCGCTGCATTGCACGGCTCCACATTGAAGGACCGTCGATTCGGCGGCGAGATGCGTTGCCTCCACGGCTAGACTGATGTGTTTCCCAGCCAGCATTGAGCTAGTATATTTGAGGATCTCAAACACATCGAAAAAAAAACAACTCAGTGTGGGAAGGTGGGGGGCTGGTGTGGGCTGTGTGGGCTTCACGTAGATGATTGTGGGGGTATGGTTTGGGGGCGGGTTGGGTGAGCGTCATGAAATTGATGCTTGGTGGACCCATTTCCGTATGTACTGGCACACCGGTCAATGACTCCGCTGTTTTCGCTCTTTCGATCCGGTCGAAGAATATCCGTCAGACCCCAAATACAATGTAACAACAATGACCCTCTATAAGAACTATACTGTAAATTTCATTGCAATACCACGGGCCTGCATCGATCGTCGGAAGGACGTCGAACGCGGTTGCATTCCTTGAGGTCCGCCGTCCCCGACTCGTCTGGGTCGTGGAGGTCGTGGCGGCGGGGGCGGCTCGGCGTGGATGGTAGATGGCGGGTTGCAGCGGCGACGACATCAGCGCTGGGCCGCCCAGCTGCGACTCCCTACGCCAGCGGCGGGATGGCGATTGCGCAAGGCGGCGCATGGCGACAGTGGTGACGGCGGTCGGGGGCGGCGCCGCTGCGGTTGCGGCCGGCTTGGTGCTAACCGCCGTGGACGGGCTTGCGGCGGCTGGTTGTGGGGGTGGTCATATCGCAGCTGTGGGGGGGGGAGGGGGTGATGCTTGGCGGCGGAAGGCGCGCCCCTTCCGTCACCCCCCCACACCCACCGATGCCGCCGCCGCGGGGTCTCAGGCCATGGCCTGACGAAGAGAGAGAACGGGCCAGTGGCAGGCCGTTATGTTCACTATCCCGGAACGATGGCGCGTGACGGAAGCGGTGTCGGGTGGCCGGGGCACGCGGGGGAGATGCGCAATCTGGTCGCAGACAAGGTCGAAATCGTCACGAAGTAGAGCGATCGTCAAGGGAGCGTTGCGCTCCATGGGTGATCGTACGGCATGTAGCCCGCGCTGCAACCTCCAATATTGCCCAATCGCATGCAATCGTCGTGACACGCTTCGTCGTATCCGATCAACTGTGGATCAAATGTGTCCGTCTGGATCGCTCCAAGGCTCGTGCACTCTACCTGAAGGGGTCAATTCAGTCGTCACCGGAGGCCAGAAGGGGGAGATCTGGGGGAGATCTTGTGGACACCTCTTTATGGTGGACCGCAACACTGGCAGACACTGGGCAGGAACGGCAATGAACGGCTGCGCAGCCCCCGCGTGTACGACCCTCGTCTGCCACGAGGCACCCCGTTGCCGATCGCCTCAGTCGCGGGGGCTGTGCAAAACAGGCTGACCGTGCGGCGTGCACACGGGGAAAGCGTGGCACGCGGAGAGGGCCACCCGGCACTTGAATGGGAATGTGTGGCGCTGCGAGAGGGGACGATGCCGCCGTCCAGCGGCGCATGACAATAGGGGGGGAGCACATGCTCGTTAGGACGGTCTGGCACGGAGCACTTTCCCCGCCCGGTGCCGAGCGCGCCTGCGCCGGGGCCGCATGGACCGCCCAAGCTGCCACACCGTGCCCACCTGTGCACTCTCCCACACCGGTGCAAGCGCATCCGCATCCCCTTGCAGCGCGCAGCGCCACCCCGCCCCCCTGCATCGCTGCCCAAGCAATCGAGACGCGTAGTCTTCGTGGCGGACACCCCTCTGGTGTGTGCGCCTTGCCGTCCCCCTAGAGTCCTTGCCAGGATCGTGTGAGCGGACTGTGTGATCGGGGCCCCTTCGCCGTCTGCCTTCCCAGCGTGCATGCCCAGGGACCGCCCACCCCCTCCATCCCCCCCTCTCTCCACCCCAGACAAACACAAGCTGCGAGCGCCATTCCCCCCCCCGCCTGTCCTCCAGGCGTGAAAGCTCTGGTACCGCACACCCCCTCCTACTGTTCCACCCCTCCCAGTTGTGGGCTGGAAGCGACGCTCCCTCGCACTCTTTTTGCCAAACGTGCGTGCTTTGAGCCCGCACCTCCTTTGACTCCCCCCACCCCCCTCCCAGCAGGGGGGGGGGGTGTAGGGGGAGCCGGAGGCCGGCGCGTCTGCGCACACAGCGTGCGCACACAGCGAGCCCCGCGTGAGGCCCACCCCGACTTTCTGCCGGCCGGGCGTTCTCTGGGACAGTCTACCCATCCCACCCCCCCTCCCACCCCAATTTATGTATACCCCGCGACGCCCCCCCCCCCTCCCGCCCGAGTCAGGGCGAGGATCGTCCTCACAGAGGCCAAGATGGAGGGTGTCGGGCCTTGCCGTGCTTCATGCTTTTCCATGACGATAGCAGGTCGGGTGTGTGGACTGTCAATCACGATTGGGGGTCGCATGTCACTGATCAAAAAACGTGCGGTCCAGCGTGGTAGATTTTTCGTTCGTCCAATCAGAGGCCGCTCCTTGCAGACCTGCAGCTGGCTGCGCCACAGCCATGCTCCCCGCGCTCCCCTCTCTCGGCGTGCCTGCGTCGCCTTGCAGGCTTTCCAGGGCGGTTGCTGGCGTGCCCCTCGCGTGGGGGGACGCGGACTCGGACGACTTTCCCCCCCAACCAGCGCTCGGGTCGCATCTCCGTCCACCCGCTTCGTCGCGGTTCGACCACCACGCGCACTAATTCGCTCACAACAGCTCCATGCCCCCCCTGTCGCATGCGCATTGACTCCCCGCTCCCCAGGCGCAACTACGTGTGAAGCTCTCTTTACACGGTACAACCTTGGAGACGGGTAGACTTTTTTCCTGGTCCCTGTCACCAGGGTGCCTGGGCGCGTCGCTGCTTCGGCGCGTCGCTGCCCTCTGGCGGACCGCAACGAGCCTGTCACCTACTGCCTGCCCCGTCCTTGTTCCGTCTGTGGCCCGGTGTGGCCTGCGCGGCCGCTGCCTGGGCGCATTGCTACGTGCTGGTGGACAGCAACGCCCCTACCAGCCCCCGTATACCCCGTCCCTGTGCCGTTAGTGGCGGAGTGTGGCGCGCGCCGCCACTGTCTGGGAGCATTTTTACGTGCTGGCGGATCGCGACGACCCAGCCAGCCCCGTCTACCGCGTCCTTGTGCCGTCTGTGGCGCGGTGTGACGCGCGCAACCGCTCCCTGTGCACATTGCTGCCTGCTGGCGGGCCACCACGACCAGCGACACCCCAATTCCACTCCCTGTGGCGCAGCTGAGGCGTGTTTTTGCGTTGGCAGCTGGGTTTATCGCTCTCTAGGTGCGTCTGTTTCTGGGCCCGTCGCCAGGCGGTTGGCTATAAAAGCGCCATGGTGAGGCCGACAAGTCCCATCCGTCGTCTGCGTCCTCGTCGGCACCGAAGCCCGCGCCGCCTGTGCGCCCATTGCCGGCGGTCGCGCCTTGCGAGGGAGGATCATTCTTTGTGCCCCTCCACTTTCCCGTGTCCTTTGCGCGCGCCCTTGCCTGGTAAAGAGGCGGCGCGGGGCGGAGCGCCGCATCTATCACCCCCAGGACTGGCGCCTGTTGGGATCCCTGCAACAAAACCTGTGGCAACGCGCGGCGAGCCGGTTTCATTGCAGCCGCCTGCAGCGACACGACCTCTTCCAGACCGTTTCCTACCGCGATGTCCTCGAACGGGGCCAACGAGCGGGGGGGGGCGTCACGTGACGAGCCCACAGACTCGTCCCCCTCCCCCCGTGGCGTCATTCTCGCCCGGCGCCGTCATTCCCGAGCAGGATCGCGCGGATCGGCCGCCATCAAGGAGATGGCCGTCCCGTTGGGCGTGCGACCAAGACCGTCCGGCGCCGAGCCTGTCCGGGTCTGCGGCACCAGCGGCGCCAGAGCAGACTACCTCGCCGGGCTCCGCGCCGGTGTCGACGGCTCTGTCGCCGCGCGGAGCGCCCGCGAGCAACGAGCCACCCTCCTCAACCGCCACGGAGCCGACGACGACGACGCGTCAACCATTGCCGCAGCCGCCGCTGAGCTCGTCTTTTTGGAGCGGACCCCCGGGGGGACGGCCGAGCCCTCCGCCGCAAGACAGGCCGGACGAGACGCGGACACGATCGTGGCCGTCAATGTGGCAAAAACCACTCGCACACGCGACACCCAAGTTGGGGCGGTGCACAAGGGATGCCTCCCGTGTCGGGGGAACCGGAAGAAGTGCGAGTCGCACACACTCTATCCCTGTTGTGGGGCGATCCCCCCGCTGACAAACAAGAAGATGGTGTGTGGGCCAACAGTTTCTTGGTCGGGACGGGGAAGCGAGGCCAAGCCCCGCTGTCCTTCCCCTTATCCCCCCAGGGTCCCCCCAGAATCTTGCCACTCAGAATCTCCCACCCCAGCACCTGCCCACCGGGCCACACGCAATTTCAAGACGATAAAATGCAGAAAACCCTCAAGTCCAAGTTGGATTTACTACTAAGCTAACTATCCGAAACTTAGGGAATATGGACCCAAATGCAGGGGGAGGAACGGGTCAGGCTAGTGGCCTGCGGCCCCTTGCATGGCACGTGTTGCCCCCCTACTTGGGGGTCAATACTGCCACAGCTGCCGCACCGCCACACCATCCTCACACCGCGCGGCGCGCGGAAGTCGGCGGCGACGGATGGCGGCGGCAGCCACGGCGTCGGGGGCGGTGGCGGGTGCGGGGAGCGTGGTGCGGGCGGTGTCGGCGTGAAGGGCGGCGGATGTGCGGACCTCGGCGAGCGCTTTGTGCGGGGGGGGTGGGGTGGTTGGCGGGGGGGGGGGGGTGACGCTCTCGCTGTGGTTGTCGCCGGCCCCTGCGATGGGCACGACCCCCTCCGCGCCAAGGAGGGGGTCGGCGCCGACGTGGCTGGGGGCTGGGGCCGGCGGCTCGTGGCCGCTGTCGTCCCCCAGCCCAGCACGACGAGGTTGTCGTCAGCGGCGAGCGGGCGACGACGACGGCGGCGCGCGGCGGCTAGGCGAAAACGGTCGGTGGCGGCCGTCTCGGCCTGGGGGGCGGTGGCAGGTGCGAGGGGCGTGGTGCGGGCGGTGTCGGCGCCAAGGGCGGTGGATGTGTGGGCCTCGGCGGGCACGTATCGGGTCTCTAGGGGCAGGTGAGCTTTTGTGTGTTGGAGGGTTCGGCAGGCTGTAGGAATGGCTCTTCGTTGCGTCGGTGGTGGTCCCGAAGGAGGTGTGGCTGAGGCTGGTGGGGGGTGCGCTTTTGTAGCTGTGAAAGGATTTTCTGTCCAGCTAAGCGGTGTCTGGCTAGGTGCTGACGGCGCCTGCGGTGTAGTGTGGCCTTTTTTCTTTCGCGTCAGGCAGGCCGTTAGCGTGGAGGGTACTGATTGTGGCAAAATCCGCTCACAGTAACCTCCACCAAGTTGGTGGCGACGGTGAGGGTGCCTCACGTGACGTTGAGAGCCGGAAGAAGTGCAAGCCGCACCCACGCTATCTCTGTTGTGGGGCAAACCCCCCACGAGTAGACGAAAAGATGGTGCGTGGGCCAACAGTTTCTTGGTCGGGACGGGGAAGCGAGGCCAAGCCCCGCTGTCCCTTCCCTTATCCCCCCAGGGTCCCCTCAGAATGTCGGTACTCAGAATCTCCCACCCCAGCACCTGCCCACCGGGCCACACGCAATTTCAAGACGATAAAATGCAGAAAACCCTCAAGTCCAAGTTGGACTTACTACTATGCTAATTGTCCCTAACTTCGAAAGTATGGACCCAAATGCATGGGGAGAAACGTGTCAGACTAGCTGCCTGCCGTCCGTTGTATGGCACATGTTGCCCCCTACCTGGGTCAATACTGCCACACTCCCCTCTCCTCAGTTCCGACCGACCCGGTCGGCCCCGAGAAGGGGTTTAAGAGCGCGTGTTGCATTTGCTGGGGGCGTAACTCGCTGTCCCCCTGTACGCCACGTCGACGTTGAGGCGGTCACGTTGACCGCCCCTCTCCTCAAGCTTGCCCGCTTGGCAGCTTACACTCACCTTACCACCACTTCCCACCTCCTCCACGACCACTCATCTGCTCCATCTCACCTAAAGCCACCCCTTGCTGGGGAGGCCCCCGGTCCACCCTCGATCCGGGTCCGCCTCAACTCGAGGTGGACCTCGGAAAGCTTTGACCGAGTTGACTCCCCCTAACTTAGGGAGAGGCATCGTGAGTGCGGGGTCGGAGTCCGAATCCCGGGACGAGCGGATGGAGGATACGCCCCGCGTCGTAGCACCCGTCGGAACTTCCGGCGAGGGCTCCGCGGCTGCCCCGGGGGATGGAATGCCTGCGTCACCCGACTTTGATTTGGCGGTGGGCTCTCCCCCGGAGGTAGGCCCCGTTACTTCACGGGAGGCCTCGGGGAGGTGGTTCCACCCACCCTTGCCCCTGTCCGACGAGGGCTTGAAGATCATGCGCTGCAGCCGAGTTGGCACAGCGATGGAGCGCATCTGGGGGCGCCTACGGGAGAAGTTCCCTCGTAGGGTAGGGTTCCCTCCCGACTTCAAGACGGACCAGCTCGCCTTCCTTGACAACGAAGAGGTCGAAGACGTACAGCGGGTCAAGAACATATTAGCCCACGGTGGAACCACCGCGGGCCCCGGCGACATGCCTACCCTCACCTGGGACGCGGTGCCTACTCGCCCCGCGTACCTATGTTCAACGTACACCCACCTGCATCACTTCGATGCACGGAAGGAGAAGGATATCCTGCGAGGTCCCTACTTGGTGACCTCGGCTCGACTTGAGTCTGCGCAACCAGCGCCGGCAAACAAGGAGTTACTCTATCCCAAGAAGCCCGAGTGGTGGCCTCAAGTTGAGGTCCCCTATGGGTTCCCAGCATTGTTGCCGCAGTTGGTTGATCATTTTGGCTCCGTCATGTTGACGACTAGCCCGGACCACTTAGTCTTCGCCATGTAGGCAACACTGTGGCTGCTCGAGGTCATGTCGACCTGGGTAGCATGCTTACAGCGACGCGGGATGTTGTGGCGCTCGTCACCCCGCCCGCCCCAAGATTTGGAGCAGCTCACCCCTCGGCTAGTTGCTGAGGGGTGCCCGGCGGGCCAGCTCTCTCTACTTGAGAAGATTCAGAGACTCCACAAACTCATCGAGTGCGAGAGCATCGAGCACAAGTTGCGCCGATCCTCCCACAGGCCCAAGGACGAAGGCTCACTACGTCAATTCGTCTGGGTCGGTCGTGATATTCACGACGGCCGGGTGGTACTCAAGAAGGGATTTGGAATCGGGGACTTCCCGTATGGCCCGGGAGTGGAGCGCCACACTGCGCCGCCTCCAGACAAGATGTCGGTGGCGGGCGTAGCTACGCACCTAAAGTACCTGGCGCAAGGCACGGCAGTGGTCCCAACTCGAGGTCGCGGCTACCCTGGAGCTCCGCCTACTCGGCGTCTCCCTTCTCTTCCTTCCGTCCCGCTCCAGCCGCACGGGGATATCCCGATTGGCGTTGCGGTCGAGTCATCCACGCCTGTTTTCCCCAACTTGGGGGCCACTCTTCTTACGGCCCACCCCAAGTTGGTGTTGCCGACGACGCCCTTGAAGTCGGAGATGCTGATCACCACGTTGATGCGCACGATATCGTGGATGGCCGGGTCGGCTGCCACCCTCCCAGCGTAGGAGGCTACTCAACTTGAGGAGCGCTCTAGGACAGTCATCTCGACCGCAACTTGCGAGTCGGTAGCAGAGTTCATGACGGCCGAGGTGGCCCGTATCGGCTTGATCATGCCTTTGTCGGCCGCACCTGGGCGCGGAAAACGTCGGGCGAGCCGGACCCTCACACCCCCTCGTCGTCGTCGCCGCTACTCACGGCGCTCTCCCTCTGTGTCGAAAGACGAGTTGTCTTCGTCCGCATCGGAGTCATCTACTCAATCTGAGACCGAGTCGGTCCGGCGTCTGCGTCGACAACTTGCGCGCAGGACCAAGCAGGTTGACAGCCGTTGTCGTTGTCATACTCGCGACCATGCTGGTCACGACGGTTCCTACTTGGAACCGCCGGCCCCTACGACTAGTGGGGTCCACCACCAACGTGAGTCTCTCCGTTCCCCTCCACATGAGAGTGAGGGTTGTGGGAGTGGGGAGTCTGGGATGCGTGCCTAATTGGCAGCTGCCTTTAGTTGTGAGAGTGACAGGGTGAGGGTTGTAGTTCAAGCCAGTTTGCATAAAACTTCGACTTGAAGCACTCTCTTGGCACAGCCACTTATCCTTCCCTCACGCTGGGAGGTCTTCTAACTACTCTCAAGTATGGTCCTTGGAACGATAGCCAAAAACAACGCACCCTCAAGATGAGCCGGTCAGTATCCTCATCCCAGCCGCGTGGTCGACGAACTTGTCGAACACGTACTCCTGCGGGCCCTGGTTGGCCGCAGGCAACGAAGGCAAACGCCACGCTTTCAGTGCACGCGCCCAAGTCGGGTCGCCTGCAGGAGGTGGTGCAACTTTCACCACGTCATGTCCGTTTAGTGTGCGGATCCCATCGTCGCTTTCGATGGTGAACCGCCGCCCATCAGTACGAAGGACGTGGTATGATCCCTTCGTCTGAAACACCAGCTTATGCTTTGCTTGCATTTGTTTGAAGGTGTAATGTAGCACTCTTTGTTGGAGGGGGGGCGCCACTAGGGCGCGACAGGCCGGGGCGGCGAACGGCGTCTGGAACCTTCCAGGGGGTACCGGGCGCGGCGGCGGGAGGGACGCGCGCGGGTGCGGCGGACGCACCTGCCCGGGTGGCCCCATATGGGGGCGCCGCCTGGGGCTGCCCCAAGTCACGCGACCGGCCCCCCACGTCCGTCCTCTCGCGCCCCGGGCTCGGACGCGAGAGGACTACCGGCGGGCATGGACTTGTCGTCTGACGACGTCCCCGGGTGGCCCACGCGGTCACGCGGGTCAGTGGTTGGTGCGGCTCGTGGGACCGGTGGCTTGGTGGCCGCGACGGACGAGGAGCTGCAGCGGGAACTCGCGCGGCGTGTGCACATCAAGTCTCTGTCGGGCGACTCGGGAGAGCACGGGGACGACTACTCGTCGGCGTCGGACGTCACCTCCTGGGCCGCAGGCAGCCCATTGGTGAGGGCGGTGCACTGGGGGGAGCCGGACGGTCGCCAGGCAACGGCGACCTCGACGGCACCCACTCGGGTCCGCGCGGCTCGGCGTCGTGGAGGAGACGACCCCGCGGGCTGTGGTGCGGGCGGATCGAGCGGCGACGGTAACCCTCCCCCCCCCCCCCTTCCCCCCCCCCCCCCTCCTCCGGCGCCGCGGGCTAACGACGCACCAGGCGGCGCCCCCCCCCCCACTTCCCCTCCCTCGCCTCCTGGCGATGGTGCCCCAGGAGGGGCCGGCAGGGAAGGCGGCGGCGGCGGCAATGCAGCTGAGCTACCATTGGCGCCCCTCCCTCCCGGCGGCCCTCCCGGGGGAGACCCGCCCGGCTCCCCTGACGACGGATGGAGCGACGAGGAGGACCCCAACTCCTTCCTGCCGCAGCGGGGGCCCATGGAGGACCAGTTCTCCCGCGCCGCGATCGACGCCGTCTACGTCAACCACCCCAGCATCCGCGGGTACAACCTGCCGGCGGGGACCGGCACGGGCACCTACAGCATCTACCCGCGGCCATACACCGTCCGCAACGACACCGAGTCCGCCAGCAACTTCCCCGACAACTGCAACACGCACCGGGAGGCTACCGCGCTCTACACTACCTGCGCGTGGCTCGGCGAGATCAACAACGGCCTGCGCACCCTCGAGAAGCACCTCCGCCACGACGCGATCTCCATGGCCGACGCCGCCGATCAGGTGGCCACGTAGCGCACCGCCGTCTACCAGCTCTTCTCCTGCACTTCAGCCTCGTATGACATCATCATCCTCCTCCGCAAGGACCGCCACTACGCCAACAACCTCTACAGGGACATGTTCCTCCACCGCACGGCGGGGCGGGACTCCCCAGCCGTCGCCCGCTACAACCTCCGGATCGCGGCTGACCGCGCCGGCTTTGTTGCCCGCGACCAGGCGCGCGCGGAGGTTTTCGGCCGCCACCACGCGCAAGGCGACGGCGGCGGCCGCGGCGACATGCCGGGCGGGGGGCGGGGGGGCGGCGGCCACGGCGGCGGTGGTGGTGGTGGCGGCGGCGGCGGCCCGGGCGGTGGCGCAGGAGGTCACCGGGGCGGCGGCCGTGGCCACCGCCAAGGACGCGGCAACCAGCCGCAGCCGGCACCGCAACCGCCGCAACCTGCCCAGCGCCCCCCTCGCCAGCTGGGCGGCGGCGGGGCAGCCGGCGGCGCGGGCGCGGGCGACCAGAACGGCCGCGGCCGCGGCGGTGGCCGCGGTGCGGGGGCTCCTCCCCCGGCTCCTGCCCAAGCCTAGGTGCCGCGGCTCCCCCCCGTGTGGCCGACCGCACAAGGGGGGTGCTACCTCCTCAGACGGGACGACCGGGTTACGGACCTGGCCGGTCGCCTCCAAATCCCAAGGTCTGCACTCGGCGGCGGCCGCCAATGCACCTCCGCTCCCCCGCACGGACACGCGCGCCGACGGCCGCGCCGACCCCCCCCCACGTATACCTGCGCCGCGCCCTCCCGCACTGGGTGGCGGCGGGCGCGTCCCCCTAGGTCGTCAACTCTATTCGGTACGGTTTGAAGCTGCCCTGGCTGAGCCGCCCCACCCCCTACCTGGCGCGCCCGCTGCCACTTGCACCCCAGTGGGAGGCCTGGGCGTGGGCCAAGGCGGACGACATGGTGGCGGCGAGTTCCCTCCGACGGCTGTCCAGGGCGGAGGCGCGGCGGGCGCCGTGGGTGGCGGACGCCTTTGTCACAGACATCCCCGACCACCCGCGCCTCGTTATCAACCTCAAACACGTGAACGCCTTTTTGCCCACGCGGCCGTGCCGGTACGAGACCCTGGCGTCCTTTGCGATGCAGTTGGTGCGGCACGACCACCTCGTCTCGTGGGACATGAAGTCGGCCTACCACCACCTCCCCCTGCACCGGGACATGCGGCAGTACCTGGTCTTCCGCGTGGGCGACCGGTTTCACGAGCCGCACACCCTGCCCTTTTGTCTCTCCCTCGCCCCCTGGGCATAGACCAAGCTCTGCCGCCCTTTTTGGCGGCCCTGCGGGCGGCCGGAGTTCGCGCCCTGGGATGCGTCGACGACTTTGCGGCAGCCCCACCGGGACTGGCGCCGGCGTCTGCCGCCTCGGCCACGGCCGGCCGCGCCGCCGCCTTCAAGATCTTCTCGGCCTTCGGCCTCCAGGTGGCGCCGACCAAGGGCACGGCGACGGGCACGCAAGCGCTGCCGCTCCTCGGCTTTGTGCTGGACACCCGCCGCCAGCTGCTGCGCTACCTCCTCTCGGATGACCAAGGTCCAGCAAGCCGCCCGACACCTCTTCCACCACGCGGCCCATCACTGCCGCTGGGTCTCCTTCTACCGGCTGCGCCGCTTCTGCGGCCTGGGCGTCTCCACCCCCCAAGCCGTGCCCCTCGCCCGCTTCCACCTGCGCGCCCTTGACGACGCCCTCCGTGGCGTGGCGCCGCGACGCGACGCCCGACTGGACGCCCAGTCCCTCCGGGATTTGCGCTGGTGCCAGGCATTGGGGAGCGACGAATCCGTGGGGCGGGCTCTCTGGAACGGGCTGTCGGCCGGCGAGATGACGACCGACGCAAGCCCTTATGGGTGGGGGGCCACTTTCCAGCGGTTAGTTCCCACTCGGCTTTTTCCGGCCCGACGTGCAGGACTGGCACATCAACGCCAAGGAGCTGGCAGCGGTGCGGCTGGCGGTGCTCTCCTTCACGCCCCTCTTCCGGCGGGGCTCGCGACTCGCGGTGCAGACGGACTCCCGCGTCACCATGGGCGTCCTCAACGCCATGTGCTCGCGCTCTCCGGCGCTGATGGCCGAGGTGCGGCGGCTACAGGACGTCCTGGCCTCCCTCGGGCTCCACGTCGAGGCGACCTGGCTGCCCACGCTGGCCATCGCGGAGGCCGACCGCCTCTCCCGCGACCGCGATCGCACAGACTGGCGGTTGTGTCCGGCCGTGTTTGCCGCCCTCACCGCGCACTGGGGAGCGTGCACCGTGGACCGCTTCGCCACGATCGACAACACGCAGCTGCCGCCCTACAGCAGCAAGGAATGCGACCCCGGCTGCGAGGCGGTGGACGCGTGGCGGCAGCCGTGGCGGGGCGAGTCCAACTTTGTGAACCCCTCGTTCTCCCAGGCGGGCCTCGCGGTGCGCAAGATTGCCGCCGACCAGGCAGACGCAATCGCCATCCTCCCAGTCTGG
Source organism: Pyropia yezoensis (assembly GCA_009829735.1). Classification (NCBI taxonomy): domain Eukaryota; phylum Rhodophyta; class Bangiophyceae; order Bangiales; family Bangiaceae; genus Pyropia; species Pyropia yezoensis. The sequence continues at coordinate 27,874,342 of CM020620.1, forward strand.
CGGGCCCAGCCATGGTGGTCGAAGGCTCGGGCGCGCGCCGACGCAGTCTGCTTCCTACCCTCGGCGGTCGTGCACTACAACCACGGGCGGGCACGGGACGCCCGGCCCAACCCCGGCTAGACGACGGCGGCCTTCCTGTTCCGCCGTGGTGGGAGAGCATGGCCACCGGCCGCTGGCGTGCCTTTGTGCGCGGCCACGTCGTGGACCGACTTGGCGGCGACGCCGCGGCGCGCAGCGCAGCTGACCTGCTCATGTCGTCGGTGACGGCCGACACGGCGTCCAAGTACGAGCAGCACTGGGGGAAATTCTCCTCTTTTCGTGCGGCGACGGGGCGCAACTCTCTGCCGGCGACGCCCGACACGGTGGTCGCCTATTTAGGACACGTTTTTCGTCGCGGCACAGTGCAACCATCCAGCCTCCAGTCCTACCTTTCCCCCATCAACACCCGGCACAACGTCGCCGGCTACCCCCCTCCCGCCCTCGGCGCCTACGTGACGTCCGCCCGCGTTGGCTTCTCCCGGCGCTGGCATGAGCGCACGGGGGCACTGCCGGTCACCCGCGCCAAGCTCCCTGCGGAGGCCGCGTGGACGATCGCCCAGGCGGCCGCCCGCATCACGTGCCGGACCACATGCTGCCACCTGACGACCATCGTGACGGCTTTCCTCTTCTTCCGTCGCACGGCGGAGCTGCTGCGCATGACGCTCGCGGAAGTCACTATCCGCACGGACGGCGGCGTCAACTTCCAAGTGTGCTGGCACGAGGGGGCCTACCGGCGGGCGGGCACCAAGCGGCTGACGTACAGTCGGTACCCAATATTATCCGCACTGCGAAAAACGAGATCCGTACGGATCGATTTGACAACAGGCCACCCATCGAATCCAGGCCCTGGGCTGGTCAATACTTGGTGCTAGCACCCCCAGCGGCTATCACACCCCCCACACGACAGGGCATCGACTCCACGAGAGACTTGAAAAATGAAGCAGGGATGGCGTCCCACCCGTCGCGCAGAGCCATCCAGCCGCGGTGCGCTGTGGCCCACACAAGGCGCTTGGCGACGTTCTTGGCAGACAGGAAGGGTTTCTTGGCCGCTACCCTGGAGTGGAAACCCAAGCTCCGGACGGCCCTGCGGACAGCGGAGACTGACACTGGTCCCTTCTTGGGCCCTCCCGTCGCTTGGGTGCGCGTGTTATTCACCATCTCCTCCAGGGATGCCACAGAGGAAAACCCATCGGTGTCAAGCGCCCGCTTGAGGTCACAGAGCTCACGGTCCGTCAAAACCTTGGGGCGACCGTGCTTGTCCACCCTGGCGCGGGCGGACTCCGTGCGGATGTCCATAGCTGCGTAGGCGATGGTGCTCTCGGAGCGCCCCCAATCCGTACCGATGGCCCGGAAAGACTTCTTCTGTTGGAGAAGGCCAGTGATGACCGCGCGCTCACCGTCGGACAGAGGGCGACGCAATGAGCCCGCCATGGTGCCTGCCGACCACGGCGGGGTCCTGGGCGCTGAGCTGTGGGCTCACATACACGGACGGTGCTGTGGCACTTGGGCGCGACCACGCGCCGAATGGGGCAATCTGGTGCCATAAGCCGCATCGGGCAGCCGGATCCGGCACCTCTAATTGTTTCCAAAAGCGTACGGATAATATTGGGTACCGACTGTACACCGTGCCGCCCGACCCGCACGGCCCGGACCTGCGGCTCGCGCTGCTGCGAGACCGGCTCGCGTGGCTGGTGGCGGCCCGCGCGCCGCCAACCAAGCACATCTTTTCCCCGCTTGGCGATCTACGCCCGCCCACGCGGGAGGCCATGGGGCAGTGGCTCGCGGCCGCCTGCGCGGACCTCAAGATCACTGACCCCCTCGGCTCCTTTTTTTGCGCCCTACTCTACTCGTGGCGGGGCTGCCACGGCGGCCTACGCCATCGGGGTGCCGAACGGGGGCATCGTGGCCCTGCTCGGCCACCAGCGCCGGGACACGGTCACCGCCCTCACGCACTACATCGACGCGTTGGTCGACCCGGGCCCGGCGGCCCGCCGGTTTTTTGACCGCTTCCTTGCTCGAACGTACTTTTGCCAGGAACGCTGGCGGGCAAAACATAGCGGCTATTGCGTAATTACCATCGTTTCGTTTACGGATGTCAGCTGCATTGAGATGAATTGGGGAGTTCATAGTACTTAAGAAGTCTTGTGAGGCTTCGTTCTGACCATTTTTGCCACCAAGTACGCTCGCGGTACGCTATTTGCCGCAATTTTTAACGGTACGCTTGTCAGACATCATCCAGGAAAAATACGTAAGGAAAGCATGCCTTTTCAGACGAGTTTGAGAAAGTCGCTTGCTCGCAGTCGACGACACGCAGGTATTGTGCATCCCCCAAAAAGTAGACATGTCGCAGTCGTGAACGTGCAATTCGTGTGCACCACATGCCTCGCACGTGCGTGGAAGCTGTAAATTGCCAGGCAATTTGTCAGCACTCGTGCACAATGGGTGCCTCTCATTCGCTGCACAATATTGACCGCGAGATGACTTCACGTCCCAACCCCGTGTCCCTGCAAAAGCAGCGGAACATTGCCAAAAGAGATGGAAGACTGGGGACCTAATCAGGCTGCAGCACACCACCCAGGGAGTGGGGTGCTCTATTCGTGTCTGGCGCGGAACGAAAAAAGCATGAAGTCCAAGGACGGGCGCGACCCCAGCTCGCTGTGTGTGGCTAAGAGCCATTCTCCGGTCCAGCGGACAGAAAATTGCTTGGCAGGGAGGCCGATCATGCACCTGTTCCTGCCGCAGTCGTGCACCCGAGAAGGACCAGGTGCAGACCTGGCCGCCAGGCTTTAGTGATGCCTGTGACGCCAGCCGGAGCAGAAATGTGTGCTGACTGACCGGCAGAAAATCAACCTCGGCTGAGATCGCGCCGTCCACCGCTGTTGCGACACCAGGCCCTTCAGGGCCGCCTGGATTGTGCTTGGGATGTAGGTGCTGATGTGGACCTTGCGTGACTCCTCAGTCCTTCACTGGTACTAATAAAAAAAACAATAAATATCTCTTCTGGCCAATGTACGCATGTACATGCTTTTGAAACGAACTAAGCGCGAAGAAAATGCAGCCAGACGCAAAGCATTCCTCGTCGCACCAGTCTCCCCGGTGCTGATTCGCTACTTGGGCCCGAAATGCGTGTTTACATCCAAAAATCCACGGCGCTGGGCTCGCGCTACCCGCTTCTGCCGCGTCTCTAGGCGCGCTGGGGCAGGCTGCGAAGTGAACGGCCGCAAGGGCCTTTCTTAGCCTGACGTGATTCCACTCTGTCTGTGAGCAGGAGGCTTCATTTCGTGGCTATCGCGTGGCCGGTTCGTCCTTCCACGGAGCCCTTCGTGATTACCCAGGAAGAGGACTTTCTGCTGGTCGGACGTCGGATCCCGTGAGATGCAGCACAGCTTCTGCTGAACCGCGCGCTGGGACGAGCGCGCCATTATGCGACGGTTATCTAAATATATTAACATTTTGTCGCTATATATTTTCGCAATTATGGAATTTGAAAAACATCCGTAGTACGTCCAGTTCGGTCGCCGGCGGTCGTTGCCGGTTCCAGGCCAAGTCGCCAGACCAAGTCGACTTGTGGACATTGGGTGTCGGCGCTGATGCGTTCAGCCTCCCTCCTCTACACAACCATGTGCCCTATTGCTATGCGATGGCAGGTCATCGAGAACCGGCGCCAAGGAAAATCATGGGCGTCCATTTTGGAGCACGTCGGGTGCAGTCTTGCAGCTGCGAAGCAGTGGTGGGCCAACTTCGAGCGCCACGGCTCCCCGTGGAACGATGATGTCATCCACAACACGCATGCGGACGCCGCGGTCTTCAATCCAGAGTTTTTGGCGGCACTCATCACCCTTGTGCGCACCCACCCAGAAATGTTTCTTCGGGAAATGGAGGCAATATTTGGGAAGCTGGCGGGCCTGCCTGGCTGGGAGCAGAGCTGGCCAGTGTCGACAAGCACTCTGTCTCGAATGCTGAACAAGATCGGATTTTCGGTGAAGCAGGTCGAGCGACTGGCGCTGGACAGGTCGCAGGAGTTGAAGGTGGCTTTTTGTCGGCTGTACCATCAAGTCCCAGATCGCTGCATCGTCGTCCTCGACGAAACGCACGTGGCTGGTCAGGCTATGGTGCGCCGGCGCGGCTGGGCGCCCATTGGTCGACCACTGGAAGCGCTCTCGCCGGACCCTCGGGCCCGCGCGCGCTTCTCTTCCACGGTGGCCATATCGTATACTCGTGGTATTTTGGAGCTCTTTGTTAACGAGGTACCCCCTGCATTGAATGGTGATGATTTTGTTTTGTTTTGCACCAGCCTTGTGCGGAAAATAAATGCGTATCACCCTGGCTTGCCTTGGTCAGGGCAGCCCAGTGACTGCGTGGTGGTATACGATAACGCCTCTGTTCACACTGCGTTTGCGGATGAGATTTTTGCGGTGAATGGGGTCGCTTGTATCCGTCTCTCCCCTTACTCACCCGACTTCTCTGCCATTGAGCCTGTTTTCAAGGACTACAAGCATGGAGTGCGCAGCTTGGTGTATTGGCATCCGCTGTTGCCGGATCTTATTGCTCATGTTCTCGCATTTTCATATTTTTCTTTGTCATCGATACAAGGCCATTATCGCGAGGCGCGACGGCAGGTCCTGCGCAACCTCCCCGAGATGACTGGGGAGGGGATGCCATTGGAGGGCGTGTTTCCGGCCCTTCCCGGTCAGCTGGGGCCGCCTTGACATCTGCTTCCTTATGATTGCTTTTCTCTGTTTCACCCTGGAACAGCAAGATGCTGGGATATTTTTCCTGTACTGACATCGCATCGTTTTTCTGTCTTCAACCTGCTTTTTTGGGCGATGTGAGGGCATTGGCTCGCCCGGCGACGTTTCTTGGCATCAAATGGCGAACTGTCGGACGGCCGCGGCGTGGCCGCGATGGCGGCCGGGGCCGGCAACGGGCCGGCCGTTGTCGCCATGGACGTGGGTGGCGACAAGCAGCTGATGGCGGACGCGGCGGCGGCGACGGCCGCCGAGCTCGACATCCTCCCGGCGACGGCGGACAAGGGCGGCGCGGCGGTCGCGACGGCCGGGCTCGCCGGCGGCGCGGCGGGGGCCGTGGCGGCGGTCGGGCGTGGAGTGGCCGCCCGGTGGACAGCGAGGGGGGGGGGGGGGGGGGGGCGAGGGAGTGAGTTGAGTGGCTGGGGGGGGTTGGAAGAGGAGGGGGGGGGAGGGGGGGGGGGTAGTCGTTGGGGGGGGGGTCGGGGCCGACGGGGGGGCTGGCGCCACCCGCCGCACCCTGCCGCCCCTCCTTCCCCCCCCCCGTGCACGCGGGCCGGGCCGCCCACGCCGCCGCAGCATGCCGGCGGCGGCGGCGTCCTTATAGGGGCGCCCCCCTGTCGCAGCGTCGCCCTTCCCGCCACCCCCGCTCTTCGTCAACCGTCCCACCGGGAGCAACCCCCCCGTGGCACCTGCTCGCCCTCCACCCCCCTCCCCCCCTTCCTCCCTTCCCGCGCCGACTTTCCTCCCCCCCCCCACTCCCCGCCCCCCCCATCTTCCACCAAACCACCACCTCCTCCACCCACCTCACCCACCCCACCCCTCCCCTCCCGCCTCCCCCCCCATTCCCCCGCGAGCCCCCCTCCCACCGCCCGACTATGGGCCAATCAGGTGGCGGCATATGGTGAAAACCAGGTGTCGCCACCTGATCTTTCGGTTCTGGCGCGCGCTTCTGCGCCGTTTTCGGGGGTGGGCGCTTCCGGGGGGCGTGAAGCGTCGGTGTTGGGCGCTCCCCCGGGGGCGCCCCAGAGGAGCTCATCCTCCGGGGGCGGCGGGGCTGGCTTAGCCCCGCCCCCCTCTACCCTTTCGTGTGCGGCGGGGCCGGTGGGACTGGTTGGGCGCGGCGGTGGGGGGACGGATGCCGCTGGTGGGCGGCCCCCGTCTGCCCTCCTTTTCGCTTATGGGGCTCACGCGGCGGCTTCCAGGGCGGCTGACGCCCCGGCGGCGGCCGTGGGTTCTTCTGTGCGGCCCTCGGGTGGGGATAGTCGCAGCTGGGCGGCGGGGGCCGCCGCGGGGCTTCTGGGCGGGGCGTCGCGGCGTCGGCCGTCCCTGGAATTTGAGGTACCGGTAATGGCGGCCCGGCTGCTGCCGGGGGCGGACCGTCTCCTTGTGGGGGGAGTGCTGGTGGGTCATGCCGAGGTGTGCGTGCCGCTGGTGGGGGGGGCAGTGCTGCTGGGGCTGGTGGGGGCGGTGCGGTTGGGGGGGACGCTGGTGGTGGCGGCGGCCCTGCAGGTGGCAGTGGCGCTGTCGCTGGCGGCGGCGTCGCTGGTGGCCGTTCCGGCGCGGCGGCCGGAGACGGTGCCGGCGGCAGTGGCGGCGGCGCCGGTGGCCCCCCCCAGCCGCTGGTGGCGGGGGTGGCGGCGGTGGCGGCGGCGCCTGGGCGCCGCCCCCGCTGTCGCCCGCCGACGGCCCGGCGCCCAGCGACGGCGCCGAGGGTGCCGGTGAGAGCGGCGACGACGGCGGCGGCGGCGGCCCGGCGCTGACCGAGGAGGGCGCCGACGGTAGCGGGCCGCCCGCCGCCAAGGACCGCACGGCGGCGGCGACCGCGGGCGAAGAGATGGCGGGCGCAGGCGGCGGCGCCCAGGGCGGGCCGGGGGGGGCCGGGGGAAGGGGGCAAGCGCCCCCCCCTCGCTCCACGCCGGGAACGCACCCCCGGGGCCCAAGCGCGGGCGAGGGGGGGGCGTCGACGTGACGCGGCGGAGGTGACGCTCGGGGGCAGTGCCCCCCTCCCACGCCTCCGCCAGGGGCCACAGGGTATGGGGGGGGGCCGCGCGGAGGGGGGAGGAGGGAGAGCTTACCGCTGCACCCCCCCAGCCCACCCTAGATCCATTTACACCGGGTCGCGGGGGTGCGGCGGCGGCTGCCGCCGCACCCCCACCGGCAGCGTCCCCACCTCCGCGGGGCCCCGCCAGTACCACTGGCCGGCACCCGCCCGCCCGCGGGGGTACCACGCCGCCTCCGCTTGCCGCGCCGCCGGCCTTCGACACGGCGGCCGACGGTAAGGCCCCCCCGGGCGCGACCGTGCGTGTGGGGAAGGCCGTGCGGCAGTACTTGCCGCCCCGCGGTGCGGCGGAGGCGTCGGCGCCCGACGACGGCGGCCGCGGCGACGCTGCCGACACGGCGGCGGCCACCCCCACGGCTTCCCCCGCACGCCCGCTAGCCCCTTTGTGAGCACTCCCAGCTCCCCCGGCATGGGCGTTGCGCGTATGACAAGAACCACTAGTATTGCCACTGGCATTTCCCTCACACACTGAGCCATGTGCCCTCAAGTGCAACTATAGGCAAAGAAAAGTCATTGGTCACAGATTTTATCGACCGAAAGCAAGGAAAAAGAGGTAAGATGGAGCAATAAAAAAAAAGTAGCAAACGCAGAAACAGCCACGAGCACCCGATCTCACGTGCTCTTCTCGCGCAGTGCGCGGATCCAGTCATGACAGCTCGCTTCGTAGCTAGACCGAGCGTCGGCCTTCTCGTCCACACCATCGAGCAGCTGGCTTGTCAACAGACCAACGTCACCCGACCCACACAAAGTCGACCCACGGATACCAAACTTGGTCGCGGCGGTCGTCACCACGGCCAAAAAAGATACTCGCTCCCCGCTCTGCTCATCACCGAAAATAAACTCAGTCAGATCAATGCCGGACTCTGCCGGTGACAGGCGCAGACGAGCAGGGGGAGGCGCCACGGGAGGAACGTCGGCCCCTGCCGCTGCTCTCAAGATCTCAGCGTCGTACTTAGCCCGTCGCTCCGCACTGATGTCACGACGATCGCCAGGCAAACAGAACAAACCAAGTCGGCAGAACCACCGTGGAGACAATCAAAGCCAGCGGAAAAAAATAGATAGCACTCCGGTCGCAACAGTCAGTGTCTTGTCCGCACAGCACCTCCATCAGACCCGTTCCTCCGCCAAGCAGAAGTAAAAAAGAAAAGATAAATCAACATACATGCGGTGAGAACCACTGGGGGCTGAGAGAGACAGCACCGACTGGCTGAGCCGCTTCGCTCCCACCCGCTGGGCGGCGGCTTCGGCGCCGTGTAAATTTGCCAGGGCCGCTTCCGGTGCAAGATCGTCGATGATGCCGCTGGAGCGGCCGGTAGCGGCCGAAATGGCTCCACCCAGCGCAGAGGCACAGGCGGAGAGCCCAGAGTCGGCCAAACGCGCCTGCTCGCCAGTTGCCACTAAATTGGGCGTCGCCAACCCGGACGCCGAAGACCCCAGTGAACGTAGGGTAGACACCGTCGTGGTGACGGGGGCGACCGCTCCAACAATGTTCGACACGAGCCCCGCCCGTTCGCTGGCCGTCTCATCCAGCGCCGCGTCCTTCTCGGCGTACGTCGCGCGAACCCTCTGAACTTCTGCGAGGAAGAAGGCCGGCGTAGAGCCCTGGCAAACATAGTCGGAATATTCCAGGCGCTTGTGTCCCTTCTTGTTGAAGGAGACGCCTTTCTCTGTTATGACGCGCTTGAAAAGCCTGGGGTCCAGCGCAATTGTCTTCTGCGTGTGACCCGGACGGCGGCACTTGGGACACCTACGCAGAAGCACAGCAGGCAACAATAATAAAATGTCACAACGAACAAACACAAACGAGAGTTAAAAAAAAAACACAGAGAAGCGTACCCAGTGCGTAGAAAAATGAACTGGTCAACAAGCTGCTATAGCGATATCTCACCATGCGCCCTCATCTAACCGCCACACAAATAAAAAGTATGTACACATGAACGTACATCATACGGCACACGCAGTGCTGGTTTTGGCAATGCGCCCCGGTGTAAAAAAAGTGGCCAGCAGTCAAGGTGCTCGCGCACTGCAGGTTTCCCGCCACCAGAGCGCACTGACCAAAATAGTGCCCCTTCCCGTGGGCACCAATCTTCTGGTGGCCGCACGCCCCGCACGCAGGTGTCTTCGGACCTGTCACGCCAGCGCCGGCGGCTGCGTCTGGATGGCCGACACTGGGCACCTGGGCGGGAGAGGGAGAGGTGGGAGCACCATCTGCTGCATTGTTCGACCAGATCCAGGACATCATAAAAATAAAACATTGGCATGCCGCATCACTCGAGCATTGTCAGAATTAATTGCATCACGCGCAGATCATGCGGTGCGGCAGAGCACCAGCGTTCCACACATATCTAATGGCCCCCCACCAATGATTCCCACCATGACGCACCTGTCTCACGGCTCATTGTTATGGCTGGAGCGCAGTCGGCGATCGGGTTGGGAGTGGGTGGGAAGTTGATCGGGGCTGGAGGGGGGAGCATGCGCCGAGGTCGGCTGGTGGGGGTGCCCTCGTCACGGGGACGCCCGGTGGGAAGAAGACGGTGACGACAACGGTGGTGTCGACGACGGTGGCCGACGTCCGACGTCCCTGTTCAGCCGTCAGCTGAAATGGCAACCAATTAGCGAAGAAACTAAACATCTCCCGCCATTGGTTTGGTTGGTTCTTGGATATGCAATAGTATTCAAGTAGATTCTAGTACGTAGTGTACCTCTTCATGTTCCAGATCTGTACATTCCTGATGCGAGTACAGCTTGTACATTTGGCATCGTGCTGTAATGGTGTGCGAAACATGTTACCATGCGTGTTGTGCACCTCAACATGCATGAGCTACTTTATAGGGGATGCACAATAAGAGTTCGCTTCGGTTTAATATCAGTCAATCCTCGTACGCTTAACCAAAAGTGGTTCGCTTGACAACCCCTGGTGCTCATGAGCCTTTGCAGACTTGAAGACGCGGGTGAAAGGCATATTTAAATAGCCCATTGAAATCTGTTCCACGAAAGTGTGTAGAACATTTGTCTAATATGTACCCAGGTGCAGAAGCCTGGCATGAGGGCGAGCGGCCAGAGCGCGCCTTCCGTCACCGGTGGCGGTGCACCGCGCCCGTTACGAGGAGCGCCTCGGCAGGATATCCGATACTCCTCGCCTCCCCTTCCTGCAAAACCTTTCGCCCCCACGCCCCGCTGCAGCTGCCGCCGCCTGCCCTTGCCGACGCCACCCGACCCGCCACGGGGCCCCACCGTCGGGTGCCCCGTCAGCACCCCCACCGCGCCCGGTGGCATGGCGGAGCCATTCGACGGAGGTCGGCTCGCCGCACGGGTCCTCTTCGCCGTTGCGAAGGAGTGGCTCTCCCCTTGGCCCCCGCTCGCCGGCAGCAACTCCCCACCCTCACCGCCCAGGGTGGGAGTTTGGGCAGTGGCTGACTTGCATGCGGTGCCCTGGCCCCGACCTTAGCCCCCCTTGACGCGTCGCCCCCCGTCTTTCTGTCACCGCTGCCCACTCCGCCCATGACACGTGCCCTTGAGAGATGGTGCGCCGCGTCAGTCCCTTGGTGGTGACCCCTTCCGCCTGCGCCGACGTGGTTTTGTGGGCTGGACGGTGGGAGGGGGAGGGGGGAAGGGTTCCGACGGGCACCTAACCATTGATTGAGCGGAGAGGCCGCCACGATTTCCGAACGGAGTCCCCGCCCCCTCCTGCTCGGCCCGCCACTTAATTTTGTTTGGAGCCACCGTCGACGCGGTGTGTCCCCCGACGCCCTTGGCAGTGGCCAAGGGCTGTCAAGCTCGCGGTGGGTTCGCCACGGGGCCCGCCCAGCAGTGACGTACACGGTGGGGCTGAGGAGGGGGGGAGGGGGGGAGGGGGGGGGGGGGGGGGCGAGGCGACCGACCAACTTGAGTACGCGCCACGGCTGCCGGGCTGCCGCAGCAGTGCCGGGCTGCCGCGGCAGCCCGGTGGGCGCCTGATCCGCGCCTCGCCCTTTGTACCCCTGCCCGTTGTCCGAGTGTGTCGTCCGTCGCGGCGGGGGGGGGGAGTAGGGGGGGGGGGGGGGGGGGGGGGGCGCTGGCGGCCACAGCGGCGGCCACGCCCGCGGCTGTCCTGGTGGGTGAGATGTGCGCGCTATCCTCGAGCCGCGCCCGTCCCGCCACGTCTGCTGCCAGGCGGCGGCCGGCCGGCTGGCGGGCTGTTGCCGTGGCCGCTGCTATGCACGGAGGGCGGGGGCCTGGGGTGTGGGGGGATGGATGAATGGATGACTGCCAGGCCGCCCAGGGGAGAGGGGCGGTGTGGGGGGGGCGGTCGCGGCCTCCTCCTCCAGTCGCGGTTGCCGGTCGGCCGACCGGCTGGACTGACTGGTCGATTATACGCCATGGCGTGACGGGTGTTCCAGGTCGCTGTCAAGGCGCTCGCCTGCCTGTCCGGCGGTTCTTATATATATGGGCCGCGGCCGACGTTGGTCTGGTTATTTTTGCGACGGTCCATCCTCCCGTGAACGTACCGGGGCAAGACGCTTGAAGTGGCTTCGTAGGCCAAGGACCCTGCCCACTTTCCTCCCCCTGGCGCTCTTCCTTACCCTGCCCAGCTTGCCCGTACGCCGGCGCTTTGCTCTCTACTGTCCCCCTCTCATACGGGTACGCACTTTCCCCTTCCCCATCATGGCCCGCGCCTGTCGCATTCTAGCCACGGCCGCTGCTGCCGCTGCTGCCGCCACCCTGCTGGTGCTGGCTGCTCACCCCACCGGTGGCGCCCGTGCCCGTCGGTGCGACTTTCCCTCTGTGTACAAGGGCGTGCGCGGGGTGGTGTCCATTGAGGCCGAGTGGCAAGCACCCAGCGTGCCCGCCGGCCGCGAGAGCCCATGGAGCCGCTCCTACCGCAGGGTCGGCAGCGGGCGGCCGACGACGCGGCGGCCCAAGGCCAACGCCACCTTCATGGTGTACAAGAAGGACAGCCGGTCGGGGCGAACGGACAGGCCTCCCCGTTCCAATGCTGCCAACCCGCCAGTTCTGACCTTTCCCTTCACGGTGGACATTGCTGGCTACTACCGCGTCCTCTTGCGGTCGGCGGCGGAGCACCCCACGGAGCACAATGACGCGTGGGTGCGGCTGCCCGACCCCCACCGCGACCTCTACGGCTTTGTCCGCCGCCGGTGGTCGGACGATAAGACGTGGCGGCCGTTGCAGCTCGAGGGCTCGCGGGGCTACGTCAAGACCTACCAGAATGTTGGCAAGAACCAGCCGACCTTTGGAACTTTTACCATTGACCACAAGCCGTCTGTGATGGTCACCCGCTGGCTTACGCCCGGCCGCAAGTACAAGATGCAAGTGGCGGGGCGCAGCACCCGCTGGGCGCTGGACCGGGTGGTGCTGTTCAAGTGTGCGCGGGACGACAGTGAGAGCTGTGTCTCGGACGAAGGGCCAGGATACTTGCGCGCGATTGGAGCGAGGACGAGCTGGTGCCGCCGCAGCACCCGTACCTAGACTCCTCCCGACGGGGACCAGAGGGCGCGTGGGGGGGGTTCAGGTGACCGGGCGCCGCACCCGACGACAGCCAACTTGGCAACGGGAAGGTGAGGGTGTGGGTGCAGTCATCCTCCACAGGGATCGACGCTTTGTGCCGGAGACCAGCATACCCATTTACTGTAGGCTTTGACGAAACTGTACATCATTCGTGGTTGTCCGCTTGGCCCGAAGGCTCGAGATGCAGGAGATGCCTGTCTAATGCACTGCATGTTCCCCGCGAGAGCAACCACTACTGCCAACCACGGTACGCGCACACACCAGAAACAACACCCTCCCCACGCCGACAGACGGTCTGGATTGTCACCAACGCCCGACGCTCGCAACGGCTGCCATTCATCTTCCACCGCAGCCGACTTTCCGCTCACTTGACCGACGTTCCAGGGTAGCCTGGCGGTGGCCCGCCGGATGGTCCGCCCCCCCCCCATCCCGGGTAGTCCGCCGGCGGCGGATAGCCTGGGTACCCTCCATGCACCGGGGGCGGCGGCGGCGGCGGCATTGACCCCTCTGTCGGATTCGTTCCGTACACGGGTGGCACGACCGCCGCCCGCGCCTTTCGGCGGCGCACCAGAAAAGAGAAAAGCGCCGCAATGCCCACCAGCGCGCCCAGGGCGGCCGCCACCAGCAGCACAATCCCCGCCGGCCGCACCGAGTCCACATCGCAGTAGCAGTTGGCCCAGGTGCGCCCATTGGTGCACGTCCTAACGGCTGAACTGCGGCAGCAGGTGCGGCGCCAAAACCACGAGCCGCAGCTCTTCCCAAACGGAGACGTGCAGGGGAAGAGGGAGGTAGAACACAAGCGCAGGCAATCCGCGCCGCTGAGCAAGACGTCGCCGCCAGGGCAGTCGGCTGCAGCGGGACGCGGCAGGGCCACAAAGAAGAAGATGCAAAAGCAGAGGGAGAAAACCGTGGTGACGAGCGCGGGGAGCGAGTGCGGGGGGGAGGAGCCCCTCGAACTGCGACCCCACCCGTTAACGAAACGCATCATGCAAGAGTGGTTCCAGACAGTCCGGGGGGGGGGGGGAACCGCAGAGTGGGAGAGGGGATGGGCACCTGATGCGGCGAAAGGACGTGTGGGGGTCCCAGAAGAGAGGGGTCGCTCCTGTCGTATGTAGGTGTAGGACACGAATAAGTGCTTACTGGCTACGTATACATCCCACCCAAGATGTATGCGTCGACGCGCCTCACGAAAACTGGTCCCAGCAGCGACGTGTCCAATGGCCAATCGTGCAGAGGGTTGGCACTGTCCGCGGAGGTCCACCGTGGCCATGTTGTCAACATGTCCTCTGACCCTGGTGCTGGAGCCGCCCAATCGAAAGGATGCTACACACTCCAATCGTCTGCAGCTGAGTCGCGCGAGGAGCTCGACACCGACACCTCGTAGATCTCGTGGAAGATCGCGAACAGACATACGAAGGACATAAGTTGTAATTGACAACTTGACATCGGAAATTACACTTCGACTGAGCTCCCAGTCCACGTCGCGCGTCTCTGCCAGCTCGTACGCAGCCGCGCCGCTGCTCACATGGCCCCCATGCCTCCATATGCGCATAGTGAGTAAATATTATACGTGCGTTTTCTCACTTCCGCTTTTCCTTATACCTTTGTTCGTGGGGAACAGCGCTGAGCGACAGCGGTGGGTCGCCATCATGACTCAAGGGGAGCCCCCCTCCCGCCCCCCGCCTCCCGCCCCCTTTTCCTTTACCCCCCCTGACGGGTCGGGCCTCCCCCGGCTGATGCTCAATGCGGCCGACTGGCAGGCAGCCGCCGAGTCTGTCCTCCCACGCTCCGTCTATGACTACTACGCTGCGGGAGCCGACGACCGGACGACGCTCGCGGCCAACCCCGCGGCGCTGGCGGCCCACCGCCTCCGCCCGCGGGTGCTGGTCCCCGTCGGGGGCACCTCCCCCGCAACCACCCTGCTGGGCTCGTCGCTGGCGGCGCCGATTGTGATTGCGCCCACGGCCATGCAGCGTATGGCGCACCCAGAGGGGGAGGCCGCGGTGGCCCGCGCGGCGGCGGCGGCGGGCCTGCCCATGACGCTGTCGACAATGGCGACAACGTCACTCGAGGGGGTGGCCGCCGCCGTACCCGGCGGGGGGGGCGTCCGCTGGTTCCAGCTCTACGTCTTTAGGGGTCCCGCCCGTGCCACCACCGAGGCGCTGGTGCGGCGCGCCGAAGCGGCGGGCTACACCGCCCTCGTCCTCACCGCCGACGCACCCGTGTATGGTAACCGCGAGGCAGACGTGCGCAACGGCTTTTCTCTCCCGCCGGGCTTGCGGCTGGCCAACTTCATGGGCGACGCGCCGCCCCAAGACGAGGAGGGTGGCGCAGAACAGGGGGCAGACGAGGAAGGGGGGGCGGCGGCGGCGGGGGGCGGCGGCGCCATTGCCGATATGGATGCCTCGGTGGCGGGCGGGAGCGGCCTCGCCGCCTTTGGCGACGCCATGCTCGACGCAGACCTGTCGACCGACTGCATCGCCTGGCTCCGCACCCTCACCTCCCTGCCCATCCTGGTCAAGGGCGTCCTCCGCGCCGACGACGCGGCGGCGGCCATGGCCGCGGGCGCGGCGGGGGTGGTCGTGTCCAACCACGGGGCGAGGCAGCTTGACGGGGCGGTGACGTCCGTCATGGCGCTCCGTGGAGTGGTGGAGGCGGTCAAGCGACCGCCGCCAGGCGGGCCCCCTCCCGGGGTGGTGCTCGTTGACGGCGGCTTCCGCCGCGGCACAGACGTGCTCAAGGCGCTCGCGCTGGGCGCCGACGCGGTGCTGCTGGGCCGCCCCGTCTTGTGGGCCCTGGCGGTGGGGGGGCAAGCGGGGGTGGCGGCCCTGCTGGGCAGCCTCATCGACGAGACCCGCCGTGCCATGATGCTGGCGGGCGTGCCCTCCTGGGACCGCATCCCGCCGGGGCTCGTCGTGCTCCCAGACGGGCGGATTGCGGATGACGCGCCGGTGGACGCGTCGGGGTGGTGAAGGTGGTGGCGGTTTTGTGGTGGGGGGGAAAGGGGGGTACCGTCTTGAGGCGCTCACTCGGAGGTGCTCTGGAAAGGCGTGGCCGTCGAGAACAGCCGCGTCCGCGGTGCAACCATCCCGGGGGCGGTAGTGGCGGAGGGCGGGGCCACTGGCAGCGCCCCCCTCGCAGGCGGTTACTGCTTTGGAGCGTCTCCTCCCTCCCTCTCACTCCCTTGTGTAGTTGTCCGTTGTCGATGGGGGGGCGCAGTTGTGTCATCACCGTCGTGACCGACGTAGGCGGGCGTGCGTGCGGCCGGGTGGGGGGCGGGCGGCTCGGGCGGGCGGGCGGACGGGCGGACGGGGAGCGCCGAGTGGCACAACTCAGTGGGTCCGCCTCCGCTCTCTTGGCCGTCGGCAGCCCTCTGTTCACTCGAGCCTTCCCCCGCCCCCCCCTCGCACCTCACGACCGAGCGGGGAGCCATCGTGCCGTCATGGCCGACGTGGCAATATGTATGTACAGTACAAACAGACGATGTGGCCAACGTGGGCGGACGGGCTGGCGGACGGGCGGGCGTGGACCCGGTCGGGTAGTCAAACGCAGGGTCTAATTTTTCCGCTTTTGTGGGACGACGTCGGCCGACACCACCGAGCCCCCCCGCCCCCCCCCCTGCGCCATGCGGGTCCCCACCGTTCGAGAAAAAAATCTGCATACACCTCACCCCTTGCTTCCTCTCCTCCCTCCCCTTTTCCCCCTCACCCGACTCTTCGACCCCGTTCGGCCGCATACATACGGCAGGTAGTGTCGAGTATTTCTTGCACCCTGTCACCCTCGTCCGTCGCCGGGGCAGTCAGCCCCTGTTACCCTCTTCTTTTCAGGGCAACCACAGCCGCGAGCGCTTTGTGGTCCTGCACGCACCGCGCGCGTGGCCTGCATACAAATGCGCGCGGAGAGGGGGGGGCGGGCGAGGGGGGAGCGGGGTCGAAGCGAGCGGGGGGCACAGAGGATGGTCAGGGACGGGGGACGGGGGCAGACGTTTGGGCGTGGGGGGGTCTGGCGACCCCGACCCCGTCATCCTTCCACCCCCCGTGCGGTCCGGGCCGTCTCGAGGTCACGTTCGGAGGCGGCGTTTTTTGGGGGGAGGGTCTTGCCCCGGGACGGCGGGTGCCAGGCTGGCATGGTTCGCCTCTCCCCAGAGGCGCCCGGAGGGGCGTCCCACGCCTTGGCGCAAACACTTTTGGCCCCGACGCCCAGGCCAAGGTTGGCGGACCGACAGCCCGAAAGAAACCCACCACGGTGTCCCTGCACCGTCACCTGTGCGCATTGACGTGCACGCACCGCAGTGTGGTGGGAGTGAGCCGCCACAGCAATGGAAGGGCGGCCTCGTTGAGTCTGGCTCGGCCTCTGGGTGCGCCTCGTTCCACAGCCCAGCGACGTCGTCCCACCGCGTCACGGGGAGGGACGGGTCGGGACGGGGCGCCCCCCCCCCCCCCCGCCTACCCCCCCCCCCTCAGCTCTCCCCCGTTAGGGGTGGGGTGCCCAAGAAAGAGGACGTCCCTCCCAATACCACTCTTTTCTCAGCGGGAGCCCCGAGGGCCGGTGGTTGTCCCCACCCTCCCACAGTGGCCGCCACCTCAAAGACCAGCCACGCCCTGTGGATCCCCCGCGGCAGGTTGCAAGAGGGCTGCTGTTTGCGCGGGCGCCGCCGCCACACCCGCCCACCCATGCATCCTCCCCGGCCGCCAACAAAAATGGGCTGCACCTGTCAGAGCAACGCAAGCCGCTCCCAGGGAGGTTGACGACAGTTTTATAGCCACCCCCCCCCCTCCTCCCACGTGCTACCCCGCCCCAACGCACCCTCCCACACAAAAATAGATACAGAACTTGTCTGTGTTAGGCTGACGAGATCCGGGCCGCTCCGGCCAACGAGCGAAGCGCGTCCGTCAAAGCGGCCAATGATGGGGAAAAGAGAAAGAGCGAACGGGAGAAAAGAAAAAGAGTCTGCCCGTGCGTTCTAATGAAGGTCCAAGGGGCGAGAGAAAGAAAAGAGGACGTCTGCCTGTCTTCGCTGTGAACGGCAGAGAAATGAGTTGCACCAGACTGTTGCGAGCCTCACCTGCAGATACGGTGGCTCCACGGCTCCTCCTCCTTCCGGGATCCGCGCCCCACCCCCCCCTTCCGCGCCCCCCCCCCCACAGACGAGAAACCGAAAGCCCTGACAGTGACATTATCCACGGGGGCCGAGACCGCCGGCGGCTCACCCAGCCTCCTCCCCCCCCCAACGCCGGCGGCTGAGGAGCTATCCCGTGGGGTCCCCCCCCCCCCAACCGCCGCCCCTATCGCCAGTGTCAGAAGCGGGAGCCAAAGCTGGCCGATGCGGTCGCCCGCCCCGACGCCTCCCCCCTCCCCCCCACTCCCACCGCCCTCCCGTCCCGCGCTTCCGATCCGCACACACAAGTAGCCTTTGTCCTGGGCGTGTGGCGCACGCAGGACGGCTTCCCTGGTAGGCCCACCCGCATCGTTTTCAACGCCGTTTGACAGGGCGAGGGGGAGGGGAGCTGTGGCACGGCCGGTAGTGGACAATCTCCCCTACCGCCCTCCCCCCCCAACCGCCACTCCCCCACCCCCACCCCCCAACCCCCGCCCCACCCTCCGCTCTCGATCAAGGGCTGCCACTGGCAGAGGATGCCGCCTCCCCAGACGAGGCTACCGTCGCCGCTACCACCACCGCAGCCGCCGCCGCAGCTACTGCCGTCACCGCGGCCGCGGCTGCGGCTGCCGCCGCTGCCGTTTTTCTTTCTGTTGTTTCCCTCTGGCAGCAGGCGCTTTCGAGCCTCGGCTGTTACGAGCCCCGCCGCAGACACCCGCCGCCTGTGCAACCGCCGTCGCCGCTGCCGCCCCGCATTGCGCCGCGGCAGTGCCGTCGGTACTGCTCTCCTCCAGTTTCCTCCTCTGCTGCCCCGCGCCCCACCGCGCCCCCTTACCCCCCCCCACCCCCCTCACTTCCTCTGGATCACCCTCCCCATCCGTTTTTCTCGCGCTGCAGCCACCCGCGGGGCCTTGCAGCGTCGTGACGGGCACACGGAAGTGGTGGCGATGGGGGTCACCCGTTCCGATGAACGGGGGGGGGGGGGGGGGGAGGGTGGGCGCGGCCGGCTCTTGCGCTAACCTGCTGCTGCTGCTACCGCCGCTGCTGCTGCACGCGCCCGTGAGCGCCGCTCCTCCTTCTTACGGGCGGCTGGGACAGAGGACGCGTCCCCCCCCGGCGGTGCGTGGTTAGTGTCAATACTGTTGCCGTACAGGACGATACGGTGGCAGGGAGGGTGACGGCCTGGCCGTCCGTAGGTGTGCGGGCGGTGTGGCGCGTGGCCAGTCGATGCTGTGGGTGGGCCGGAGGGAGGGGCGCCACCCCATGGGGCGGCCAGGGGAGTCGCCCGTGTGGCGGCCGCGCTGCTCATGTTCTCGCCCTCTTGATGATGGGGCAGGTGCTGGAGTACGGGGGCTGTTGATGCCCCGCAAAGGCCTCGCCGGCTGAGGTCACCTCACCTGCGTCGAAGATAGGCCTTCACGCTTGCTGCGCTCTCTCCCCCTTCCATCCACCTCTCCTGCTCGCTGCTCCTTTCCATCTGGTCTCCCGGCCCTTACCTCCCCCTCTGCCCGCCAACCTTCCGCTGCTGCGGACGCGGCAGCTGCTGCTCCCATTCCCCTGCCGTTGCTGACCCCGCCTGGTGACTGGACCAGGTGCGTTGGTCATCCTCCGGTTGACCGATACGGGGACGGCGGCAGCGGCGGCGCTCCCCGATAGACTGCTCGCGTCTTCATTGTCGCAGGGAGGCTATCGAGACCTGGTGGCGCCAGCGGGACGCAGGGCCCTTGGCTGGCGGCTGCGGTGGTGGCGGCGGCAACGGCGGCTGCGGCAGCGTCGGGGGTGGACAGCTGAGCATGGCGTCCCAACCCGGTGGGGAAGGCAGCGTCGGCGGAGCCAGCGGCGGTGGCGATGACGGCTCGGGCCAAGGCGAACACCCATGGGCTGTCGGCCGCCGCCCTCCCCCCCCTTTTGTGTCTCGTACAGGCTGGCGACCATTGGACGCGGCGGTGGGGACGCCCCCCGGCGGAGGACCCCTGCCGCCGGCCCAGCCCCAAACGGCGGCGGCAGCAGCCCCACACCGCGGGGCGCTGCCGCCATTGCCCCGACCGGACACCGCCGCGGCAGCCGCTGCTCTCATTGCCGAGGCGGCCCGCGCCGTGGACGCGGCACTACCCCCCCCCCGCTGGGCGCCTGCCGGTGGGCCACACGTGCTGCACTGGGCGGCGACGGCGCCGCTGGGGTGGCTTCACCCAGAGCGGGTAGGGCCCCCGTGGCCCCCGCCCGTGGCGCAGCCGCCATCCCCATGGGTTGCAACCGGCACCGCCGGGGGGGCAGCGGCAGCCGCGGGAGGGGCGGCATCGGGGGCGGCTGCCTCCTCGAACAGCACCTGTCGCGGAGCAGTTGGTAGTAGCGGAAGTGATGGAGCTGGCGGTGGCGGTTGGGGTGGCGGCGATGGCGGCAGTAACAGCGGTGGCGGTGGCAACGGCGGCGGGGGCAGTGGCAGCGGCATCGACTGGCCATGGCCGTCCTCCCCCACCTCTGCAGCATGGGCGGACCCCCCGCCACCGCACAACCACGCCGCCCCCCTCTCCGGTCAACCTGCGGGAGCCTTGTCTGCGCCAACCGCGGTGGCGGCGGCCAACCGCGCTAAGCCGTTTGTGTGTGTCACCTGCGGGAAGCGGTTTGTCAAAAAGTACAACCTGTCTGTCCACCGGCGGCTCCACACCGGCGCGCGGCCGTTCAAATGCGATGTGCCGGGGTGCGGGCGGTCGTTTTTGTGGAAGAGCAGTCTTACCTGCCACGCGGCGGTGCACGCACGGGAGGGGGGGGTGGGGGGGGTGGGGGGGGTGGCCGGTTCGTCGGCCGGCCCCGCGAGTGGTTGGGCTCGCAGCGAGCGCGGCGGGCGGACGATGCTGCAAGGGGGAGGTGGTACCGCGGAGGCCGGGCCGAGGGGTGACCGCCTTGAGAGCGGCGGTCACGGGGATTTCGGCGGTGGTGGTGGCGGCGGCGATGGCGGCGGTGGCGGCAGTTGCGGTGGTGGCGGTCGCAATGACGACTGTGGGGGCCTCGCCGCTATTCCGTCACTTCGGTGGTCCGCGCCCGCCGCAGTGTATCCGCTGCAGCCCGTGGCGACGGTGACGGCCACCCCCATGTGGCGCCCTACGGGGACTGGCTCTATGCCCCCCACACAGGCTCCGCCCCTACAGACTCGCCACTGGGTGCCCACGACGGGCGGTTCGTGGGTTTGGAGACCGACAGCAGAGTCCATCCAACCCCCGCCGCTTATTGTAGGGTGGTCAAGGGATGGAGGGACCGGCGGGCGCGATGCTTGCGCCGCTGCCTCTTCCGTCGCCGCCGCTACCGGCGCCGCCGCCACGGCCACGACGACAACGATGACGACCTCGCACCCAAAGCGGGAGGCTCCCCCACTTGTCGTTGTCCCGCTGCCGCTCTTGCCGCCACCGTCACGGCCGCGCTCGCCGCCGCCCCACATTGTCGGCAAAAACGCCGACACTGTCGCCGCCTCCAATGTGGGCAGCGGCGGCAGAGGCGGCGCCGCCGCCGCGCCAACCATGGTCGTACGGCGGGGTCGACCACGAAAGACGTCTCTCGACGCGGGTCCCCGCCGGCCATCAGCGGCGGCAACGGCCCGCGGCCGCCCACGGTTGGAGGTCCCCGTGCGGAATCTGATCAGCGGCGGCGGTCGTAGCGTCGGCGGCGGCGGTGGCTGCGATGGCGGCGGCGGGGTAGGGGAGCTTTCCCCCACCTCCGCCCTGGGGGTGCTGCTGGCGGGGCTGCCACTCTCAGAGCCCCCCGCCGCGGCCACCCCGGCCGCGGCAGAGCCGCAAGCGCAACCGCTGCCCCCATTCCCTTCGACCAACCGCCTGCACCAGTGGCGGGCCGCAGCCGCGGCAGCGCTCGATGCGTCCTCGTCAACGGCGGTCAGGCCGCGCCGGGCCCCCCTCTCCTCAGCGCCGGAGGGTTCCCCACCGGCAGCCGCCCTACCTCGCGGCGGCAGCTGCAGCCCCCTCAACGCGCCATCGACAATGGCAGCGGCCGCGCACGCGACGGCGGCAGCGGCGGCGGCGGTGGCTACAAGAGTTGCCATGCGTGAGGCAGCCGCCGAGGCGCCCCCCCACCCCTCCCCGGTTCGCCCATGGTTTTCCCCCCCCTCCACGGGCCTGGTGCAGCTGCCGGTAGTGTCGCTCCCCGCGTCGCCGTGGTCCCCCCTGGACGCCTGGGCGGTGGGCTCCCCCAGCTCGGCGGGACCCCCGGCGGCGGCGGCGCCGACGACAGCGACGATGACGGCGGCAACGGCGGCGGCGTTTACCTCGTCTGCGTTTGCACTCGGGGGGTCCCTCGGCAGCCGACTCCCCGCGCCCGTCCGTGTGGATGGGATGGGCGACGGCGGAGGGGCAGGGGGGGGCAGGGAGGGGGGGGGCGCCGACGTGGCCGCCATCGATGACGGCCCCGGCATGGCCGCCATTGACGAGGCTGGAGCCCCGGGTGTAGGCACCGCCGAGCCGCAGGCGCCCACGCCATGGTGAGCCGCGCGCGGCCGCAAGCGGTGGGTGTGGGACAAGAGCAGGAGCGTGACGGGGGGAGGAAGAGGAATGGCGAGAGCGGCTGTGTGTCGGCGCGCAGCGGTCAACGGTGAGGCAGTGAGGCGAGGACGGTGGTTAGGCGGGCATACAACTCGTAGGCAGTGGTAGTGTTCCTGAGCCCAGTCGGGACGGACAGAAGAGGCGCAGTAGTAAGCAAGACGAAAGAGGCAGGAAACAGGAAGAAAGAACAGAACTGACCCTCACTGTCACTGGCTCACCTCTCTGGAGGTACCATCCCCAGGCGGAGCATTACGCCCTGGGGGTACCGGCCCTCTTCGTCTAGGCAGCCTATCTTCCAACAGGCGACGCCGCCTCCGCCGCCGCCGCCGCCGCCGCCGCCGCCTTCGCTGCCGCAGTCGGCAGCCTCCTCGGCAAGCACCGCATTGGCAGTGATCACCTGGGAGGGGCAAGGGCCAGCCTCATGCCCATCGCCCCGCCGGCATTCTTCTCCATGGTGATGACGGGCATCTCGTAGAGGCGGGGCAGGGAGGCAGCACTGGCCCTCCACCCCCGCTGCCCCTCATCAATGGACAGCGGCGGTGGCAACCATGTCGAGGGCCACCTCGGGGGAAGATACGGCGATCGTCCAAAGTAGCCTCGTTGCCCTTAGACTGCATGGTGATGCTGGGGGTGTGAAAGGGCGGCCTGCAGCTGCGGGATCAGCCGGGAAGGCGGCCTCGTACACGTGGGCAGGAGGGGGGGAGAAAAGTCCACCGTCGACGCCCCCTTGTTGTGGCTGGAGCTACGGCGCGACACGGGCTGGCGTGACAACATCGCAGTTGCCTGCAGGCGCTAACAACGGCCGTGATTGCGGCCGGGGGGGACAGGGGGCGGGGGGGGGAGAGCGCTTGTATGGTGCGCGGCAGAGCTCAGAGGCGGAGGTGTGCGAGTTGGGATGGGGGCCGAGGATCGGTACCTACGCGTGCGCACCTGGGCCTTCCTCGTGAACCCCTTTGCGACCATCCCCTGGCCCCTCATGGGGTGCGCTCGCACCAGGCAGGGCCTCATGGGAGGCGCCCTGCTTGGGGCGAGCGCATCCCCCGATAGCGGCGCCCACCTGTGCGTCTCCCAACCTCAACGGAGTTTGGGAGTGGAGGTATGTACCTACGACGGGAGCAGGGCACTTGTCCTTCCCCCGGGTCGTCGACTTTGCACCCTTTGGACTTAACAGTAGAGACACCTAAAGCTTTAGCTCACCCTTGCTCGGCCACCGTCACCGGGCACTACACCATCGCTCCCATAAACATCGTGCATACAGCAGGCCAAGCCGCGCGCCAGCTGGCCCGCGCAGCAGGGAGGCGCGTGCAGGAGCACGAGCACTGACTGAAGAAGAAAATAGCGAGGTGGCGCCCAGGAGGTGTTTGGATCGGGAGAGATGCGACTAACATTGACATTGACAATGCCAATTGGCCTCTCGTGCGATCACATGATTGGTCGGGTCTCCATGTCTCTGAGGCCAACTTTGTTTTGCTAATGTGTCCGTCCGCTACGGAGTCAATTTTTAGTAGCCAGTGACAGTGTCAAGTGGGCAGACTCCTGGAGCAGGGAGCCGCTTACCTTGCTCGTCTACTTACGTTGGACGTGAGCTATGTACTGTACGTTGAACAGAAACAATGGAAGCTTTTCTCAGAAAGGAGCGCCTGCGACATGCTGGCACGTGTGAGAATACAAAACGTGCGCCCAACCATTGAGCCAGGTCGGGGATGCTCCTGCTTGAATACCTCTCTCCGTGTCGCATAGGTACAGGGACATGACTCACAGCACGGACTATCCACTCTGTGAAGTTGCGTCAGATGGGATTGCGTTTGAGGATGGGAAGGCGCCCCGCTAAAGCGTTTTCTCTACGGGTTGCCAGCGGTGCGGCTCGATGAAAGCGCTCGATCAAAGAAGAGCAGATGGACTGATTGATGCAGTCTCGAGGAACCAATAGAACACAGTACATTTGCTTGAGTCCCTAGCCTGCCACGCCATGGGAGCACGAAGCGGTGCGTTGCTGGTACGATATTATGATGAGCAGGGTACTCAGAGGAGGAGGACCAACTTGAGCTGCTGTGAGCAGCCCACCACCCCTCCCGTCCCTCTGTCCACCTCGGCTGGTAACCGCCCCAACGCTCCCTTCTCCACCTCCTTGCAGTACAGCTAAACTGATTATGGGCGGTGTGGCGCCGCCGATCAGGGGGTGGGCATTCGCTGATGACGTTGTAGGCGAACGAGTGGCCCGCTGTGGGCGGACAGTTGGAAGGGCGGAATGGAGTGGCCCCTCACTATCCCTGCCCCGTCCTCGCTAGCCGCAACAGCCGCGTCTCTCCCCTTCCCGCAACCCCCCACGATCTAAGCCGATACATACGTGCTTGTCTACAGGGCGCCAGGAGCCACGCGGTACAACTTGTACTGCGTGGCTCCTTGAAGTACAGTCTGTATCGGTTATTGTCTGACCTGATATTGCCACGTCCGTGACAATACCCGGTCACAATCGATCGCACAGGTACTGTAAAGGAAGTTTTGAAGATGATTGACTGACATGGCGCTTGACTCGCCAAGCAAGGGTGGTGGTGCTCCGGCCACGCGCCGGGGTCAATCCGGGTCTAAGAGAGCAACATGCGCAATCAACGTGGATATTGTGCGTCCCGTAAAAAAAGGACGTGCGCGGGTCGTGTAGTGTGGGTTTGATTGGTCCAGTGGCCGATAATTGACATGATCACGACACGAGCACGTCCACTTTTCACGGGACGCACTACAGTCATGACCCGGTTGTAAGCGTCCCAGTTATATGGCACCCTGCCATATAACTGGGAGCATCGCGACCGTCTTGATTCACGAACTCGGTCGCCACTCTGCACGATCGTTCTGCATACAGTGCAATCGATTGGAATGGAATTACCAAGAGAGCAAGGGGGCCCAAAATCGGGGACCATTAGCGGACCCGCCATCGAGGACCCCAGCGTCGTCGACCTCGTCGTCGTCGACCCCAGCGCTGCCACCCCCACCATGCTTACCCTCGGATGAGCGATTGTCTTCCCGCCTGTATCGCACGCACAGGTGCCCTTCGTCGGTGTGGGATCTCTTTTGGCAGGGCGCACGCTTGGTTTTGGTCGCCGTGGGGTGCGATCTTTCGTGTGCCTCACTTGTTTACGTTGTGGGTTTCGTGCTCGGGTCGCGGGTTTTTTTGGCCCGTTCTTATCGCTTGGCTTTTTTGTGTCAGGATCCCTCTTCCCAATGGATGCTTGTCTCCTTGCTTTTGTTTTCGAGCTAGTTCTCTTGTGTGCCTGTGCTAGCCTGTGCGCCGCTACCATTGTTGGACCCATCCCCCCCGACCCCTCCCAGATCCTATCAGAATGGCAGCGCGTGGGCGACCTGGCCGCCGCGGCTGCGGCGGCCGCCGCACAGGAGGTCTGCCCCAGCCCGTCCCGTGAGAAGGTGCAGGTCATCAAGATAGCCGCTCGCGCAGCAACTGCAGCTACGGCGACGGCACTAGGGGGGAACCCCATGCAGCTGTCAGACGTACCCTGGGAGGCAGCCCCCCCTAGGGAGCAGCGGATGGCGGTCGGGACAGGCGCGGCCCTGTCCAGCCAGGGCGGCGCGCAAGGTGGGCGGGACGACGGTGGCGGTGCTGGGGCAGGCGGCAGAGATGGGGCCGGCAGGGGTGGCCAGGTGCAGGGGCGGGGAGGGCGAGGGCTGGGGGGAGGTAGTGAGCGCCGGCGGACGGGTGCTATCCGAAAAAGGCGGACGCCCATTTCTTTGAGCGACAAGCTGTCACTGATTGCACTCAAGGACGCCGGTCACTCGTGGACCGAGACGCTTGCCATATTTCCGCTGGGCGTCAGTCGGTCGGCGGCCAGAGGCATCTACGAAAAGCGTGTCGATTACAAGCGTTGGGCAGCCGCGGCTGAGGACCCCTCGTCTTTTCGCTGGCGACGCTCATACTTCGAGCAGATCTCCCAACGTTTATGGGGGTGGTACTCGACCCTCCAGCGCCTGGGCGCGCGGCACGTGCCTGTGTCTGGCGCCCTTCTTGAGGCCAGAGCGAAGCGCATCGCGAGAGAGCAAGGCGTGGCAGATTTCAAGGGGTCCCGCCACTTCGTGCAGAACTGGGCGAAGCGCTACAATCTTCGCAACATTGCGCTGTGGGGGCAGGGCGGGTCGGCAGATACGGAGGGGGCAGCTGACCGCATCTCCGAGATACGGGCGGAACTCGAGGCCTACCCGGCCGAGCGAATCTACAACATGGACGAGACCGGGCTTTTCTACAGGTGCATCCCCAACCGGTCCTACGTGGAGGCCGGCAGACGGCGGCAAGAGCGTGGCACCAAGGCGATGAAGGCTAAAGATCGCATTACGCTTGTGCTGGCGTGCAACGCAACCGGGAGCCACAAGATTCCGGTCGCCATGATCGGCAAAGCCAAACAGCCTTTGTGTTTCAAGCCCCCTCGTCGCCCATGCCCGCTTCCGTACTTCTCGCAGAAGAGTTCGTGGATGGACTTGGTCAAGTCGTGGTTTGAGACGGTCTTCCTCCCCGCTGTACGTGCACGTACTACTCTGCCAGTGGCCTTACTGTCAGATAATTGCGGGGCTCATGACGACCTCGAGAGCGAGCAGGTCAAGTTCATCGCTCTCCCACCCAACTGCACATCGGTCTACCAGCCGCTGGACCTCGGCATCATCGCGTGTCTGAAAAGGCAATACAAGCGACAATTGTTGGACCTGGTTGTCGCTGCTTTCGGCGTGACCGCCACCGACGAAGCGCCCCCGGCGGCGGGGTTGGACTCGGCGGCGCCGGTGGCAGAGAGCACACGCGACCGGCCGTCCGTTGTGGGCGTCGGGCCGCCACGAGCTTCCTTGCCATTTGAGATTGGGGCGGGCATGGTCATCGCTGACGCGGCTGGGCGAAGCGGCACCCATCTGGCAGGGGCAGGTGTGGCTAGCGCTGGCGTGATGGGCCCGAGAAGCCGCCCAGTGGCGGGGGCAAGCGTGGCCGACGCTGCAGGCGCGGGCGCGGCGGGCGGAATGGGCCCTTCCGTGGGGGGCGCGGGCGCTACCATTGCTGGTGTGGCGGGCCCGAGCGGCCGCCCAGTGGCGGGGGCAAGCGTGGTCGACGATGCAGGCGTGGGTGCGGCGGGAGGAATGAGCCATTCTGTGGTGGGCGCAAGCCCGACCATTGCTGGTGTGCCGGGCCCGAGCGGCCGCCCAGTGGCTGGGGCGGGCGTGGCTGGCGAGGCAGTGCCAGGGCCTGATGGCCACCCGGCGGCGGAAACAATGCCGGCGATGGTGCCCACAGCTGTCTCGCGAGACAATCTATGGCTGTCGGCTGACGGTTCGTGGCCCACGATTGAGGAGGCACCGCGCGACCAACCGGCGCGCCAACCGGTCACGGCCGCGGATCTGAGCGCGCTGCGCGCGACTGTCCGGCGTGCTGCTCGGCTGGATGTTCGGCGGGCGGCGCGCGCGGCGGTCCCGCCCGCCGCAGGCGGAGGCAGTGGCGGTTCGGCCGCCGCTTCCAATTCTACCCTGATTGGACGCGTGGGCGCCGGTGTGATCACGACAGGCGCGTCTGCCATGGACCGGGGAGATGCGGTGGCCGCGGAGCTGCCACGTGCAGATTGCGATGCCCGCCGGGCCGCTGATATTGACGGCGCTTCAGGATCTGGTGCCGTCGAGGCAGGCCCGGGAATTTGGGGCTGGCCATCGGACCGGCCCACTGTCTCGAGTGGCGAGCCCTCTCGACCTCGTGTCCCACCGGCTGTGATTCGAGGTGTGAGAGACGGGGCGGTGGCGCATCTGCAAGACGCGGCAGAGATTGTGCTGACGCAGTGGGATGCTGTCGAGCCCTCTACAATCGCCCACTGCTGGCTGAAGTCAACGATTTTGCCAGCTGGAGTTGCGATGGACGTCGTCGCATTGCACAGCGAGTACCGTTCCTCGTCGCGATCACTAGGCTTTGACGTGACATCGGTGGTTTCTCTTATGGCCGGCTGTGGCTTTGGGGAGCGAGCCTTTGGGGACACCCCTGCGACCGAGAGGGAAATTGCTGTGGAAGACTGGCTGATAGGGGAGGACGATGAGGGCGTAAGGGCTGCAACGGTAGACTCGATTGTGTTTGAGGAGGGAGGGGCAGAGGCCGTAGACGGCATGGACGACGGTGTATCGTCAACCAGCGAAAGTGAATGACGAGCTTTTTCTTTTTGTTTTCTGCCGTGTTTCCTGTGTTCACCAGCTCCAGCAGCAAAAAAAAGCATCAAAAAAAAAAGCATCGGGTGGGGGACGGAGTAGGTGTTGGGGCGACATTGCTGGGGAGGATGGAGGGGGGGGTTGTGCCCGGACCTTCACCGCCAAGTCGAATGGCACTGCACGGATCTGTCGAGACTTGAAGTCGCAACAGTCTCGCTGCGGCTGACGTGACGTCATCCAGAACCGTATCAAATACGGAATTGAGCCCCTCCTCAAGCGGTCGACCTGAGTCCCGCAGCCTCAGATTCACACGGTCGAGGGTGAATTGACAGCTGGATGAACAGAAGTAGCTGTGGAAGAGGGAACGATTGCTGCGGAGCCGGCGACAGCTGAGAGCTGACGCCGCGACGATGCATCGCTGGAACGGGGGCTACAAAGTGCGCAAGGGTGCCATATAACCGGGTCATGACTGTATATCATACGATGGCTCAGCTGCACTCCGAGACGCTCACACACTCAATCGTTCTGTAATCCGCCGGCCGATCGCCAACATGATCGGAGCCATTGACATGCCCTCGTCTGAAACAAGGTCTCTAAATAGACTCCCTGCATCCGACGTGACAACTACCAATACAGACTGTAGGTCCCAAACATTAACGGACGTCCCAGACTTTACGTTAGGGGCTGTACTTTCCGGCCGAATCATGCACACATTTCACCCAGTTTTGCTCGTGAAGCATGTCACTCGTCTTATTCACGCGCCTCATCTTCCACGGTGAAGCGGCGCTTCGATCAACCCCTCGCCCTCCTGCGCCTTTCCCCGAGAGGCCCCCTGGACCACGCTTTGGTGCCTGCGACTACACCGTCGTCTGCCGCTGGGCCGGCGCGTTCTGTCCTGCTCACCCCCGCGCGGTTTTGTGCCATGGCGTCGCTCGGCTTTGTCGGCGCGGCCGCTGGCCAGGCCGCCGCCGCGGCGTCGACGCTGCCGTCGTCGCGGTCGGCCTTTGTGGTGGTCGGCCGCCCCACTGGCAGCACCCATGCTGCACCTGGTGGGCGCCCCGGGCGGGCGGCGACGATGATGACCCCCTCCCCGCCGGCCGGTGGTGGGTCGTCGTCGCCCGCGTCGCTCAAGGTGGACACCGCCGAAGCGACCGCGTTGACGGCGTCCGAGCCGCAAAACGTGCCTGACAAGACGTATGACGCGACGGTCCCCGACGTGCGGGGGCGGTACGGGCGGTTTGGGGGCCAGTACGTGCCCGAGACGCTGATGTTTGCGCTGGAGGAGCTGGAGGCGGGGTATGCGGCCGCGCGGGCGGACCCAACGTTCCACGAGGAGGTGAACGGACTGCTCAAGGACTTTGTGGGGCGGCCGACGCCGCTGTACTTTGCCGAGCGCCTCACCGAGCGGTACGCTAGGCCGGACGGCAGCGGCCCGCGCATCTGGTTCAAGCGGGAGGACCTCAACCACACGGGCGCGCACAAGATCAACAACTCGGTGATGCAGGCGGTGCTGGCCAAGCGGCTAGGCAAGACGCGGATCATTGCCGAGACGGGGGCGGGGCAGCACGGCGTGGCGACCGCGACGGTGTGTGCGCGGTTTGGCCTCGAGTGCGAGGTGTACATGGGCGCCGCGGACATGGAGCGGCAGGCGCTCAACGTGTTCCGGATGCGGCTGCTGGGCGCGCGGGTGATCCCCGTGACGGCGGGGGCGGGGACGCTGTCCAACGCGCTGTCTGAGGCCATCCGGGACTGGGTGACGCGGCCGGTGGAGACGCACTACATTGTGGGGTCGGTGGCGGGCCCACACCCGTACCCGTACATTGTGCGGGAGGCACACGCGGTGATTGGTGCCGAGACACGGGGGCAGGCCGTGGACAAGTGGGGCGGCGCGCCCGACATCCTGATTGCGTGTGTGGGCGGCGGGTCCAATGCGATTGGGCTGTTCCACGAGTTCAAGGCGGACGAGGGGGTGCGCCTGATCGGGGTGGAGGCGGCGGGCAAGGGGCTCGACTCTGGGGAGCACGCGGCGACGATGAGCCGTGGGTCGCTCGGGGTGCTGCACGGCAGCATGTCGTACCAGCTGCAGGACCAGTGGGGGCAGCTGCAGGAGACGCACTCGGTGTCGGCGGGGCTCGACTACCCGTCGGTGGGGCCTGAGCACTCGTTCATGAAGGACACGGGACGGTGTGAGTACGTGTCGGTGACAGACGACGAGGCGCTCGACGCGTTCAAGCTGTGCAGCCGGCTGGAGGGGATCATCCCGGCGCTGGAGACGGCACACGCGCTGGCGCACCTGGAGAAGCTGTGCCCGGGGCTGGAGGGCAGCCCCAACATTGTGGTGAACCTGAGTGGCCGGGGGGACAAGGACGTGACGACGGTGGTGGGGCTGTTTAAGGAGCGCGGGGACGCGGACGTGGTATTTTGATCATGGGCGCGGTGTGGTGAGGGGGACAAGTAGGTAGGGCGGGCGGCCGGGGGTGGGGTGGGGAGGAGGTGGGGACAGTGGATGATGGATGAATGGGGGTTGGAGACGCAGGTCCGTAAATTTGTGGTGTAGGACGCGATTGGTCAGTAAACTTCGCCGCCACAGCAGCGGCGTGTCCGTTTTGGAAGTGGTTCGTCATTGCTTGGGCATCATCATCTTCTCTCGTAGATGGCTCGCGTGTGCTGGCCCACGGAGTCGGCGTCGCCGGACCATTGGGAGCCGCCTTTTGCGTGACCAGCCCCGTTTGGGTATCGCAGTGCGCGACCTATAGGACAAGAAACTGGGGCATCGTGCCCCGCCGCTCCGCATCCGCACCATTGGTGCCCACTTCACACAACGCCAAGCCGAGGTCAGTTCTACGGCGACTGACGTCGCGGGGCGCTGCTACACCCCGTGGAGCCTGCCCTTCACTCTCCACCCCCCATTCATCCACTGTCCCCACCTCCTCCCCACCCCACCCCCGGCCGCCCGCCCGACCTACTTGTCCCCCTCACCACACCGCGCCCATGATCAAAATACCACGTCCGCGTCCCCGCGCTCCTTAAACAGCCCCACCACCGTCGTCACGTCCTTGTCCCCCCGGCCACTCAGGTTCACCACAATGTTGGGGCTGCCCTCCAGCCCCGGGCACAGCTTCTCCAGGTGCGCCAGCGCGTGTGCCGTCTCCAGCGCCGGGATGATCCCCTCCAGCCGGCTGCACAGCTTGAACGCGTCGAGCGCCTCGTCGTCTGTCACCGACACGTACTCACACCGCCCCGTGTCCTTCATGAACGAGTGCTCAGGCCCCACCGACGGGTAGTCGAGCCCCGCCGACACCGAGTGCGTCTCCTGCAGCTGCCCCCACTGGTCCTGCAGCTGGTACGACATGCTGCCGTGCAGCACCCCGAGCGACCCACGGCTCATCGTCGCCGCGTGCTCCCCAGAGTCGAGCCCCTTGCCCGCCGCCTCCACCCCGATCAGGCGCACCCCCTCGTCCGCCTTGAACTCGTGGAACAGCCCAATCGCATTGGACCCGCCGCCCACACACGCAATCAGGATGTCGGGCGCGCCGCCCCACTTGTCCACGGCCTGCCCCCGTGTCTCGGCACCAATCACCGCGTGTGCCTCCCGCACAATGTACGGGTACGGGTGTGGGCCCGCCACCGACCCCACAATGTAGTGCGTCTCCACCGGCCGCGTCACCCAGTCCCGGATGGCCTCAGACAGCGCGTTGGACAGCGTCCCCGCCCCCGCCGTCACGGGGATCACCCGCGCGCCCAGCAGCCGCATCCGGAACACGTTGAGCGCCTGCCGCTCCATGTCCGCGGCGCCCATGTACACCTCGCACTCGAGGCCAAACCGCGCACACACCGTCGCGGTCGCCACGCCGTGCTGCCCCGCCCCCGTCTCGGCAATGATCCGCGTCTTGCCTAGCCGCTTGGCCAGCACCGCCTGCATCACCGAGTTGTTGATCTTGTGCGCGCCCGTGTGGTTGAGGTCCTCCCGCTTGAACCAGATGCGCGGGCCGCTGCCGTCCGGCCTAGCGTACCGCTCGGTGAGGCGCTCGGCAAAGTACAGCGGCGTCGGCCGCCCCACAAAGTCCTTGAGCAGTCCGTTCACCTCCTCGTGGAACGTTGGGTCCGCCCGCGCGGCCGCATACCCCGCCTCCAGCTCCTCCAGCGCAAACATCAGCGTCTCGGGCACGTACTGGCCCCCAAACCGCCCGTACCGCCCCCGCACGTCGGGGACCGTCGCGTCATACGTCTTGTCAGGCACGTTTTGCGGCTCGGACGCCGTCAACGCGGTCGCTTCGGCGGTGTCCACCTTGAGCGACGCGGGCGACGACGACCCACCACCGGCCGGCGGGGAGGGGGTCATCATCGTCGCCGCCCGCCCGGGGCGCCCACCAGGTGCAGCATGGGTGCTGCCAGTGGGGCGGCCGACCACCACAAAGGCCGACCGCGACGACGGCAGCGTCGACGCCGCGGCGGCGGCCTGGCCAGCGGCCGCGCCGACAAAGCCGAGCGACGCCATGGCACAAAACCGCGCGGGGGTGAGCAGGACAGAACGCGCCGGCCCAGCGGCAGACGACGGTGTAGTCGCAGGCGCCGAAGCGGGGAAAGTCGGCGGCCGGAGGTGCGTGCGGGGGAGGAGAGAGTCGTAGGGGGTCGGCAGCTGGGAGGCAGGAGGTGGAGTGGTGTTCCCGCTGGAGGTTGAAAAGGAGCTCGCGCGACGTCGACTTTTCGCGTGAGACGGCATTGGGATTTGTATACAAACGGCGGCCGTTGATTGGGTCGCTCCTGGATATTGTCATTTTGTCAGTGTTTTTTTCATCATCAATCGGCTTCCACTTTGACTGCTCACCGACTCCCGCTCATCCGCTCTTCTGACCAGTCCGCGAAGGTGACACACCGGGGAGGACGAGGTGGAGTCACACACGCAGGAGGATGAGATGGTTGGGCAGGGCGGTGGGGAGCGAAAAATCACCAAGAGGGACGCGTGGACCATAGTGAACGGTCACAGGAAACGGCATTGCGACGGTGCCGGATGCGACCCCTTCCGAGGCGACGGTCGATATGGAACACCAGGAGGTAGAGATGGGTTGGCAAGGGTGGTGGGGAGCGAGGAATCGCCAAGAGGGACGCGTGGTCCATAGCGAACGGTGACAGAAAGCGGCACGGTCACATTGCCAGACGCGCCCACGACCCACCCCTCAACTCGTTTCGCGCGCGCGACCCCCTCCCCCTCCCGTCCGCTCACATGTACTTTCGTTCTGTAGAGTGGCCAAAGCGGCTGCCCAGGCTGCCCACCTGCCCAAGAAACGCCTCTGCAGTGGAGGCCTTGTGGTTGGCCGACAGGTCCCGCTCCCGGTCCCAGGCGCCCAGCGGCGGCACCCCCCCCCCGCCCGCCCCTGCCGCGTCAACACCGCCGCCGGGAGGCCCCCGGCGGGGCCGCTTGCCGCTGCGCGCACCGCGCTCGCCGCCGCTGGTGCTGCCGTCGCGGTGGACGTCGAGGAGGCTCCGCTCCCCGCGCGTCGCGGCATTGTACGCGGCCGTCTGGGCGTCGAGGCCCGCGTCCCGGGCGGCCGCCTCGGCACGCGCCGCGGCGGTCCGGGCCGCCTCAACAGCCGCAGCGGCAGTGCCCCCCCCCCCCCCCCCCCCCCATGCGGCCCTGGTCCGCCACGCACGCCCGCCCGCCCGCCCGCCCCGCCGCCGCTGCCGCAGGCAGCACCGGCGGCCGCCTCTGCATCCAGGCGCGCCCGCTTGGCCGCGGGCGTGTCGGTCCAGCCCGCCCGCACCGCCGGGTCGGCGCCGCCGCCGCCGCCAGCGGCACCCCCCTCCCGGAGGGAAAAGCCGCGCGGCCGCGCGAGCACCGCCAGGGCGCCAAGCGTGTCGCCGCCGCCGAGGGTGCTCGGCGCGTCGGGGGGGAGCGTCATCCACTCGTCCCGCCCCGCGGCGGTGGCGGCGGCGGTGGCCGCCGCCAGTGACGCCGCGGGCGCCGCCGCCGCCTTGGCCGCCGCCTCTGCGGCGCGGACGCGGGCCCAGGCGGCACGCCTGGCAGCCGCCGCCGCTGCCGCGGGGTCGGCAGGGGGGCCGTCGCCGTCGCCTCCGCCGTCGCCGCCGCCGTCGCCGCCGCCGTCGCCACCACTACCCGCCGCCGCCGCGACCCGCCGGGGTGGACGCGGGGGGCCGATGCGCGGCTCCGCAGCGGCGGCGGAGTCGGTGGGTGCACCGGCGGTCGCGGCCGGCGGCCGTGGCGGCCCGACCGGCGGGTCGGCGGCGGCGGAATCCGCCGCCGCCCGCGGCCGCCGTAGGTGCGGCGGCCGGGCCGGGCCAACGGGGTTGGCCGCCGCCTGCGGCGCGGCGGCCGCGGCGGCCGCGGAGCCCGACGGCCGCCGCAGGTGGGGAGGGCGCGCTGGGCCGACGGTGGGGCGCGGGGCAGGGGCGGCAGATGCGCCGCCGGCGGGCGGTGCCGCCGGGGGGGGCGGTGGCCCCATCGTCCCGGGCCGCGGCGGCCAGGCGGGGACAGCCAGCACGGTGCACCGAGAACGGGCGGAGGAAGCGCCAAAACACGGGGACGAGGACGGGGCGGGCGCGGGCGGAAAGGGCGGGCGCGACGCCAGAGTTGGAGGCGGGAAGACGGGCCACCCCAGGAGGCGTAAGCGGAAGCGGTGGCACCGGGGGTGGCTGGGAAGGGCGAGGGGGACGTGCACAAGGGCAAGGGACGCCCGTCGAAAGGGAGCAACCACACCAGTCGCGGGGGAGGGGCGGCGGAGCATCGTAAGCCATGATGGGGGTGGGAGCGCTGTCCTGCCACGTGGTCGACAGAGTCATCGTCTGCCATTTGAGTGACCATTGTGCTGCACCCCGGACAAATTGAGAGTATGAGAACGAAAATACAGTGGACAGGGGGACCTTCCAACTGCAACCCTAGCCGACAACTTGAATCGAGAGTCGATCCGAGGCCGCGATCCCCCCCGGTCGCGTCGTGCACCGCCTCGCGGCAAACGACGCTTGACACGCCCCCCCGGCGCACCCCCCCGTCGAGGCGTGTGCCGTCCTGCGCCCCGCTCTCGCCGGGCCGAGCCCCGCGCGCAGCTCATGCGGCGCCGCCGCCCCGCTGCACCCCTCTGCCGCGGCTCGGCCCGGCCACGGCGGGGGACCCGCGGTGGACGGCCACGTTGGGCCACCCGCCGTCCCCCCCGTCCTCCTCCCCCGCAGCCCCTGAGGCCGTTGCCCAGGGGGCCGACGCGTCGCGCAGGTCGTTGCCCCGCCGCCGGTGCTTCGTCCCCCGCCCGCCATCTCCCTCCCCCCCCACGCCGCCGCCCGCGCCGCCGCCCCCGCCGCCGCCGACGGCCGCTGCCGACCCGCCGCGGCAGCGTGAGGATCATCTTTGTCCCCCCTGACTGCCCACATCCCCCCCCCCCCCCCCAAGAAAGCAAAAAATTTCCCTGCCGCCGCCCCCCCCTCCGCGCCTCCCCACCTTCCCTCTGCCCTGTGCGCACGCGCACGGGCGCCCCCACCCCGACCGTCCTCCTCCTCCTGCGGGCGAGGGGCGTGGACGGTGGGACGGCGTTCCCGCTCCCACCGGCCGGTCTCTCTCCATTGGCGGCCGCCCTGCCTGCATCCCCTCTCTCCTCCCATCCGCGGCGGACGCAACCCCTGGGCTGCCCGCTTTCCCCTTTTTCCCTCCTTCCCGCCCCGCTCCCTACCCCTTTGCTCGTTCCTTGTGGCCGTTTGCTGCTAGGGTGATTGGCTGCCACGTGGGTCGTGTGTGTTGGGTGGGTGGTGGAGGTGGAGGTGGCCACCGGTGTGGACTGTGGCAGGACCCTACCGTCCCCCCCCCCCCCCGCCCTCCCCTCTGGCGAGAGAGACGTGACGGGGACGGGCAGGGACGGCGGGACTGCCTGACGGGCTGGGACGACGGAGGAGGTGACGGCCGTCGTCACCCCCCCCCCCGACCTTCCCCCTCCCGCCCCCGTCCCCCCGCTACAGTGCGCGCGGGGTTGGGGCGCCACCCTTCTCTTCCCCCCCCCCTTTGACGTTCATCCCTTGCATCTTCCTTCTTGCTCCCTGTCGCCAGCAGCGTGACCCCGCTCGTGCACCGTTGGCCCGGTGCCCTGCTCGTCCCCTCTGCCCATAGCCAGTGAGTGCCCTGCTGTGCGTCGCCAGCCCGTGTCGTCACCGTCGGTGGGGTGCACCGGGCTCTTGTGTTGTGCGGGAGGGAGGGGAGAGGCGGACGGGAGGGGGTGGTGGGGGGGGTGCGGTGCGCAGACGGGCGACGAGGGCCACCCGCCCTTGTCTTCTCTAGCTGCCACCGCGGACACCGCCGCCCGACCACCGCCACCATGCTGGCCTCGTGCTTTGGTTTTTCCAGTCGCCACCGCAAGGCCGCCGCCCTTGGCGGCGGCTGCCGCGTCTCCCCCACTCCCGAGGACGCGTCTGCCGTGACGGGCACGGGTCGAGGGGGGGACGCGGGGGACGGCGGTGCCGCCGCCGCCACCGCCGCCGCCGCTGCCGCCGCTGCCGTGGCTGGCTCACGGCCGTCTGGCGGGGCGGCCACTGCCGCGGCGGCGGGCGCCAACAGGTTACAGCCGTCGTCAGCCGAAGCGGCTGCGACGGCCAACCGGTGGGGCGGCGGTGGCGGCGGCGGCAGCGGCGACCGTGGCGGCAGGGGGGCGGGGGATGGCGGGGCTCCTGCCACTGCCACCGCCGGTGCTGCTGGTGGGGTTGTGGCGGACAGTGCCGTCCTGTCTGACTTGGTACCCGGGAGTGCCGTGTCGGACGCAAGAAAACGGGGTACGTTGGGTGCGGAGTGGTGATGAAGGGCGGGGGGAGTGGGGATGAGGGGGGTCAGGGGACGGAGAAAGGCGGAGGAGTGTGCGAGATGGGCGGCGTGGGAGGCACGGGGGGCGGGGGTTCCTGGGGGCTGGTGCGGGACGGTGGGGGGGGGGCGGGGGGGGCTGGGTGGGCGAGCGGCCACCGGTATGGGCGGCAGCGGTGCCGGAGGTGGGCAGTAACTCTGGTGGTGGGCAGCGGCGGCGGTAGCAGACGGTGGCTGCTGGCGTGCGAAGCGGGCTGTCGGTGTGGTCTGTGGAGACGTTGGCGCCATGGGTTGGGTGGGACCAAGCCATCGCCGCCGCGGACGCGCTGAACCCCGCCGCCGCCGTTGCTGCGGTGGACGCCCTGAAATCCGCGGCCGCCGCCGCCGTGACCACCACCACCACCGCCACCTCCACCGCCGTCCCCACCGCCACCGCCACCGCTACCGCCACCGCCACCACCACCGCCACCCCGACCGCCACCCTCACCGCCACCGCCACCGCCTCCGTCACCGCCACCGCCATCGCTCGGCCACGACTACTGCCATCGCCACTGCAACTGCCACCACCCCAACACCACGGCCGCCGCTGCCAGGGCGGCCCCACCCCCGCCGCTGCCGCTGTCGCCGCTGCTGCCGCCACCACCGCTGCCGCCGCCTCCGCCGTTGCAGCCATTGGCTCCGCCACCAACGATGCCCCCAGGAGACGCGTCGGTTGGGGAGGGTAGCGCCCGCGCGGCGTGGCGGCGCCTGTTGTGTGACGGGGTGGGCGGTTGGTGCCCCTGGGTGGGGCCCGCGGCCTGCCCCTTCTCCCGCTCTACCACTCTGCCGCCGCGCCGCCACCGACGGTGGCACGGCCACGGCTTTGGTGGGTGTTGAGAGCCGCTTGACCTCGTCTCTGACGGTCACCTTCCCCCCGTCTGTCCGCCTTGCACACCTCTTTCTTTCTGCTCCTCCGCCACCCCCCCCTCTCCATTTTTCTTTTGCTGTATTTGTGTTCTATTTTTGTCTCCACCCACTCCACCCGTCATTCGCGTCGGTTGCTATGGAACAGATTCGCTGCGGCTACCACGAGCCCTCCGACGGGGCGACAGCTCAGTACGTTTGGCGCGCGACGGCGGTGGCGGTGTCCGCGGGGCACGAGAGGGGGGGGGAAGTCAAGGGAGGGAGCAGGGGTGGTGGCGCTCCCGGAGGAAGGAAGGCAGGCTGGGAGGAAAGGAAGGAGCGGTCGACCCGCGGTCACGGGCCGCTGTGCGGCATGGAGGGTGCCACAACTGGTCCGTGGCACGGAGGGTTGGTGCCGCCCCCGTCGCCCCAGCCAGTCGTAGGGTGTACTATTTGCGGGGCAGCAACGACGAGGGGTGCACCTTTTCGGCGGCGATGGCGTCGACGGTTGTCTTTGGGTCGACAACTGACGGCTTTTCCCCTCTCTGTTTCCGTGACCGTCTTCCTTTTTTTTTTTTTTTGTTGTTGCTTCCCATCGCCCTGCTGGGTACTTTCGCACGGCGTCGGGGGTTTTGTCTCCCTCTTTTCCGTTCTTGCGCTTGCTCTTCCCTCTCCGACCTGCCGTCTGCGTCCACGCCTGCTGCAATGTACCCTGCTGCTGGTCTTCCTCTCCCCCCCCCCCCCCCCCTTCCTTGATCATCGCCGCTCTCCCTTGTTGCCGCTCTCCCCCACAGAACCGCGGCGGCGGCGCTTCCCCCGTCACACCACCACGCACCTACCTTAACCTGTCTGACGGCACTGCGGCGGTGTCGGCGGCACTCGCCGCGCTCACCCCCCCGGGCCCATCCGCGGCAGGCGGCGGCGACCGCGGTGGCGGCGGCGACCGCGGCACCCCATCGTCGGCGGCGGCGGCCGAGGCGGCGGCCGAGGCGGCGGCCTATGCCAAGATCCACGCCTGGGCCGGCCGCGCGGCGGCGTGCGCCACGCTCGTGCGCGTCGCCCCCGCCGAGCCGATTGTCAACCTGGACGAGTGGGGCGGCGGCGACGAGCCACCGCCGCCAGACGTTGGCCTCTTTCGGGGGCGCGTGTCGCCGGGGCGGCCGTAGCGCCGCAGGCCTTGCCGACGGGGGGG
Source organism: Pyropia yezoensis (assembly GCA_009829735.1). NCBI lineage: Eukaryota > Rhodophyta > Bangiophyceae > Bangiales > Bangiaceae > Pyropia > Pyropia yezoensis. The sequence goes on from CM020620.1 coordinate 27,913,362, forward strand.
GAGGGGGGAGGGGGGATCCAAGGGGGCGGCGGGGCGTGTGGGAGGGGGAGTTGTGATGGTGGCGAGGTTGGTGCACAGGCGTAGGCGGGCGGGTGAGTGGAGGGAGTCAAGGGTGGGTAGGAGAGGATTGTGGGGGAAGGGGGGGGGGTGGGGAAGCGTACGTACCTGGGGGTGCCGGCCGGGAAGTTGTGCTGGCGCCGCGCTCGGCCCCGCCCGCCGCCCATGCCGCGCCTGTGATGCCATCCCCGACGCTGGTGACACCGCCGCGTCGCGCTGCGCCCCCTCGTTGTCGCCGCGGTGGCGGCACCGCGGGCGGCCAGCGTCCCTCCCCCCCGTTCCGCTACCGCGACACCTCGTTAAACCCCCACCGGCTCCCCGCGTGTGTCTGCCGCCGCGTTTCCCTCCTTCCCCCACCTGACCCTCTCCCGCCCACCCCCCACCCCGACGCCCTTTTTTCCCACTCTTTTTTCCCTCTTTTTTTTTTTTTTGCTCTTTTCTTTTTCTTCTTTACGCTGCTGCGTACCCCCACACTGGCCGCCCCACTCGTCCTCTTCGCCGCAGGGTCAAGAGGTCACCGGGGGGGGGTGGGGGGGGGTGAGAGTAGAAGGGGCGGGGGGGTGGGGGCGGGCCGCGCCTGTCCGCGGCCCGCGCAGAGACTCCCGCGGGCACACCCGTTGCTCACCCCCTGCTCCCCTCCCGCCGCCCCTCTCCAGATGTCATACCACAAACGGCTGTTCCGACAGAGGGGGCGCCGGCCGGTGCCCACCGTCAGTGGCTCTTGCAAAGGGGCACACCACCACCGCCGCCCCCCGTGGCAGTGGCTCGTCCCCCCCACCAAAGGGTCACCGCCGTCCCCCCACGCGTGCCAGTGGCGGTTGCAAAGGGGCACGGCCGGGGCACGCGGCGCACCCGTCCGCCCGCCCGCCCGCCCCCCCGCCCGCCCGCCCGCCCGCCTGCCCGCCTGCCCACCCAGCGGCCCCCAACTACTGGCCCTGTCCCTCCGCCCCTGCTACTCCCGTCCGCCGGCACGGAGCGGGACGGGCCGCCGTGGTGGGGTGCGCCAGCCGGCCAGTGTTGCGCACATCCCCGCCCCCCCCCCCGGCCGACAGCCACCGGCAGGGGCGGCCAGCCGGGGACGACCGCTGACGTGCCGGCAGTGGCGCGGCGGTGGCGCGGTGGTGGTGTGGTGGTGGTGTGGTGGTGGTGGTGCGGTGGTGGTAGCGCGGTGGCGGTGCGGCTGTGGTGCGGTGGGGGTGCGGCGGCCCTCTGTCCCCCCCACCCTCCCCCCACGACTGGCGGCGGGGAGGGCGGCGGCGGACGGTGGCTGCCGGACAGCGGAGGCGGCAGCTGCAGTGGGGCAGCCGGGGGTCGGCGGTGCAGTCTTGCCAGCCGGCCGGCCGGCCGGCTGGCCGGCCGACCGACCGACCGACCGACCGACCGACCGACCGACCGACCGACCGGGGCGACGACGCACCCTGCCAGTGGCCCCGGCCGCTCAGGCTGGCAGACGGTGCACCGCCCGCTGGGCCCATGGGGGGCGCCGCCGACAGCAGCGTCCGACTGCGACGCGGCCGGGGGTCCCGGCCGGCCGACCGACCGACCGGCCGGCCGGCTGGCCGGCCGGGAGCCACGGAGGGGGGCGAACGGATCGCCTACACCGCGCGCCTCCTCCACAGCCCCCCCGGCCTCCCCCCTCCCCCTCCTTCCCGACCGCCGCCGCCCGGGTGGAGGCGGCGGCGGCGGCAGCTAGAGCAGACGCCATCCCCCCACTCCCCTCACCAGGACTGAGCTGACGTTTTTCTTCCTTCCGCTCCCCCCCCCCCCCCCCCACCCCTCCACGCCCTCCCCCCTCTACTAAACTGCCACGGGTTCCGCTCCTGGTCCTCCCCCCCCAAAACCCACTCTTCATGACAAAGACGTCGACGACAGCATTAAGTATAGATGCCCCCCTCCTCCCCCCTCCAACGGGCCCCTTGTCGGCGCGACGCTCCACGCATGGGGGCGCCCCTCTTGGTCCGCCCCCCCCTCCCCCCCCCCTCTCCCCTTGTCCTGCCCGGCGTCACCCGCCCCCGCGTCTTGCAACGCCAGCAGAGCCGCCGCCGCCGCCAGCCAGCCAGCCAGCCGCTGCTGCGCGCCGCTGCACTCTGGCGGCACGGTCACCGTGACAGCCACCAACGGGCACCACCGTACAGTGTCGCGCGGGCACAGCGTCGTCAGAGGGCCCCTTTCGCCACCCCCCCCCCCCCCCACACCTTACCCTCCAGCTGCCACCACTCTCACATACCCCCAAAAGAGCCTCCAGCCCCCCCCAGTGGGCACTCCTCGTCTTTGCCACCTTCCCCTCCCGCCCCACCCCCTCCTCCGGGCGGCCTTCCGCCCCCACCCAACTCTCTCTCCGTACCCCCCCCCACCCGCCAAGGCGGTGGTGGTGTCTCGCTGCCAACGCACCCCTCCCGCCTCGACATCCGCGCCTCCCCCTCCTCCGGGAGGTCTTCCGCCCCTCACCCACCTTCTCTCCGTACCCCCCCCCCCCCCCCCCCCCAAGGCGGGGGGGGTGTCCCGCCGCCGTCCCACGACCCCCCCCCCCCGCCTTGACATACGCGTCACGCGTGGGCGGGGGGGGGGGGGCAGCCGGGGGCGCTACCCGCAGCGCCCAAGGACACCCACCGGCACGCCCAGGGAAGGGGCACGCGGGGGTCACCACCACGCAAAGGCAAAGGTGCAGCGACCCGCGGGCGTTGGGACGCTGCTGGGGGAAGGGGTGGTGGGTGGGGATGTGGCGCGACAGCGTCAGGTCGACGGTTGGGGTGGGGGTGAGGGCGGGGGGGGATCCCACGACCGCCCGGGCTGGTCGCTTGAGCGCTGCTGGGCCAGCGGCACTCCCCCCTACCCCCCCCGCCACGGGGACCCCGCCTTGGCCCTCCCGCGTCTTCCTCTCCGCGACCGTTCCCAACGGCCACCTCCCCCCTTCCATCATGGAGCGGTGGTCGGTGACCCCACCCCGTCCTCTGTGTGTCACCGTCCAGGGGCGTGTACCCTCCCCCCCCACCGAGGGCGGCAGCAACCCACGTCTGCAAAGGACGTAGAGGGGACGGCGGCGGGGAGGGGGTGGCCGCGGCATAGACGAGGTCGTAAAAGAGGGTGGTGGTGTGTGAGGGGGGGGGGGGTAGGCAGAGTGGAAAGAGGGCAGGAGATGGTGCAGGCCTGTGACCTGCGAGTGACGGCGTGCGCGCGCTCCGCGCCCCACTTTTCTTCTTTTTCTTCGTCCGCCCCTTCCGCCCCCGCGTGCTGCGCGCGGAGTTTTTCACCTCTGGGATTGCCCGCGGCGTTGGGGGGGCGCTGCGTGCGTGCGGCACCCGCGGCGGGGTTCTCAGCGCGCCTTGGCGCGTCCTCGGCAAAACGGCCCCGGTTGCTCGCGACGCTCGCCGCTGTTCCCATGAGTGTTGCCGCCGTCGCCGCCGTTGAGGATGAACTGCCGGCTGGCGGCACCGGCTCCTTTGTTTTTTTGCTTTTTTGGCGCTGCTCTGCCCGAGTCCCAACGAACGTTTCAGGTGGGGATGACGGGTTTAAGAGACGGAGTGGGCCGTTGCCCCCTCGACTTGCCGGGATGTTCTAGGGGTGGGAAGAGGGGCGGGAAAGTGGCCAGTCGACGGGATCCACATGCTGGCGCTGTGTGCACAGGGGGGGGGTGGTTGAGTTGCGCGGTCGGGGGTGTCCCTTTTGCATGGACTTGAAAGCTGCTCATGGTCATCCGTGACAAGGCGCCCATGACGGGGCTGCACCGAGTGAGACCGAGGGTGGCAAGGAGCGACGCAGATAGAAAAAGTAGTGAGCAAAATAGCAACGACAAAAAAGTCACAAGGTAGTGTGTGTCTGTACACCCAGAGTCAACAAGGCACGCCTCCCTCAACACCAGCCGCCCGCAAAGAGACGGGCGCGAGCGGCACAGCCCCGCGCGCACACCGCTCTGAGGAACTACCAGGGGCAGCAAGCCCAAAGGGAGGGGAAAACGAAAAGCAAACAAAGAGGAAGCACTCGTCACGGACGCACGGCAACCCCCCCCCAGTTTACGCCTCCACCGGCGACCAGTGCCACACGGCTGGCGACTCGACCGGCTGCCCGCGGCGGACGTCAAAGTCCCACCGGGCGGCAAACTCATCGGCCACGGCGGCGGAGAGGGTGGTCGCCGCCGCCCGCACCGACGCTGTGGCGTCGGCCACCGACGAAGCCGCGCCGGTGGCGGGGGCGTCGCCAAAGTCCAACGCCAGCCGCCGGGTCACCGCCGACGCCGGCGGCACGCGGCGGCCGCGGCGGCGGTCGGCCACCACCCCGCCGGGCGAGGCGCTCCCGTGCCGGCCCATTACCGACGCAGGGGTGCGGGCGGCGCGGCGGGTCTTGACAACCCCCTTGGAGGGGGAGGGCGTGCTGCACGCCCCGCCGTCGCCGTCACAGCGCGCGTCGGCGGCGGGGGCGGCAGTGGTGGTCGCCGCGGCAGCTGCCGTCGACGCCGCCGCCGACCGCGGGGGCATGGACGTGCGGGGACGCTTGGACGTCCGCCGCACCGGGCGGGCGGGCGTGGCGGGGGAGCGGGCCAGGGTGGGCGACGACACGGGCGAGCCGGGCGGCGAGCCCCGCGCGGGGGAGACGGGCGCGGAACGGGAGGGCGTCATTGTCAAGCAGCGAGGGGGGGAGTCGGCGCCGAGAGAGCTGCCACGGCGGCAGTCGAGCGCGGTGGGGAGGTGCGCAGAGTGGGCGAGCGGATAGCGGAGGGGGGGCGGGAGGGGGAGTGGAGGGGGTGGGGGTGTGGGTGGGCAGTGCGCAAAGGGAAGGTGTGGAAGAAGGAGGGGGAGGAGGAGGGATGGGGAGGGATGAAGCGTGGGTGGATGACCGGGTGCTCGCGTGCAGGGTGGCAACGTCGAAGCGACCCGGCCGCCATTGCCGCCGCCGGCCCTCTGCATATATTGACGACCGGAGGGGCAGCGAGGCCACGGCGGCCAGCAGGACACGCGGGGGGGGTGCGCTCTGGGAGTCAAGGCCAGGGGGGGGGGGGGGGCTCAGCGGGCCGAGGACAGGGGGGGTGGATGAAAGAGAGGAGGGGGGGGGGTGGGGGGAGGGGGGGTGTATGGCCGGGACAGCACTCTCCGAGGGGGGGGTGCCCTGATGCGCCCGTGGGGACAGCTTTCGGGTGGCGCTTCCGAGCAAAGTGGAGATTGAGGGTCTCCTTGGGACAGAGCGTGAGGGGGGGGGCCCCCGGGGGGGGCGAAGAGCACACTCTGCAGGCTGACGGAAAAAGTTGGGTCGGGGGGGTGGGGGGGGGCGGTGGGGGCGGTCGTGGAGTGTGCCCCTCCCGCTGCGTGGCCGCCGGTGAGCATGGCAGTGCCTGTGTCAGGCGGGCCGGCCACTCGCGGGGGGGGTGTGGGGGGGAAGGAGGGTGCAGCTGGGGCGTGACGCCCTCCCGGCCACGGCCTCGGTGCGGCGTCGTGCCGGCAACCACGCACAACGCGCGGGCGGAGAGTGGCGGCCGAGGGGGGGGACGGGGGGGGGGTCGGTCGGACGAGACCCCCGTGGTCGTTGCCGACAGGGGGGCAGACAAGAGAAAAAGGGAATAAAAAGGGAGATGGCGGGGGGAAAAAATGAGGCCGCGGCGGCGGTGGGGGGGGGGGGGGGAGGGGGAGGAAACGCCAAGCCCGAGACACCCCCGCTCACGCAACGCCACGCATCGCCGTCCGCGGCCGGTACATACACAGGGGGGGGAGGGAGGGGGGGGTGGGGTGGCTGGTGTGCGTCGATGGGGGGGGGGGGGTGGGGTTTTCGAGACGCGTGCGACGGTGGGACCCTCCAGCAGGGTCTCTCCACCACCGCCACGGGCGCCGCTGGGATATATATTGCATGCTGGTGGGGGGAGTGGGTACAGTAGAGGGGGGGCAAGGCACTCGCGAGGCGCGGCTGTGACCAGCAGCGCTGGCCGCCTGGTCCTACCACTCTCTGAAAGCGCCGCCCGCGAGCGCTTGCGCACCCTCTCGGCCACCCTCAGGCGCGCCCCCCCCTCGGCAAGGGGTGCGACCCCGCCTGCAACTTTGCCATCGGGCCACCACACTGAACTGGGGAGAGGGCCACCACACTGAACTAGGGAGAGGGCCACCATGACCCTCTGCGTGTTCCGGTTGGTGGCCCTGCGAATGACCATCAGAGGGTGGGCTTGTTTTGGTTCGGGGGGCTGCGCCCCTCTGGGTGGCGGAAGCCGTCTTGCGTGACCCGCCGGCGGCCAAGCGTCATTGACCCCCGCCCATGTGTGGACTGACGGGCGTGCTGGGTGGGTCTCAGAGGGCGACCCCTCCAGCCACCAGTAGTGCTGGTGGCCTCTTTCCAGCGGTGCCCCGCTTCGTGGCACACCCGCCGATGACGGGGGCAGCAGCGAGACCACCATAGGTGACCTTAGGGGGGCGGCCGGGGGGGGCGCTTTGGAAGCGCCACCATCCTCAACACCCATTGTGGGCGAGGCGGTGTCTCTGTCGCCGGCCCAAGGTCGGCCATCCAATGGCCAGTCGGAGCTCGGGTGCCACACGAAGGCGGCTATACCCCCACGGAAAAGGTCTGTGTGACTGTGTGCAATGGAGGACCGTGATCTCGCTGGGGCGGGTGCCCACCGGGGCACCACCCCTAAACCATGAGGGCAAGGTGCGGACCCCCCAGCTTTCGTTTCCCCCCTAAAATTTGGGGAGGTGGTCAGCCAGTCAGTCGGCTTCCAACCAGGATGGTTCCGGCGGCCGCCTCGGCGTCCTTGCCGGGATTGCCCCAGCCCCAGTTCCAGGCATTGCCAATGGAGTGGTCCGTGTCACCCCCGTTTCTCTCGCATGACCCTGTGGGCACCCGACGTTTGGCAAAACGATAGGGCAAGGGCTTTGGGTGCGGGTGAGGCCCGAAAGTCAACGCTGCTGCAGGACTGGTGCAGGTTCAGACCCATCAATCGTCTGGGCAGGTCTGCAAGCGCCACCCCCCAGGAGGTTGTCTTTGGGCGTGGTGGCGTTTGCAAGCTTAAAAAAAGGGGACAAGTCGTGGCGAGCGTGCAACTTTTTTCTTCGTCCCTCTTGCTGTTCACTCGCCCTCCTCCCCAGCTGTCGGCCGCTCTCGGCACAGCTGTGGTGGCGAACCTGCAGCAGCCGTTCTGCATGACCTTGGGCGGCCGGTTTTTTTTCAAAAACCGATACCGGAAACGGGGACCCCCCGACCGCTGTCGGCCACACGCGCACCCAACTCTGTCTCCCGTGGCGATGACGCTGGGGAGGCTGCAGCCCAGCTGGCCACGGGTCGCCGTTCCTTTTCACAATCCCCCATGGCACCGGCAGGACAGCGAGTCGTCAAACGACGGAGTGGCCGACGGCATTGGTCTCGCCAGTCGACGATCAAGCGCGTCAGAGTCTTGTAGAGGGGGGTGGGGGGTGGTGGGGGGGGGAAAGGCGGCGACAGCTCTGAGGGATCGTGTCATGAGCAGGGCGGGTTGCAGGCACAAACAAGTGGCCATTGCGTTCCCTTTCTGAGTTCTCCCTCGCGGGGACCGTCTGCAATCCGCTCCTGGCGGTCGGTGCCTGCCCAGTTGGGCGTACCTGCAGGCATCGCACTTCGGGGTAGGTAATAGGAGAGAGTGGTCTATCTACGGGCCACGCTACGGGGCGCGCTTGCACGCCAACTGGCTGCATGTGGCTGTTGCTGAACAAGGGGGCGCCCCGTATTGCATCCCAAACCGCCAAAACAGTAGGCTACATATGACAAAACTGGGGCATTCACGGGCCGCGGCCGGGCAGTGCCGGTGAAGCACCGCGGGTTAGCTACTGGAAGCGTTGGCCCGGCTGTCGCCCCCCCCTCTCCTCCCACCCTCATCGTGCGGACAACGTGCAAAAACGGCCACGCACCCCGCCGTCCGGTCAAAGAGGGGGGGTGCTCGGATTGCGCTCTTGGCCACGAAGGCTGTCGTTGACCGCGAGAGGTCCCCGCCGTGGGGGGTGCTCGAAAACGTGCAGTCGACATCCCGGAACCCTCCAGACCGGCCGTGCGCTGGCTGGCGGCCGTCGGCGGCGGCGGTCCGGGGGGGGGGGGGGCGGCCGCGGGGGGGGTGGGCGGGAGGGGGGCTTGGAGAGGCGACTGCCAGAAGTGGAGGCTGCGAAAGACACCTGTCGCTGCAAACGCCACTAACGAGGAAGGGCTGGGAGGGGGGGGGGGGAAGGCGTGTGCCGACGACGACGACGACGGAGCATCTTTCGTTTTGCCAGGGGCGTGCAGCGCAACGGCGGCCCATGTTCTCCTCGGCTGACGAAGAACTCGTAGGCAGCGTGCCACGAATCTTTCTGTGTGATCTCGCTCCCCGTACCGCGCCGGAGATTGTCGCCTCCACGGGATCCCAGCCCCCCCCCCCCCCCCCCCCCCCCCTACGCGTTCACTGTTGAGGGGCTGATCTGTGGTCGTTTTTTGGAAGTGTCGGTGGGCCACTCTGGCCTCTCTTCTCAGGGGCACATGCGTTGCAACTGTCTCAGTGGCGCAAACGCATGTGAGCCCTCTCGCTGTTGTCTTGCGGCCAGGGATGTGGAGCCTGAAGTCCGTTGATCGACCACGGGAGCGCCAGCGAGCACTACCTAGCGCCATACCGTGTCTCGTTCGTACGTGAAAAAGACCGGGGTCAAGCCACCCCAGTGCAAGCACAGGGTCGGTGCGAGGGGTGAGGGTCGCCAAACGCGTCGAATGCGGTACCCCACGATCAAGTGCGGATCACGCCGCCCCCACGTCGGCGGAATCTAGCCCTGAAGCCTATTCGAGCTCACGTGCAGCTCTACCGTGCCACAAGTCTGTGCGCCTGGGCGTCAGAAACGGTGGCGAGCGTTTTCTCGCCGTCGCCGGCCCGAGATCAGGAGGTCGGCGTGCCCCACCCCCACCGCCACACTCGCATCAAACGTTGTAGAGCCGTGCCCCACGGCTCGGGCCGTGTGATGGCGGCCAAAGGGTGTCGTTGGGCACACGGCAGGGGCGCGTGGGTGGCATGTGAAAGGTAGTTGCTTAGAGGCAATGTGAATTCAATGCATTCCCTGGTTCGGCGCTGCAGCACGAGCCACTCAAAACGCGAAGACAAACAGAACGAACGAACAGAAATAGCGGCAGCTGCCGGTTGGGGCAGCAACGGCGACCCTGAAGCGTCGTGGATGGCCATTCCAGAGAGGGGAGGCGGTTGTGTATGACGCGTTTCAGAAAAGTGATGATGAACGGGTAGAACCCCAACCCCGTGGTTGCATGCCTTTGGCGAGTCTGTGATACTCCACGGTTACCAGTACACAAGAAGAGCCACTTATACAGGTACCTACACTGACTATGTACTGTAGCAGAGCGAATATACTGACAGAGGTCCACTTGTCCATGCCGAGCACGGTGGAAGGATTTGCAAATCCATCTACGGCACATACAGACAGACAGACACACCATGCCGGAGAGCAGAGGCAAGTACCAGACAGACAGGATTGGGGAGGGACTGGGCAGTGCAGAGTAAATAGTGTGAGACATCGTGAGAGCATGGCTCTGCGGGAGCGTTGGGGCAGCAATTCCTCATATCCCCATGTGACATGATGTCATGAACCTCACGGGAGAGGCCAAGGGTTGAGCCTGTCCAAGACGAACGCTTCCTGCCGCGCTGCTTGCACAGTCGAACAGAGTGTGAGCAACGTACAGACGCGCCGCGCAGTCGGTACCAGTGCCCCATGGAGCCGCTCCCTCTCCCTACTCGCACCCCCCCCCCCCCCCCCCCGCGGCCCCTGCCTCTTCCCTAAAACTTGGACAGTGACCACAGCGTCTGGCGCATGGCCTGCACCTGCTCGACCAGCTGGCCCTCCTCGCGACCGCCGCCCCACCACAACACCCCCTTGCTCCTTCTTGCCAGCGGCTTTACAGCCTCCCCCTCCCCGTCATCGAGCACCAGAATGGACCGGAGGACGTCCACCGACGCTTCCAGGCTGTCCACCCGCTCCCGCAGCACCGCCCACCGCTCACACTTGGCGGCGGCGGCGGCGGCGGGCGCCGCCGCCCCGCCCGGGGAGCCCCGCAGTGCATCGGCACCACCGCCACCGCCACAGCCGCCGCCGCCGCCGCCGCCGCCACCCCCCCCACCCCCACCGTTGCCGTGGATGTTGTCATAGTCCATCGACGGGGGCGACAGGTCCCCTCGGAGGGACAGCAGGTGGGCCGCCAGCGAGTGCCGCACCCGCCGCCCGCCCCCTGCGCCGCCGCTGCTGCCGCTGGCGGTGGAGACGGGGGAGAGGCTCACCGCGTTTACCCCCACGTCCCGGCGGTCGGCCGCAGCACCGCCCTTGCCTCCCCCGCAGCGCTCTGCCCGGCCGCCCCTGCCGCTGCCGCTGCCGCTGCCGTTGCTGCTGCCGCTGCCGCTGACGCTGCCGCCGCCGCCGCCGCTGCTGCTGCGGCTGCGGCTGCTGCTGCGGCTGCATTCACTGCTGCCGCTGCTGTGGCCAGCGCCGCCGCTGTCGCTGTCATCCCCGCCGTCGATGTCCGATGCGTGGCCGGTGCCCCCGTCGCTCCCCCCGTCGTCATCATCGTCGCTGCTGCTCGCCGCCTCCCACGGCACGCTCCCCCCCCCCCCCCCCCCCCCCCGCTGGTGGCGCCCCGCAGCCCCCCCCCCCCCCCCCCAGGGTCCCTGCCGCGGGCGTCCGCGGCGACGGCGGCGCCAGCGGCGGCGCCACCGCCCGCCAGGCTGTCCGTGCCGACGCGGGCGCCGGCGGCACGGCACCGCCGCCGCCCCCCGCCGGCACCCCTCCCGCCCCGCCAACAAACGGCCGCGGCACGCCTGCCGCCGCCGCTGCCGACGGCGACGAGACGGGCGGCGCGGCGGTATCCCGCCGCGCCGCCCCCGACCGGAGGGTCGTCACCCGCGCCGACGACGGGAGGCCCACCAGGGGGAACCCCCCGACCCCGAGCCGCCCGCCCAGCCCGTCGCCGCCGTCGCCACCGCCGCCGCCACCGCCGCCACCACCACCCCCACCGCCGCCGCCACCACCACCCCCACCGCCACCACCGCCAGGCAAGAGGGAGCCACGGCGCAAAGCAAAGGACGCTGGGGAGGCTAGGCCGTCGCCGCCCCCGCCCCCGCCCCCCACCCGCCCGCGACGGAGGGTGGGGGGGGGGGGACGCTGTGGCAGGGACGGGGGGGGGACGACCATCGTGTGCCCGGCGGCTGGGGCGACGCGCGAGGGGGGAAGCGGCTAGCAACCCTACGGGGGGGGGGGGGGGGGGGGGGGGGGGGGGGAGGGGAGGGGCCGGCTGCGGGGGGCAGGTGTGTCCAACGGCGGGTCAAGGGCGCGTGGGGAGCCCGCAGACGGGCGGGTGGGCGGCGGCGGCAACGGCGCCGACGCGGCGGCCGTCCCGCCGTGTGCCCCCGCCGCCCGCCGCAGCGCCGTCGCGTCAGGGCGGCAGCCGACCACCCGGGGCGGCGAGTGGAGGAGGGTGTCTGCCGAGGGGGGCGGCGGCGGCCACCATAGCAGCCGCCACCCCACACGGGCGGGTGCTGGGAGAGCGCCGCACCCCCCCCCCCACCCTCCCACCCCCCCCCCCCGGCCCCCCCCCCGCCTGTCACCGCTCAACGCCGCCGCCAGGGAGGGGGGGAATGAAAGTGGGGCAGCCGCGGCGCGGCACTGGCGGCGGCGGCGGCGGCGGCAGCAGCGGCAGGGTATGGGAGACGGAATGGGGAGAGGGCAGGTGGGGAAAGAAAAGGGAGGGGGGGGGGGGGAGGTGGAGGGAGGGCGGCAGCCAACAGGACGGCGGCCAAGCGTGCGATACGGCCGCCGGTTGATGAGCTCCCTCTCTTGAGGCGCGGGAGGTGGGGGGGGGGGGGGGGGGACGCACTGCCCGCGGGCGGCAGCGCCGCGGGGGCCGCCGCGTGGCGTGGCGGCCGCGCGGCTTGCGGCTCCTCCTCTCTTTTTTTTTTTTTTGTGGGGGGGGGGCGGGCCTTGCAGCTCCAGCACCGCGTCTGGGGGGGCGGGGGGACGGCGGAGGATCCGCCGTGACGCTCCCCCCCCCCCCCCCCACCCCCGCCCCCCGCTGCAGCGCGCGGTTGCCTCGGCGGCCGGCTCGTCCCGGTTGCTGCCGGTGGGACTGCACACCGGGGGGGGGGGGGGGGGGGGGTGGGTGAACGGGCGTTGACGGGAGGGGGACGGCGCCATGTAGCACTACTACCTGACCTGACAGCGCCGTCTTTGGAGAGACTGGCCGCCTTTGGCCTTGGCGCATTTGGCCCGGCGGGACGGTGGGAAAGAGGGGGGGGGGGCTGAGGGGGCGGGGGTCGGGGGGGGGGGGGGGGGGGGGGGGCACAGGCGACGGCAGACGGAGGGGGCAAGCGGGCGCCCGCGGCCCCCTGCGGCCGACGGTGGGGCGGCGGCGGTAGGCCGCGTGGGGGCGCCGTCGCCCGCTGGGTGGCTGGCGGCTGCGTGCCGCGCGCGTGGGGGGGGGGGGGGGGGGGGCGGAGGTGGGCGAGGACGGCGATGGCGCGGGGGCCCTCCCTCTGCTGGGCCGACAGGCGGGGCCGCCGCCGCCGCCGCACGCGGGCGGCGAGGAGCCCTGACACCCCCCCGCCCATTGGCACAGGCCGCCGACCATAGCCGGCTAGCCGCCGCCCGTACATGTACACGGGCCGTCGTCGGTGGGGGCCCCGCGGGGGCAGCGACGGGGGGGGGCCAGCAGCGGGGAAAAAGCACACGTCAAGAGGGGGAAAGAGACAGATGCGGCCACGGGTGGGGATCTACCTGCCGTGACAGCGGCGACCCGAGCCAAAGGATGAAAAGGCGGCGACCGGCGCGGGCGCGCAGGGTGGGTGGTCCCACCGCCGCCGCTCGGCCCTCCCTCTTGCCCCCCCTCTCGCGCCCTCTTCTTGCCCCCTCACGTCCCTCCCTCTTGAACCCCGCCCGACCCGTCCATACGCGGTGGCCGCTTCTACAGCAATGGAGCCCGTCCCTCTTGCCATGCCCTCCTCCCCACCCAGCCGCCCAGATATAGGTCGCCCATCCCCCACGCTGCCGCCTCCGTCTACGTCCACCACCCCCGCGTAGACGCGGCCGCCATGCCCGCCGCCGCCGCCGCCGCCGCCCCCGCCGCCGCCGCCACCGCAACGGACACCAGCAGCGGGGGTACCCCCCCCTCGAGCACCCCCGTCGACAGGCCCGTCCAGACGTAGAGGGCGCGGACGGGGGCGAGCAGCGCCGCCGCCACCGCCGGTGGCAGGTCGGCCGTGAAGGTGCTCACCCGGTAGCCGTCCACGACCAGGTCCCCGTGGAGGGTCATTGGGTTGTACAACCCCGACCGCCGCACGCGGGTCACGCGGGTCACCACCGCCGCCGCCGCCGTCACTGCCCCCGCCGCAACGGGCGGCGACGGCGAGCCCACGCCACCCGCGGCCGCCCCATTGGCCAGCCCCCCCCCCACCGACGAGGCGGGGGGGGCCAGCGGCTCGGCCGGCTGCAGGCGGTCGCCCGGCACCACCCGCGCGGCCGGCAGCCGCCGCCCGTCCGCGAGGTACAGCAGGTGGCCCGGCGACAGCGTCAGTGTTGGCCGCGTCGCGTCCGACGTGGCGAGCTCCAAAAAGTCGTACGTGCTGCCCACCAGGCGGTGGGCAAAGACGTAGACGCGGGAAAAGGTGGCGCCGGCGGCGCCGTCGCCGCCCGTCGCTGACGCGCTAACCTGTAGTGAGTCCCCTATTGCTACGTCGGCCATGACCGCCGTCGACCCGTCGGCGCGGGTGACCGTCGCGGTGGAAGGGAAGCACGAGCGGTAGCCGAGGTTGGGCTCCGCTGCTGGCGCCACAGCAGGCGGCGGCGTCGGCACGTACGTGTCCGCGTCGGTGCGTGACCACACGCAGATGCGTTGACCCTCTGCGTTAACGCCAAATACGGCCGTCGCGTTGGCCTCGAGCTCCAGCCCAATGCTGGGGATGGACAGGCTATCGTCGGAGAGCATGCGGAGCCAAAAGAAGACCGACCCGATGGCCATCCTCGGCAGCCCACACACCCGTGGGTCGTCGCGCTCCACGCCCACCCACAGGTCCACATATGTAAAGTGGTCGAGGATCACCATCGCGTTTTGCAGCGGGCTCAACAGCGCCCACATATCCTCAACACCCGCCGCAATGGCGGCCGCCTCCGTGGCCACATTGCGGCGGCGTGTGACGAGCGTGCCGGGGCCGGCAAGGAGCTCTTCGACCTGCGCGTCAGTGAACGGGGGGGACGGCGCGCGCGTCGCCGAACACACCGACCCATCCATCCGTATGAGGGAGTGGGGGATGAAGAAGACGCCAGGCCGGTTCGGAACGGGCACGTGCGCCACCGACGTGACCGAGGAGGCGGAGCATGACGATTTGTTGGCCGACGCCAAAAAGTGGGGCTTGTGCACCGACTCGAGACTGTACGGGATAACCGACGGCTCGGGCAACGGAGTAGGTGTACCCCCTGGTACGCCATTTGCCGATAATGTCGACGTGCCAGCACCTCCTGCTACCACCTGCCGCGACGCCGCGCCCCCATCTGCCGCCACGCCCTGCCGGGCGACGGGACGGGGGGCGCGCGCCGACGGAGCCGTCGGATGCCTCAGGGACGCCGCCCACCGGAATACGAAAGGCAGAGCCGAGGGGGCGGCAGGGGAGAGCCCCTCCCCGGCAACCGCTGCCGCGGCCGCCTCACCCGCGTTACCACCAGCCGCGACAGACAGGACGAGGGTGGCAGCCGCTGCGGCCGCAGCCGCCGCCGCCCACACAAGAGTGCGCCCGGGGTGGAGGCGCCGGGCATGGTCGTGGCAGCGACACGACCACGACCAGCCCTGTGGGCGGGAGGTCCCGCCGCCGCGGCAACGGGGACGGCTACCACCACTACCGCAACCGCGACTGCCGCCGTCGAGTGCGCTAGGTGGTCGCCAGCCACCGACTGACCCAGACACCATGCTACCCCGCAAACAGCCAGCACGCCGGGTGCCCGTCGACGCGACGGAGGCGCCGACCAACAGGACTCCTGTGCGGTGCCTGCTGTGCAAGACTGGCTGGTGGCTGGCGGCAGGCCGAGCGGGAGGACGCTGAAGCCTGGGAACCAACACAACCGGTGGGAGCAGCAGGCGCATGAAACTCAGCGGCGCGGTGCGACCAACCCGACCCGCAGTACGGCCGCTAGGTCAAGCAATGATCACGTCTGACTGCCGCAAGCGCAGAAGCGCTCCGCCAAACGGCCATGGGGCCGCCAAAGCAACGATTGGGTGCACCTGTCCAACATCGACGGGGCCCCAAAAGACAACGCCGAGGACGAGGGGATGAGCAGGTATGGAGGCGAGGAATCTTGGAGTGAAGACGGTCAGGCACGGCATTGGGAGGAGCCCCCCACCAGCCTGCCCGCGCCTCCCACGTTCTCAGTCCGCTCTCCAAAACGCGACCCCGCAGCTCATGAGGCAAGCAAGCGTAGGAGTCATCGCCAATGGGCAGCAGCAGACTGAAAAAGCATTGTAGGGCTCGCAATAGCACAGCAGTAGGACTCGCAGGAGCAGCTGCCAGACACAACGGAGCAGGCCATACATGCCATGAGCGCGCAAGCGCGATCGTGGTGCGTGCAGGCAGGATCCATCAACTTTGAAGAATTACTTTCATCGCCGCCGTATTTCTACAAGCACATTCTAATTCTATGTTCTTATTGTATTGATCGTCTGGCCCGACGAGAATACGTTTTCCGTGCTGCTTCGCCCGTCCCGTGCTTGTGCTCTCCGCGCACCCCACTGAGCAGCGCGTGCCACGCACCGCCCTGGCCCGTGGATGCCGTAGGCGCACTACACGGACCCCGAGCTGCACTCCGTCTGCCGTACGTGGGTCCCCCTGCTTCATCTTTCCCTCGCCATGAACTCCTTCCCTGCCTTTGTCGTCGCAGCTGGCTCCCCCCTGCGTCCCCTCGAAGCGGGTCGCCCAGGCGGCTCCGCCTTCGTTTCCACCTGCCGCCCCTGCTCCCCTCCCTCCCTGGTGCCTGGGCTGCCCCTGCCATCGACCCGCTCCGATGCCGTCCACAGGTGTTCCTATGTGCGCATGGCCGCGGAGGAGGAGGACAACTCCAAGCGCGCCCTCCGGCGCGCCATTGTGTCTGGCGACAAGTTTAACCGGAAGGGCTTCAAGGACACGGCGGACCTGGTCAAGGCGGAAATGACCACCGAGTTCACCTCGGACCTCATTGCCGAGCTCCGCGCCGCCGCCTACACTGTGGTGCGGGGAGGGGTGACGGTCAAGCTGGCCAAGGCGTACGGCTTTTGTTGGGGGGTGGAGCGCGCTGTCGCTATGGCCTATGAGACCCGCCGGCAGTTTCCCGGTGAGCGCATCTGGATTACGAACGAGATCATCCACAACCCAAGCGTGAACACGCGGCTGCGGGAGATGGGTGTCCTGTTTGTACCTCAGGAGGGGATGGTGAAGGACCTTTCGGGCGTGGCCGCTGGGGATGTGGTGATTCTGCCCGCGTTTGGGGCCACCCTGGAGGAGATGCAGTTCCTTACCGAGACGGGGTGCCAGATTGTGGACACTACCTGCCCGTGGGTGTCCAAGGTGTGGGGCACGCTTGACAAGCACAAGCGCGTGGCGTGCACATCGGTGATTCACGGCAAGTGGGCCCACGAAGAGACTATCGCGACCGCATCGTTTGCGGACAAGTACTTGGTGGTTGCCAACATGGCCGAGGCGCAGTACGTGGCCGACTACATCCTCGGCGGCGGTGACCGGGACGAGTTCCTAGCCAAGTTTTCCAACGCCATGAGTGCGGGCTTTGATCCCGACACGGACCTCAGCGCGGTAGGGGTGGCCAACCAGACGACCATGCTCAAGTCAGAGACCGCTGCGATTGGCAAGCTCTTTGAGA
Source organism: Pyropia yezoensis (assembly GCA_009829735.1). NCBI lineage: Eukaryota > Rhodophyta > Bangiophyceae > Bangiales > Bangiaceae > Pyropia > Pyropia yezoensis. Next base: position 27,930,266 of record CM020620.1, read on the forward strand.
AGACGATGCTGGTGCGGTACGGCCCGTCGGACTTGACCACGCGCTTTGTTGCTTATGACACCATCTGCGACGCGACGCAGGAGCGTCAAGACGCGATGATTGAGCTTCTTGACGCGGGTGACGTGGACTTGGTCGTCGTCATTGGGGGCTTCAACTCGTCCAACACCAGCCACCTGCAGGAGATGGCGGAACACGCGGGCGTGACCTCCTACTGGGTGGATAGCGCCGAGTGCGTGGCGCCTGAGAACCGAATCCGCTATCGTTCCTCAGACGGACAGGAGCATGTCGTCGACGGCTTCCTCCCAACGGGACCTGTGACCATCGGCGTGACCTCTGGGGCGTCGACACCCGATAAGGTGGTGGAAGACGTTCTTGAGCGCCTGTTCATGATCCACAAGCTGTCGGCTGGTGTCCCAGTAGAGGCGCGTGCGTGAGATGTGTCTTGGTTTTTGTGTTTCTCCGTTGTTTTTCCTTGTGTCTGCGGGCTGGGGCGCTTCCCGTGTGTTATTTTGTACCTACACCTGTTCTTGTCGTGTTCGGGTGGAACGCGTCCCCGCTTGCCGCGTCGGTTTTTTGTCGCGCTGTTGGCGACCCCCGGCGGAAGGGTTGTCTGTTCACATGAAGGGGTTTTCTGTCCACGTGCCCAACGTCTGTGACGCAGCGCCTCTTCACAGCCTACCTCTTTACCCCGACGGGGACGCAGCACACTCTCACGCGGGGGCCTCCCCCCCCTCGGGCAGCTGCGCCCGCAGCCCGTCCAGCCACGCGTACGACACCGCAGGCGCGGCGGCGGTGACGGCATGAACGACCGCTTCGGCTGCCGCGTCGGAGTCCGCCCCCCCTCCGACCTCCCCAGGGGGTGGTAGGACGCGCGCCACCCCCACCGCCAGCACTCGGGACAGGCCCGTCACGCCCGCCAGGCAAACAACCCCCTCCGCCGCCGCCGCCCCCGCCGTCGCCGCCGCCGGGGCCCCCCCTCCCCCCCCGCTCCCCCCAACCGCGGCGAGCGGCACCCGCCGGACGTAGCACAGGGCGGGGAGGTGAGCAGCGAGGACGCCCACAAGCGGCGCCCCCCGGTCGATGACCGCGGCGGCGAGGGTGCCACCCTCGGCCGCCCGCGTCACCTCGTTGATGCCAAAAAGGAGGCGGGCGGGTTTGGCCCACCCGGGGCGCCTTCGCCGGGTGGGGGGGGGGGGGAGGGGCGGGCCGAACGGGGGGAGGTCGGCGTCACCACGGCCAGTGTGGGCGGCGCACCCGCCCCTATGAAAGAAGGGGTGTTTGTGGCGGTGGTACCGGTGGTGGCGGCGGCGGCGGCGGCGGCGGCGGCGGCCAACGCAGGAGGGTCCACCTCCATGGCAGTCGACACCGCTGAGGGGGTGCCAGCGCCAGCCGCTTCGACGGTACTCGCTGCCCGCGGCGGGCTTGCCAGCTGCACTGCCACCGTCGCCGCGGCCGCCGCCGCCACCGTTGCCGCCGCCGCGTCGGGGATGGCAGTTACCGAAGCCCCATCCACATCCATCGCGGCTAGCCCACCGGCATGGGGCGTAGCGGCGTGGTTGACGACTGCCGGGGTGTCTGCCGTAACCACATCAGCTGATGCATCCCCGCCCGCCGAACCGGCAAGGGCCACTGGGCCGCCACCTGCGCCACCATCAGCCGCCGCCCCTGCTGCCCTGGCGGGCTCCCCAGTACAGGCGGCTGGCCCATCGCCACAGGCAGAGCGAGCGGATGGTCCGTCCCCGTTTCCAAACACCTCCGCCCCTTCACCAGCCCCCTCCCCCCCCCCCTTCGCACCGCCCTCCCGCTTTTCCTGCCCACCGCGGCGGTGGCGACGGCGGCGGCGGCGGCGACCAGCGGGCCCCCCCGGTGTCACCCACCCCCCTCGCCGGGGGGGCGCCGCCGGCACCGCGGCGGCGAGCGCGGCGACGAGCGCAGCAGCGGCGGCGCCCGTTGCCGGCGGCGGCAGCGGAACGTGGTAGGGGGAGGCGAGAATGGAGTGGAGGCCCGCCCGGCGCGTGACGGGAGCCGGAGTGGCGGGAGGGGTTGGGGGGGGGGGAGGGGGGGGTGGGGGGGGGGGGGGGGGGGCTTTCGGGGCGTCAGAGGGGAGGGGGTGGGGGGGGGCATCGCAGCGGCTGCTGCACGACGGCGGAGCGCAGGGGGGGCGGGGGGGGGAGGACGACGGTGGGCGGCTGGTGGCGCGCCATGAAAGCAGTGGTGGGTGGCGGGGTAGAGTACAGTTCTGTCCTTCAAACATGGTAAGCGGTCGACAGTGGGCATTTGCAATGGCTCTCAAAGCATTGGGATTTAGGGGGGTCTTTGTAGGGGCTTTGGCCCCTCCGCCAAAGCCTCCCTTGAAGTGCCCCAGTTTTTCAAAGTCGGGTGCCTCCGGTCACGATTTAGTTCCGACCATTTGAGGGAATCGCTCTGGCTGCCCAGTGGGCTTGGGGAAGTGGAACAGCCGAGAGGCCGTACAATTCGGCGCGCCTGCGCTTGTCAGCATCTGCTGCGGAGCCCCCGGCGGCCCGCGTACGCTTAAATTTTTACTCCGGCGACGGCACGGTATTGTGCGTCCCATAAAAAGCGGACTTGCACAGGTCGTGCAGTGTGGGTTTGATTGGTCCAGTGGCCGATGTTTGACATGATCACGACACGTGCACGTCCACACTTTTTACGGGACGCACTATAGGGGGGCTGAGCGGAGGCGTCTGCCCTTCCGCCTCCCTTGCCCGGCAGCGCCCGCCCACCACTTGAGGTCTCCGAGGGCGTTCGCTTCGCAGCGGGAGGGTGGGCCACCTCGCAACCCAGCCCGCAAGCGAGGGCTGTTGAGGAGGGCGAGGGTCACAGAGTCAGACGGGGCTCTGCCTCCCGCGACCACCTGCCTCTTTTCTCGCCTCCCCAAGACCACCGCGATGCGGTGCTGGCACTCTCGTCGCCACCATTGCCGTCACCCTCAGCGCGCCGCTGTGCTCGACCGTAGCCTATTGGCGGCTCTCGTCCGGCCGCCCCACTTGTTTATGGCCGCGTCCGCATCTTCCTCCCCGTCGCTACCTTTGCAGTGATGCTGGGAAGCGCCCATGTCCCCCCCCCCCTCGCAGCCGCCGCCGCCTCCCCGATGGGTTGTGGCCACTGCCGTCGTGGCCTCGGCAGGCGAGGCGACCATCGCTGCACGGAGCAGCATCTTGCGTGCCGTGGCAAGGCGGTCACTTGGCGGAGGTCCTGCCACGACGGTACGGAAGGGGGGGGGGGAGGGGGGTGAGTGACAGGGTTGAGGGGCTGCTGGCGTCGCCAGCCGCGCTGGCTTCGACCAATGTTACGCGAACTGTGGAGGTGGGGGAAGGGGATTGTTGGGGCGCCCGCCGGACGTCACTTCTGTCACGGTGGACCTTGGCGGACTGCCTCGTCCCGTCGGGGTTGCTGGAGATGGTAAGCACGGGCCGTCTACGCGGCAGATGTTGGCGACGGTGCGCTGTGCAACTGGTGCCGTCGTTGTTATGCACTCTTTGTCGTCACTGCAGGCGGGGGGGCAGGGGCGGGTGTGTCAGGGGTAGGAGTCGGGCGGGCGGGAGTCGGGGCGGCTGTAGTCATGGGGTCGGCGAGGAGTGGGGCGGGAGCGGGGGGGTTGGAGCGGAGGAGGGGCGGGGGTGTGGCGGGCGGGGGAAGACCAGGAAGTAGCATCAAAGGCCACTGGTACAGACAGTAGGAAGGTATTGCGGCCGGCTGTGACATATGTACACGTTGAAGCAGGCTTTCCTCCCGATTCGAAGCCATCCGAAGAGGACTTTGGTGAGTTTCTAAAAGACGAAGTAATACAGTATTGTTCAGCTGGGGGGGGCGGGGGTGATGATGCCGTAACGTTGTTTTACAATGCATGGCTAACAATCCTATGACGGAGGGATTCACAATACAGACGCGGGTGTCCAGCACAAAGCAAAGGGACAACCGCCACAAAGGGACCCCGAGGTAGACCAGGGCGCACACCCACCCGGATGCGGCGACGAACACGCCGGGGAGGATAGGTGAGTGCGAGACTAGGGACGCTACCTCTCTCGGACCGCGGGGCAGGGGCGGGCCGCCGGGGCGCGGATATAGCGGGCGAGGCACGCACAGTGGCGGGAAGAGGGGTCGGCGCCAGCTCGTGGGCGCCGGGCGTAACTACCCAACGCGGCCGCTGTGCTGCCGAGACGGCTCGCGGCGGCGAAACGGCTCGCCGTGCCAGACGGAGCCCCCTCCCCCCCCCCGCCGTCAAGAGGCGGCATCTGCGCTGCGTCCCGCTCTCGCGCCAGCGTAGACCTGTCGGCTCCACAACCGGCGGCCCGGGCACGGACCAAATGCCGGCCCAATCGCCAGAAAACGACAGGTGTACCCAGCTGGGGGGGGGGGGGGTGATGATGCCACTTGAGATGGGAGATGACCGACCTCTGCCGCTGTCGAGCTAGGTGACCAACGGCGCGTAGCGGGAGAAGAGCGCCCGTGCCGTGGGTTCGTTGTCCAGCTGCGCGTCAATGTAGTGCTTGAAGGCGGTCTTGGCGCTTGACAGCCCCATCAGCTGGTAGATCAGCCCGACCACCAGCCCGATGGAGTGAGCAGCCGACGCCGCGCCTGCGCGGAGGGAGTGCCCCGACCATTTCACGCCGAGCGGTGGCTGGTGGTCCGTGAGGGTGAGCGCGCGCCGCAACCAGGTAGTAACGACCCGCGAGGGCAACGGCTGAAGCGCGGAGTGACCAGGCGGCTCAAATAAATGGTCCGCCGAAGGCCGGCCTGCCCGTCAGTGTCGCACCCACACGCGGCGCACCAGCCGCAGGGCAGGGTCCTGGGCCCAACCGCCCTGGGCCTCCGGGACACGGAAAGAGATGCGCTCGCCCTGCTCCAGGGTGCCCATCTTGTAAGTGGGCACCTGTACCTGAAGCCCATCCGCCACAATGCGCACGTCACGCGCGCGTAAGTTGGCGGCCGCACCGGGACTGTTGCACATCAGGAACGACAGCGCCAAGCCGGCGCACTCCCGTTCGAGCAACCGGTCAGTCGTCCCCAATCCCAAATGGACGACATCGAGGATAACGGCCGACGGCAGCGAACCGCGGCGCTCAGGGAGCGCCCCCTCCGCGGGCACGTACAGCCGCCGGTAACCTAGCTTGGCCGCGTGGACCAAGTCGTCGTCCGTAGGGGACGCTAAGCCAGCCATCTGGTGCACGGCACCGATGGCCGTGAGTTAGTTGGCGACGGTGGCCGACTGCGCCTTCTTGCCCGCTAGGTGAACGCCGAGGCAGCAGACGCCGCTCTCAGGCTCCGCTGGTAACGGGCGCAGGCCATCTCGGGAGCAGAAGTCACAGAAAGCCTCCCACGCGTGAAGGTAGCGCATTTGAGTAGTCGGCTGGTGCTTGGCATCGACTAGTCGCCGCGCCTCAGCCGAACCTTCGCCGTGTCCGAAGCGGTGGGAGTATAGCCATCCAGTGAGGCGGCGCCAGCGCTCACCGCGTGGCACCGGGTTGCGCCGCCTCCGCCGAACCGGAAGGCCACCACGTCCTACCGCCGCTGACGCGATGATCCCGCCCGGCTTCCGTGGATAGAGACGCCCTCGACAGCCGGCAGCGCCATGTAGTCGCTGCACGCCTCCATGGATGCCGCCCACCACGACTGGGCTTCCCATCTGGGGGCCACTAGTGTAGCGCGGGCGCCCGTCGTCACAATCTTGTGCACGACGGGCCCCAGGAGATTGAACGGCGGGTTGCACCAGCAGTTTTCCCCCAGCCACGACCGGTTCATCGCACCCACTCCCGATGAGCCCGGCGCCGCATGCCGCGAGAAAGAGCGACCGCACTTGGCGTTCTCCGCCGTAGCAAATAGGTCCAGCGTGTGCGGTCCCCACCGCGCCTCCAGGCGGGCAAAGCCAGCGTCATACAGGGAACAGTCGGTGGAGTCGCGCGCACGCAAGAGCGAGTCCGCCCACTTGTTCACCGCGCTTGGCAGGTACTCGGCCCGCAAGGAGACTCCCATAGAGTCGCATACGGCGTGCAGGCGGCGAAGCTAGCTCATTACCGCCCTTGACCTGCTGCTCCCGTTGTTCCCCACGTGCATCAGCACCTGCGAGTCGGTCTTGAGCTGTACCAGCGTGTGGGGGTCCTTCCATAGGTCCACAAAGGAGAACAGGCCGAGCCGCACGGCGCCCAGCTCGAGCAGGTTGATGCGCTTGTGCTGCCGAGCGGCCTCGTGAAACCCCCTCGCCGGCACCAGCTGGTTGAACGTGGCCCCCCACCCTGCGGTGCTGGCGTCTGTGTGGAGCGTCACCGTCGGCTCGGTTGCCCACAGCGCCCGCCCCGTCAGAGCGTGCTCGTCCAGCCGGGCCCACCAGCGGAGGTCCGATGTGGCTTGGCGGCCAAGCCGCACACGCCTGCCCGAGTCGTCCTTGTGGTCGACCATAGCGTCGTACAGGCTGCGTAACTTGAAGCGTGCGTTGGGGACCGAGAGAAGAGTGGACATCGCCGCGCCGCAAAACGAACGCAGCAGAGCGTGCCGCGTCAATCGCCGGTGATGCGCAGCCTCGCTCAGGATCTTGACCGCCATGGCTTTCACCTTCGTCGTGCGATCCGGCGTCAGGAGAAACAGCTGCCTGCGGGTGTCGACCAAGTGGCTGTGGCAGTATTGACCCCCAGGTAGGGTGGCAACACGTGCCATGCAAGGGGCGGCAGGCCACTAGCCTGATCCGTTCCTCCCCCTGCATTTGGGTCCATATTCCCTAAGTTTGGGATAGTTAGCTTAGTAGTAAATCCAACTTGGATTTGAGGGTTTTCTGCATTTATCGTCTTGAATTTTCGTGTGGCCCGGTGGGCAGGTGCTGGGGTGGGAGATTCTGAGTGGCGAGATTCTGAGTGGACCCTGGGGGGATAAGGGGAGGGACAGCGGGGCTTGGCCCTGCGTCCCCGTCCCGACCAAGAAACTGTTGGACCACACACCATCCTCTTGTTTGTCCGTGGGGGGTTTGCCCCACAACAGGGACAGAGTGTGTGCGACTTGCACTTCTTCCGGTTCCCCCGACACGGGAGGCAGCCCTAGCACACCGCCCCAACTTGGGTGCCGTGTGTGCTTGTGGTTTTTGCCACAGTGGCCTAGCAACGGCAGCTACGTAGTGCCTTTCCAGCGCCCCTTGGTAGGATGAAGTTGGAGGCCCAGCAGGGAGAACAGCTGCTGCACGTCCTTGCTGCCGCGTTTGGCGTCCAACCTGGTCGCCGGCCTGCCCCTGCGGCTTGGTGGGGCCCCCCCCAAGTCGTCGACGTACACTATGACCCGGAAGCCCAACGCCCTCAGCCGTTGAACCACAGGGCGACAAACCTTCGTCCAAAGGTATGGCGCGACCCGCAGGCCAAACGGCATAGTCAACGACTGCAAGGTCCTGCCCAACACCTGGAAGGCAAAGTACTTGCGGTCCTCTCCCCTCAGCAACAGGTGGTGATAAGCATCGCGTACGTCCCATTTGATTAGCTCGTCCCCCGGGCGCAGCTGTGCCGCCAGCTGCGCCAAGGTCTCGTACTTGAAGCGCCTCGGGTCAATGTAGTCGTTGGGCACTCGCCAGTCCATGACGAACCGCTTCTTCCCCGCGGCCGTGACCACAAAGCCGTTGACGATGACCACTTGCTGGTCGATCTCCTCGTCGAATATCTCCTTCCAGTAGCCCTTGGCTAGGCAGCGCGCGATCTCCGCCTCGGCGAAGGCCTTGTCCGCGTCGGCGAGTGAAAACGCACGCGCTCGATGGTAGCGCGGTCGCCTCAGCCAGGATATCTGCGCCCCATGTGTGAGATTCTTCAGAACCCACCGCGTGGCTCCCAAGGAGCGCCTGTGCTTCAGCGCTCGCTTGGAAGTCACGTATGGTGGAGGGGGCGGGGTGCTGCCGCCCTCCTCCGGGCCAGAGGTCGTACCGGCCGGGTTGGCCAAGTCCCGGTCGGCGGGTGGAAAAATCACTTCTTCCCACCCCCGCCGGCGTTGCCGGCAGGCTGCCCACCTCCCTTGCCGCCCTTAGTGCCGCCGTGGCCGCCTCCTCCGCCGCCGCCACCTTTCGCGCCACCGCCGCCGTCGCCACCTCCACCGCCCCCTCCGCCTCCGTCCCCGCCGCCCCCCGGGGCGGTGCCGCCCCCGCCACCACCGCCGCCTCGGCGGCGACGCCGCCCAGTCGTGCCAGCGCGGATCTCGTCGGCGCGCTTGGCGTGGGCGCGGCTCTCGTCCCTGGCCACGTTCTCGAGGAAGCGCTGGAAACCTGGACCGCGGGCGCGGTTGCGGGGGACAGCGTCCGAGCACCGGTAGAGCTCCGCCAATCCTGGCTCCTCCTTGGAGGCGACAAGGTAGTCGTAGCGGGCCGCCAAGATGCGGAAGTGGAGGCGGGAGGCGATCGCAAGCCACGCCATGCGCTCGTCGAGCTCCGACTTGGAGAGGGTTGTGGTATAAAACTCGATCCTCTCAGGCACGTGTCAATATCCCTCGGAGGAAGGGGACAGGTAACACAGAAAGGGGAACTACGAGAGTGGTATGCATGTTGCCTCTTGTGCCTGCTCGCAGAGCAAACAGATACGCACGGTAGTGCACACGGGGAAGAGGAAAGCAAACGCGCAGTTGTCTTTTTCCTGAGGGCGCGGGCCAAGGGCGCCTCGCTGTCCCTCTCAACGTGCATCTGGGGGAGCCTCGGCACGTTGGCCAGGTAGCCCCCCCATACCCCCGAGTGGCCCCGACCCGAGTCTAACCTCGTCAGGTCGGGGGCCACTATCAGTACTAACTCTATTCCCACTCACCAATCTCACACTCAAATTCTCTCAAATAAAGTCCCTCACAAATATGCAAAAACCCATCAGAAATCCCTCTCTCACGAGTGGATAGCGTAGTCCACCGCATCCCAGTGCCGGGCACGGACCACGGCCGCCAACCATCACCACACGGCGGGCGTGTTCTGGCACCTGGTGCCCTCTGGTCGCAGTCCCGCGTCGGCGCCAAGTCGGGGCCAGGGATGCTACAAGGGTGTTGCGGGAATGGTACACGGTGAGGCAGTTGTTGGCAATCTCCTGCGCCCAAGTGCACGACTGGTACGTGGCGTCCGCCTCGTCGCGGTCCGGGCCGGTGATGGGGAAAACCTCCTTGTGCTCCGAGTCCTTGGGCTTGAAGGGGAAGGGCAGCCCGTCGCTGCGCCGGAGGCGCCGGGGGGCTGAAAAGCTGCCGAGTAAGTCACCCGGCACGGGGAGCTCGGGGTGGTCAAAGCCGTCTGGATGGCCGACGACCTGGTCTGAAAGCGCACGCGGCGCCCCACTGGAGCCCGCGAAGCCCGCCCCGCCAACATCTCCGGCCTCACGCAGGAGGGAGTCGTCGTCGCTGCTCTCGGCGTCACCTTCGGGATCGAATGGGGGGACGGCAGGGCGGAGGGAAGCGGCAACACGACCGGGATCGGTTGGGGCGGCCGCTGGCAGCGCCGCGGCCGCCGCTCCACCAGCGGGGGGTCGCGAGGGCTCACCGCTTGGGGGGGGGCCCCCGCCAGCCGCCGGCTGCGCCGCATGACCTTGCTGGGACGCTAGAGAAGCAACCAGGGAATCAACGGTGGCCTTCAAGGCCATCAGATCGACCGCAGGGGGGGAACGGGGAGAGTCAGGATCACTCGTCATGCTCACGCAAGATGCGCGCAACCAACGTTGGACCACGCCCCGCAGGGACGGGAAACCTAGTCCGCACGCAGTACGAGACTAGGGACGCTACCCGTCTCGGACCGCGGGGCAGGGGCGGGCCGCCGGGGGGCGGATATTGCGGGCGAGGCACGTACAGTGGCGGGAAGAGGGGTCGGCGCCAGCTCGTGGGCGCCGGGCGTAACTGCCCAACGCGGCCGCCGTGCTACCAAGACGGCTCGCGGCGGCGAAACGGCTCGCCGTGCCAGACGGAGCCCCCTCCCGCCCCCGCCGTCAAGAGGCGGCATCTGCGCTGCGTCCCGCTCTCGCGCCAGCGTAGACCTGTCGGCTCCACAACCGGCGGCCCGGGCCCGGACCAAATGCCGGCCCAATCGCCTGAATACGGCAGGTGTACCTTTTCAAACACTGGATCCCAAAGCCTGAGCAAGCCAGGTACCAGCGGTATGCTGGATACCCGGAGAGTGTACGCAAAAGAGACCTCTTACGATGTATTTACCAAGACGCAGGGATCGGAAAGACAAGGCGTCGCCGGGAAGGCTGATCGTAATCCGCTCGCTGAAGTATTTAAACGTGCCGACTACAGCTGAATGTACCGCACGTACAGAACAGTACTGTACATACAGAGCCTTGTGCACACGACACGGGGGGCTACATTGTTTGGTCGTCGTCGACGCGCCCGTGCATTTCCTTGCGCCACTTCTTGTTCGCATGGGGAGAGCATGTCACAGCTTGCATACTCGGGTATACCCGGGCGCCTACGGTACACGAACCCTCTTTTTACACCCTTGTCTGGCCGCTACTACCTGTCGTCTCTTGGCTCGGCTGCGCTGTGGCTGTCCAGGCCCTGATTATAATTTCTTGTATCCCTTCTCTTCAGGCTCGTCCTCTTCTCTCCCGAACCGACACGCCCTAACCGGCAGCGACTGGGCGCTATGTCATCCTCTTCAGACCACCCACCCTCGACAGGGACAGACGACTCGGACGGGGGCTCTTATGCGGAAGACGCCCGCTCCCGCCGCTTGTCGTCGCGGTCGCCCCCACCGGCTGGGACCGCCCCCGGCTGGGCGGCGGCCGCCGCCGCTGCGGATGCAGCCGAGATGACCCGCCTCGCGTCGGAGCTGGCGTCGCTGCGCGACGGAGAGGCCGCTGCTGCCGCAGCACTGTCGGCTTCGGCGGCGCGGGAGCGGAGGGCAGCAGCTGCAGTGGCTGCTCAGCAGGTGCGTGCGCTGGGCAGGTGGAGGGGCGAAGTTGGATGGGGGGGGGGGTCACGGGACGCGGGCGGGTGCCTGCGGGTACCGGGGCGCATGATGATAGACTTGCCGGCGGTGGCGGGCGCCTCGAACCATTTCGTCGGCATATTTGATAATGGGACCCCCTCCGGCGGTGACGCTGTCGCCTACGGGTACGGCGTGCTGCTAACGTCTTGGGTTTTTGGTTACGCCGGCCACGAGAGCTCTGTCCCATCGCTCCGGCCTCGCGCTTTCTGTGCCCCCCCTTAATTACTCGTTCCCCTGCTCTTCCCGCCCTTTCCCTGTAGGAGGCCCACGATGCGGCCCTGCGCCTGCGCATGCGCCTCCAACCGGTGCTGGCAGCCTCGGCGCGGCTGCCAACGGGTACGCCCGGCGCTTCCTTTTGGGCGGCTCTGCGCGCCGCGCCACCCACCTCTGTGGGTGGTGTGGACGTGGCAGCCGACTCGGCCGCCGCAGCGGCGGCTCTGTCGGGCCTCGCGACCGCCATTGTGGCGCTCCAGGGCCGCATGGCGGTCGCGTCGGGGTCGTTTGTGCCCCCCCCATTGCCACCCTCGCCGTCTTCGGCTGGCGGCAGCCAGGGGGCCGCCGCGGGGGACCCCACGCCCGCCCTGGGCGCGCTGATGGCCACGCTGGCGCCCTGGCGCGACAGCGTTGCGGATGAGTGGGCTGCGGCGGTGCGTGAGTCGATGGGCGGCAGCGGTGGTGGTGGTAGCGGTGGCGGCGGCAGCGGCGGCGGCCTGTCGGCCCTTCACCAGCCGCCATCGGTACAGATTGCGCGGATGCTGGCGGATGCCCCTCGCCTCATTGAGCGGACTCGCGTTCGTCGGTCGCGAGCGGTGGTCATTGGCCTGGATGATGGGCGGCGGGCCAAGAAGGCACGCCCGGCTGCGCTGTCAGACGGGAGTGGGGAGAAAGAGCAAGATGCGGAGCGGGAGGAGGGAGACGACAACCGGTCGCCTGTGCTACCTGTGCCCCCCCCAGGCACTACTACCGCCGCCGCCGACACTGCCGAGGCCGCAGCGGCGGCTGAGGTATACGACGATGGTGACTTTTACCAACAGCTCCTTCGGGAGGTGGTGGACGGCCCTGCCGGTGGGCGTGGCGCTGGGGCGGGCGGCGGCGTCGGGGGGGGGCTTGGCGTGGGCGCCGGCGCCGGAGCGCTGGCTGTTCGTCGCGCGAGGGCGGCGTCCAACAGCCGGGCGCGAGGCTATGTGGCGGGCGATGGGCGGCGGCGGTCCAAGGGCCGTGCCATCCGCTACGACGTGCATGAGAAGTTGGTGGGCTTCTTGGCTCCCCGGGGAGGGGACGTCCCGCCAGGTATGGAGGAGGTTATCGGTGGACTGTTTGGTGCTGGCCGGCGGCGGCGACAAAAGCAGGCCTGACGGGCTGTTGCGCAACAATTGCAATGCTGGGGGGATGATGAGACGGGTTGGACGGTCTGAAAGTGTGTAGTGTGTCTCATGACCATGGTGTTTGTGTTCCGGTGAGAGTGGTGATCCCTCATCGCTGAAGTGGCCCCTCAGGTCCCTTTGCCACGAAAGTGACTGTCGGCTATAGTGCGTCCCGTAAAAACTAGACGTGCACGTGTCGTGATCATGTCAAATATCGGCCACTGGACCAATCAAACCCACACTGCACGACCTGTGCACGTACACTTTTTACGGGACGCACAATATCTCGGTTTCGTCTGCCAGTCCACCATCCCGCCAACTTCATCCATCCTCATCGTGCGCGCGCTGCGCCCGCGTTCAAGGTTGCTGTGCCAGCCGCCACCTTCTACCCCCGTCCCCCGAGCGTGCGTGCCCGCCGCGGCGCACGCCGCTTACTCCAGCATTCGTCTCCCTACCCTCTTGCCTCAGAATGGCAGCGCGCTCTGTCAAGGCGGCGCGGCCGCCCTCGGCTGCTGACGTCTCGGCGGGCCTGCGCCTCGGACCACCAACCGGCAGTGGCGGCGGCGGCGGGCGGATGGGGATGAAGGCGGTCGTCGGGGGTGGGCGGGGCAAGGCCGGCGGCAGCGGCGGTGGCGGTGCTGCGGCAGCTGGTACGGCCACGGCCGCGGCCGGCGGGGGCGTGGCGCGGGACTTCGACCCGGCGGTGCCCGTGAGAGACCGCACCCGCACCGTCCTTCGTGAGTGCCGTGCGCTCGTCTCTCGCCTATTCGAGTCGGTCGACGCGCTGGTTGCGGGGCGGTAGGTTATTTTTGGGTATCTCTCTTTTTCATGTGCCATGGTCGCGCGCTTTTGATGGTGGTCATCTCGGTCTGCGGGCAGGTACCTTCTTGATATGCATCTGGTTTGTGCGGCAGGGGGGGGATGGATAGAGAGTTGGAGAGGATGGTTGGGGATGATAGACGTTCCGCGCCTCTGGTGGGGGAGCTGTGGACTATCGTGGAGGTCCCGTAGAGTGCGCTACCAGGCGCGGCAACTGACGACTATACCCGTCAATGATTGGGTGGCTGTGGACTTCTCTTTTGAGACGCTGGTGATGGTGATGACCATGGTTGGATGGTCCCCTTCTCGGCCCCGGCTTCCTTGGCACCTGTACAGTATGAGTACCGACGCAGTGATGCAGCCAGAACAGGTGATGGAGGCACTGCTCGGTCGGCAGCGCGTCCTCCGCGCGCTTCTGGATGAATGTGCGTTCGCGGCTCTGACGTGTCCCCGCATCGATAGCGCTGCCTCTGGCCAGGTGGGGGGGATACTGGCGCGTGTGTTCGTCACGAGGGTTACGTCGTGACCGGCTTCTGACTGGGCCGCCCGCTGTCTGTGCGTGTCTCTTTTCTCGGACTGCCTTACTGTCTTCGTTCTCTTTTTATTCTTTGTATACAGTGACGGAACACCAACGCACCGCCGCGCACATTGCCCACCTCACTGCCACCCTCTCCTCTACCTCTGCCGCCCTGGCCGCCCTTCACACCTCCCTCTCCTCTGCGGAAGCGTCGTTGCAGGCCGCCCTCGACGCGGCGCGGCCGCGCCTCGCGGCAGCCGCTGCTGCCACCGCCCACCCCCTACCTGTGGCGGACCTCATCGCGTCGGGCGCGCGGCTGGCACCCGCCATCGCAGCGCCACCCGGCTGGGCGCCCCCCCAGCCACTGGGTGGCTCCGTCCCGCCCGCCGTGACGGACGAGGCGATGCGCGCGGGGCGGCTGGCGTCGCTCGCGGGGGGGGTGTTTGCCCCACCAGGGGAGGATGGCGGCGTCGCGGGTAGCGGCGCCACGGAAGGTGCGGGGGCCGAGGAGGACGGTGACGGCAGCAGCGAAAGTGACAGCGATGAAGAGGGCAGCGTGTGACGAATGGGGGGGGGGGGAGGGGGCGGGGGGCAGCGCGATGACTCGGGTTTAGCGGATGTACACGGCCTTCTGGCAGGGTGCGTGGTGCCTGGCGGCGCCGACGATGCTGTGCCGGGACATGCTGGGAATGGTGATGTGGAACCTTCCCAGGGGGCACCTTCGCGGTGGGTGCGGATCGCGGCCCTTTCGCCGGCGTGGCGTCTGTTGTTGATTACTCCCTGGTTTGGCCCTCTTCAAGCGATGAACCCCTGCTGTGGCGGTTGATGCGGCATGCAGGCTCGTCTTTGCCGCAGAGGGCGACCAGCTGTCCAGGCGGCGGATTGGGGGCGGCGGGTGTTGTGGCGGCCGAAATGGGTGCCGAATTGGTGGTATCGACCTCGGCCACAGCAAGGGGGCCACTGGGGTCGCTGCCGCACGCCAAGGTCCGGCCCGGGCACTTGCCCCCCCCTTCCCCTGCAACCCGCTCGACGTACTCAGCACCACCCCCCTCGGTGCGCGTCCATCGCTGACAGCACTTTTCGGCCAACGAGCGACCTTCTTCGTGTGTTTGAGACCGACTGAGGCGTGTGTAGTACCGGTGCGCACTGACCGGCGGCGCGGCGGCGTGCCAAATGGCCCCCCAGTTCCGTCATGGCGTCGTGCCGTGCTTTCGATGAATCCTTGCTGCCAACGGGCGACTGGGCTTGCTTTGGACGACGGTTTGGGGGTCGTGGCGACGGTGGTGGCGGCATAACTTTGGCTGCAGTGGGGGATGGTGAAGGGCAGCAGCTCTGGTCATGCTCCCACGCTGCTCCTGCCCGCCCGAGCCGAGCCCACCGCCAAATTCAACCATCCCTCCCCCGGGTCGCAGAGGCGGGGGGTCAAGCAAGGGGTGGACAAGAACAGCGTGCGGGGCGATGACAAAGCGTACGGCTCGAATAAACACTCTTCTGCGCGCGTGATGGCGTGTGAGTCGTGAGAGCTGTGAAACCGTCGCCATGCGCCCTGGGCTGCGCTACGTCACTGTTCGTCTGGGCCCACACTCCTTCCCGTCTTCTCACTCCACTTCCACGTTTCTCGCCCTCTTGTTCCAGTGCCCCATGCCCGACCAACAGAAAGCGAACGAAATGGACATAGCAGAGACAATGGCCATCCACATGCTGAATGTCACCCGTCACCGAGAATAGCACGTAGCCGCGCCGGAAACGAGAGCAGAAGAGGAGCAAGGAAAGCGAGCAACCACACTATCTTCATCGCGGACAAGCTTGCAGCAGAAAGAAGACGAGATGAAGGTATGGAAACAACAGTAGAGCCAAAGAATAAGAGAGGCCCGGTTGTCAACGGGCCAGCAACAAAGCAAAATGACAGAAGAATACAACACGCAGACACAAGGCGACACACCAACGCTCACAAAAGCACAAAAGTAAAAACACACAAACACACAGACAAACACAAAAAAGTGAAGGCGACAGCAGTGCAACTCGTGTCTGGCCACCACATCTCCTCCGCACGAGATGCTCGGCCGACGCGCAGCACGTCAGACGCCATCGCTTCACGGACAGCAGCAGTGTCGCACGTCAGCCGCCGTTACAAGCCTTTCTTGGCGGCAAGCCTCTTCTGCTGGTAGGATGCCCGGAAAAAGTCCCCGAACAGCTTAGTCAGGTAGATGGCGTGCGCAATCATAAAGCTCAACGCCACCTTCTGCGCGCTCGTCGTACAAGTGCCCCCCCTCACAAAGAAGGCTGGCATGCAGATCAGGATGCCAAAGTAAAACTGACCGATTTGCATGCTAGTAATGCCAGCCTTGCCAGGGAACCGGTACCCGCACACAGTCGCCGCGTAGTAAAAGTACATGATGGTATGCACGACGGCGTTGAGGCCCACAAAGATGAACATTACCGGGACGTGGGTCAGGCACAGCAGCCACGCTCCGTACGCCGTCCCAGCGTGGTGGTACACCTGCAAATAACTGGGCTGTCGCCGCTTCACCACCAACAACGCTGTGTCGGCCAGCTCCCAATATTTGGAGAGGTAGAAGAGGAAGCCAAGCTTGCCCAGCCCAGCCTCCCAGCCGCCGCCTCCTTCGCAATAGCCTTCGACAACACCCAGACGGCTGAACTGGGAAAATGTGATCCGCCATGTGTACCAGGCCGTTGCCGCAGAATACGCACAGAGTGCCAGGTTGTGCACCAGAGCCACAACCTTGAACGGAGTCGACTTGCCGGTGGTGCCTAGCGCGCCGCAGGCGCGGTCCAGCAGCGGCTTTCCCAAAATGTAGATGGAGAGGAGGACATATGGGATCCAGGGCGCGAGAAGAGGATGTACTGGCTGTGGCGGCTGGCCGAGCACACACTGCCACAGCTCAGCGGGGGTCCAAACCTTGGCCCCAAGGTCCAAAGACTCGACCCAGGAGGGAAGGGTGGGCATAGTCACTACGGGGAAGGACTTGGTGTCCAGCCCCGTAAACGTAGAGAGGGACGTGAGGAGGTCCATGATGGGTGCCACTGCCGGGAGAGCGCCACCGACCGCCGACAATGTAGACAGTCTCGAAGCCAGATGGACCTTGTGACGCCGGCCGTAGCTGACCGGAGGTCGGGGGGAGGGGGAGCAGGTCCTTTGACACGACAGCCCCGGCCCAGAAAAGTCGGAGGCCCGCAGCCGCACATACAGATGCGGCACTTCAAAAGAGCCTCCACAACGGCAGCGTCGGGCCGTGGGCCAACGCCGGACGGCACCGCAAAGAATAGACGGTGTGACCGCGCGGGACACAGCGTTGACGGCGATTCGAACGCAAAAACGGGCCTTTTGGCGACGTCTCAGTCGGCGACACTGGCGGAAACAATTGCCAGAGAGCAGGCAGTCCACCCCGCCAATGCCTGAGAGACGGCAGGATGCAGCGCCTCGCTTGGGCCCGTGACTGCAGACAGTGGGGAGCCAGTTGAATCGCGTAGATAGGCGCGGTAAGTGGAACATGGAACACAGTGAAGAGATGGTTCTGGGGGGCTACTCAATTTTGGTTATTTACTATCAATATGGAGGCGCATTCCAGTTTGGAGAGACAATTTCTTTCATTGGGAATCAATTTATGGTTGTCATCTTGACCAGAGAAGATGTGTAGGACTGCCCCACGTTCATTGGCTCGCTCTCGAACCTAGTGCCGCCACACACCGCTCGTGTCGGTCGGGAGGTCACTGGATCTGGGGGGCCAGACGCGGCTTCCAGACGCGGCCATCTCGCCCACACGACGGCTGCGCGCCACGCCTTTCCGCCGCCCTGGTCGGCGGTGCTCGCCGATTCGCCGCCTCCGTCTCGCGTGCGCCGCCGTCACGTTCACGTGGTGACCGCACGTCAACGCCGACACGCCGCCCGGCCTACGACCCACCGCTTCCACTTCCCACCTCATCCTCTCCGCCTCGTCTTCCCTGACACTGTTGCGCATTTGTGGTACCCCCCTTTCCGTCCCCTTCCCCCCTCCTCAGCCCCTGTCGCTGCCATGGCTGCCTTTGTCGTGTCCTCGGCGGCCGCCGCACTTGCCGGCGACCGCGTCGGCGCACGCACCGCCTTTTCTGGAGGTGCGGTCTCTACCACTCCCCCTGTCCGTGCGGCCGCGACGCCTCGCATGGGCTATGGCGATTATTCGTATGTGACAGACTTGACCAAGGGCCACACGCAGCAGTACTACGTGGACAAGTTCCGCCGCTCGTCGGACTTTACTCGGGGTGTCCCCGCATCCGATGGCGATGCCATGCTCGGCCGCACTGCCAAGGGTTCCATCGCAGTCCCTGCTGACGGTATCCCCCAGCTGCCCGACGGCCCTCTGGCACGGTCGCCCGACGCACCTGCGGACCCACGCGTGGCCGAGGCGGACGGCACCGTGTGGTCGTGGGACGCGTCGTACGTGGACCCGGCCTTCTCTGCTGTTGAGGACACGAACGACGAGGCGGTGGCGGACGCAGCGTTTGCGGCCTTTCGCGGCTCCATGGCAGGCCCTCGTGGCGCCGCACTCGCGGCTAGCGGCAAGGCCCTCGAGGCAACGGTGACTCGCCTGTCGGGCACCATCAGCGAGAAGGCACTGCTGACGCTGGATGGCCAGTTGGATGCCGAGTACTCGCGCCTCCAGAAGATCAAGGTTCACCCCACACTCTCCCCGACGGGGCTGCCCCAAACCGAAGTCCCAGGCACCGCCTATCTTGGCAGCGTCGGCGCGCTGGATTTCCAAAAGACACCTGGGGGGGCGCCGTCCACGATCGCCGTTGTCACGGCTGGCTCTGGTGTGGGTGCGTTCTGGAAGGCACCTGCAGAGCCGACGCCCACCTACAAGCGGCCGCTGGGCGCGGTCACCCCGGAGCGGATTTACAACGCGTCGCCGGATGCGGCCCAGCTGGGCCCTGAGGCTGCCTCTGCGGGCATTGTTGCGCAGGAGTAGGGTGGGGAGTGGGTGGCGTGGACGCGGGAAGTGTCGGTAGTGTCCTTGACCCACTTGTCTCAGCTGCCCGTCTTCAACAGTGACTCCAGGTTTTTCCTTCCTGTGACAGCTGGTCGCACCGATGCGTGCGACTGCCGAGCTCGGGGTGCCATGCTGTGTGCTCTTTCAGCTGGGACACAGAAGCGAGCGCCTTTGCATCCGTACATACCTGGACGAGCTCACCTCTCTTCCTATTCAATATTGTGTCAATGCATGAGGGAGTCGCCAGCTCACCCTACGGTTCTTTCTTGGCCGTGCCGCAGCGTCTGCTCGCGCGATAGCAGGCTGAGACTGACGTAAGCACGCACAAAGCCACCGTCAAGCATGGGCCTGTCCGAGAAGAATGATCTCAGAAATGTCGGGCCGTAAGAGGGGGGAAGCGCGGGCAGTGACCACGAGGCGCGGTGCATCGCAGACGAAAGGGCAAAAATGATACAAGACTCCGCGCTAGCGCAGAGGCGAGAACATGATGCGAAGCAACTCGGCAGGCGCTCACTGCAACATGTGAGCTCAAACCCAACAGCAGTAGGCGATATGTAGCACGTTCACAACGAGCTCACTTCGGAAAACATGTACCGCAGCAAGAAGAAGAATCACCGTCAGCTGGCGAGCAGCCCTAAAGACAAGGTCCGTATCCACAAGCTAGGCTGACGATCAAAACGTGCCGGCCAGACGCAGGTAGCTCGTGGCTCCAGACCCGGTAGGCTCAAGCGACCATAATCTTGCGACCGGTCTAGCAATTGGCACGCGCATCAGCAGCATCCGGAATGGAAGGATTGGCCCTACGTGTCGACCAGTCATGGAGCCAGTGGCTCCAGGTATGTTGCGTCCAGGTGGCAGCTACGTCACGACGAGCCGAGCTCGTCCATCGCCACGCGCCCAATAAAGCGGCAACAGGACGGCAAGGGGAGGATGGCGTACCGACCAGATAAATCACTCTCCCCACTTGACAATGAAAATGAGCATAGATGACGTCAGGGGCCAGGGGCACCACTTACAAGCCCCCTTGCCCCGCTGCCATACAAGTAATCCGTGCTGAAGTGTCGTCAGGCGAGATGATCACGCCGCGACCACATACAACCTGTGCTGGCCCAGCCCCGTCCTTGTCATCCTCGACCAGTCCACCACGATCGGTGATGTAGGAGCGAGCCATGGCCACCAGCTGGTCGTCCTCCCCCGAGTGAGTGTATCTCCAGCCGAGGCGGGCCACCACCTCGGGCAATGGTAGGCTCGGCCGATAGGCTGCCACCCACGAGCGTAACACGTCGGCGCGGAGGGCGCCAGCAAAAAGGTCCATCAAGCTGGCGTTCATGCCCGGTGAGTCCTCGTACAGTCGGAAAAAGGCGGCGGCGTTCCGGTTGGTCAGCGCCCGCCACACCCTTCGGGCATGCAAAACGGGGCCCGAGCCACGTGTCGCAGGGGACATCTCAGCTAAAAGTGATGCCACCGCCAGCGCCGACCCCGAATAGGCTGCGTATAGGAGACGATAACCCGACAGTTCCGGGGAAAGCGGCCGGCGGCGAGCGGCTGCCAACTCCACAAGCCGCGTCAGACATTGGTTGAACTCGCCCACGTCAGAGTTTTCCAGCGCCACGCGTGCGTGAGTTAGGCACGCCGCTTCGGTCAGGTCATTCTCAATCGCTTGCACCAATAGGTCCTGTCGAATAGACTTGAGCTGCCGACACACCCACGCGTACTCCGTGTCACCCGCACTGTACCGCTGCTGCACCAGCGTCAGCGCCTGCCGAAGCACCGCCTCGGGACGAACCAGAGAAGCATCTGCCTCGGCAGTAAGCCTTAGGAAGTCTTTCTCCACCGTCATGTTTCGGCCGACCAAAACGGGCCCACGAGCTGCTACCGACCGCTCATCGTCACCGCCGTCGGCATCAAAGACAGAAGTCTGATTGGGTGGGACAAGCGCATACTCGCGGGTAAAGCGGACGGCCATAGCGGCCCCCACGTGCTTGTCCGCCAGGTCCATCAGCCGCCGAACCCGGCTGGATGTGGCGGCTACCACAGCCGGTTGTGCTGCAGCTGCGGTGCGGAGATTGACTAGGGCAGAGGCGGCACTGCCAGTGCGACCGCCAAAGCGCGTCTTGTCGCCGTAGCGCTTAGCGTTGAGCGTCGCGCGCGCGTCTGTCACTGGGACGCTGGCAGATGTGTCGTTAAGGGTGCCTGCCTCATACGCACCACCGCCACCAGGGGGTGATGCGACGTCGCCATCACCACCATTGTCCCAGAAGCGAGCAGGTGTACGCTTAGAAGGTGGCAGCGCTCTTGAATTCGCCAACTTACGCTTGTTGTGGCCAAGCACACGGGTTGGCTGCGTTGCAACCGGCACGTCATGCATGCTATACACATACTGTGCCGCCACGCCCCCGTCGGTGGGAGCATCGATCGCAGTCACGCCCTGTGGACGTGCGCCATTCCTAGCGCCCCACCCACTCGCCACGGGAGCAGGGACCTGGTAGACCCGGTAGGGTGACGCAGTAGAAGCTGCAGCAACGACCCCCACCGGGACCCCGTGATGGTCCGCACCTCCCGAAAGTACATCGGCGATCGCATTGGCGTTGGCGTGCGGGGAAAGGGGGGCGGAGGCACCGAAGTTTGCTCCCGTGGCCGGCGGCAGGTGAGCCCACGCCGTCGAGTGTAAAGAGCTGTCCCGGTGCGCCTGGGATGCCAGGTGCAGTACCTCCCGCCATACGGCCCGCTCCGCTGAGGCGCGGGTGGGAATTGGTCCAGTAGCGGATGGCGGGCGCATGGCAGTTGCCCGCGCCGCCCCGAGCGACCGACGAGCATACGCCACAAGCGCAGCAGGGAAGATTGACGGCACCGCCGAGGACGGGAACACAGCGTGAAAGGAGACGGACCCCTTCGCACGTTCGATTGCGGCTGACGCGGCCTGGAGACTCAAACTCACCGTGTCAGGTGGAGACGCAGGTGCATCCACGCGCCGGGCCGCCGAAGCGTCAGCAAAGCGTGAGCGACCACGAGTGCTAGGTTTCTTGTCTTCCGTGGCAGGCGTGACGCCGCCACCAGCAACGGAAGCACCCACACGCGCCGCCCACGTACCCATCTCAGAATTGACCGCTTGACCCATTGGTCGGGAAGTGTCAAGGGAGGCCGCAGCCGGCAGTAATGGAGCAACTGGCTTCGTAGGTGCCACTCCAGCGTCCCTGGCGTCAGCCAAAGATAGCTGCTGCGGCCACTTGACCTCGTTGGTGATGACATTATGGAGGTACGAGCTGCCTGGAGCGCTTCCGCCTGCACCAGGCGTCCCAGCAGACACACGCCGCCAAAGCCACACTCTGTCCGTCCCGTGGTAGAGGTACACGCGACCATTGGCGTCCTGCGCACGAGGCCACCTCGCGTAGTCTGCTGACGGATCTTGAGCGAGCGCCATCGCACCCGTCGTGCGGGCAGGTACGAGCACGGAAGCGTTACACCCAAGAGACAGTGCGACAAGGAACAGAGACAGGGGCAGCAATCCACAGTAGAGACAACGAGCGGCGGCAACAAGGCGCACCCAAGCAATCCTTCTGCCCGCACAGTCAGTGTAGCAGGTGTTAGCCTGCGACTTCAGAGAGAGTGGCCACACACAAAAACGACGGCCAAGATAAACAACAGATCAACAAGTCACGTAGAGAATGGCAATGACGGGTGTGCACAGGCACGTGACCCCACGGGTAGCCCTTCGGTCTGAGCCGAAACGGAAAAAAGGACACAAGCGGGGCGGCAGCGACCAACGCGCCGCAAGATGCGCAGTAGCAGGCGCCGACTGGGTCGCCAGAAGGCCGAGGCGGGCTCACCAGGCACTCGAACACAAAAACAGAGGCAGATCAGCAACGGGAACGACCTTGACCGACCGCCCGAACGCAAAAAAACGGGACAGGGGAGTGGGCAAAACCACGCGCAGCAGCGACACTCCGGCCGAGGCAGCCCGGCCGCCTGTACGCTGATTCGCGCTTAGACAGACGTGCACCACGCGGAATGTGCCTCGTGGCACGGGTCACTCCACCAAGGCGGTGCTCCAACGAAGGCGGAAGCAGTGCCACGAGACTGCGTACCGCAAAATACCAGCGACAGGCGTCACCTTGGGAGGGTGCGTGCGGCGCTCCGAGTGGAAAGGGGGGAGGGAAAACGAGGAGGGAGAACGAGGAGGGAGATTGATGAGGGAGAACGAGGAGGGGGGGGGAGATACGCCGTCAACAGACGGCGTGCGGAGAGGTGCACTGACGATCACTGCTGCCGTGGACGTGGGGGAAGCAAACAGCGCCTGCTCGAGCCGGCGCCAAAAGAAGGGAAGAGCGGTAGTGGCGGTTGAAGGTGCCTTGGGCCCCGGCCCGGCGCGCGCGAGCCCCCAGGTCGGCTTCTGTTTAATGTTTTTCACTGTACGACCAGGCTCCCCAACACCTCGCTCCGTCGACGACTGATGCGGGCTCGACACAGCCGGGGGGGGACGACACGACAATGGTAGGAAGGCGGTGCTCAGACGCGGCCGGCCACCAACTCGGACAGAACAGGAGCCAGGGATGACAACTAGGGGGAAGGGGGGGAGGAGAGGAAATAACCGGCAAGAGATGTAACCACGCCGACACCACGAAAGGAGGAAGGCAGGCACAGAGAGCGGACACGTCGAGGTGGTCGCCGTCATGCAGAGTGCGTCTTCTGAACATGTTCCGGCGTGGGGTGGTCGCTGCTCTCCCGCATGAGGCCGCCTTGCATGCGGCAACCTGGGGCCGCCCCTGCCCCCAGCAGTTGACAGGGCCATGACACACGTGTCAAGCCCTACGACGGGGCCCCCCCCAAACTCGCCAGAGCGGCATTCCCGCGAACTGCAATGCTGTTTCTTTTGGCCCAATTGCACGTGGTCTTCTCCATCTACGGGTACTTCATCAAGTGACGTCGATCGCATCGGACTGCCTGTCACTCAAGGTGGAATGCTCCGGCCTGCGGACTGACTGCCGTCGTGACCAACGAACGCCGTAGGAGGCGAGACCAATGTCCCTCCCCGCCCCCGCCCACCAGCTTCCAGCTGCCCGCTCGCATCCTGTCGAAGCCCGTACTGGCCCTGTCAGCCTGGTGTCCGCCCCCCCTTTAGCCAGCTCCCTCCCCCGCCCTCCCACCGTCACCCTAGAGTGTGACTATCCCCCTGCCGCCAAGCCCCTGACCCCCCCCCCCTCCCTCCACGTTCCGCTCGTGGCGCTTGCGGCTTGTCGCTCCCCCCCGCCTTTTCCCTCATCCTGCCCCTGTCTACTTCCACCGGCGGCGGTGCGCCTCCCTTGCGGCCATGCCTTCCGCCCCCGCTGCCGCTGTCGCGGTCGCCCGCGCCGCCACAGCCGCCGCCCGTCCCCGCGTGGCGGCAGCGGCTGCGTCGGCGGGCCTCCCGGGGCCCTCCCGCTGGGGCCACCCCCCCCGCCGGGGGGCGGCGGGCCCCACTGCCGCGGCGGCGGGCCCCACTGCGGCGGCGGCGGACCCCACTGCGGCGGCGGCGGGACCCACTGCGGTGGCGGCGGCGGCGGCGGCGACGGCGGTGGGGATGACCCCCCCCCCTCCCCGTGCGGCTTCGGCGGCAGCAAGGGCGCCCGCGTCCGTCCCCCCCCCCTCGCCGTCGCCCGCCCCCCCCCCCGGCCCGGTGCCGACTAACTTCCTTACCCGTTGGGCGGCCAAGCACCTGGTGCCCGCCGCCGCCGCCGCCGACGCGGACGAGGCCAGCGGCGGGGGTGGTAGCCGCGGCCGGCGGCACCCGCTGCTGTCCCTGCTGGGCTGGTACTCGGCCGAGTCGGTGACCGTCCGCAACGCCGCTCGCCTCATTGAGGGCATCCGCGGGCGGACCGACGTGGACGGCGGCGGTGCCGCTGCCGTTCGGTCCCGCCTGGGCCTCCCCGCCGCCACCGCCGCCGCTTCGCCGCCGCCGTCGCCGCCGCCGTCGCCTCCCGCTGGCGCCGCAGCCGATGCTGCCGCCACCGACGACGCTGCCGCCGCCGCCGCCGCCGCTGCCGCCGCAACCGCCTTCCAGACCCGCTACGCCCTCGTCGCCCTCCATCTCTATCTGTCGGTCCGGCGGCTGCGCGGGGTAACGACAGACGTGACCGCCGCAGCCGAGATGATGCAGGCAGCGTATGCGTCGTTTTGGGCGGTGGTCAAGCAGGAGATGCTTGTGGCTGAGGCGGGGGTGGGGATGCTCGCCGCAGGCCGGGCGGCGCGGGAGGCGGAGCAGGCGTTCTTCGGTGCCGCCGTTGGCTACGACGCCGCCCTGGACGCGGAAGCCGCCGCCGCCGCCGCCGCCACCGCCGGCCGCCGCGCCGGGGGGGGGCACGGCGACACCGCCGCCGCCGCCGCCGCCTCCGCCGCCGCTGCCACTGCCGCTGCGGCTGCCGCCCCGGCTGGTGGCCTCGAGGGCGCCCTCACCCGCAACGTCCCTGCGCTGGTAGCAGCGGCGGCGGGGGGTGCCCCCGCCGTGGCTGCCTACGTTCGTGCTGAGGAGCGGCGGCTACGCGCCATGACCGACGCCACGGTGGTGCGAGGAAAGCTGTGGGATTGAGAAGGGAGGGAGGGCGGGCGGAGGTATGGGTGAGGCTGGGAAATGGAAGGGGTAGGGTGTAGCTGTAAGGACACGCGTGGGTTGGTTCGTTGCGGTTATAGATGGGAGGTGAGGTGGTGGGGCAGAGACGAGGTGGTGGGGTGGCGGGGAGTAGGGGGGGATGGGAGGGGCTGGGGCGGGTTGGGGGAGGGGCGCCTCCTGTGTCCGCCGGTTCGCCACCGTGGGTAACGAGCCGTGCGCTGACCACCACCCGCTTGCCGGTGGGTCTGGCAGCCCGCGGCGCGGGAGGGACGCCCACGGCTGGCGGGGCTCAATAACTCTCAGCGTGGCTGCGACTCCCCCCTTTCCCCCACACCGGGCGCCCCCCGGTCGCTCCTCAGGCGCCACGCCGCCACTCCCGGCGGCAACCTGTGGGGACCAGCGCCCGCAGCGTTGAGGCGGGCGTATGCATGGGGGAGCGGGCGAGCAAGCGGGGAGAGCGGTGCCCCTTGTCGACCACTTGCTTGCGCAGTTCCTGGGAAGGGCGGGCGCCGCGCTTCCCCCCTCCCTGCTGTCCCTCCATCCTGTTCTCGGTGCCCAGTGTTTGTTTGTTGGTTGGTTCCGCGCCACTATCGCTCCCTACGGACACGGCCACGGGGCGTCGTAGTTTCTCCTTCTCTCTTCTTGGTCGTCCGGGGCCCCGCTCCCGTTACAGTACCTCCATCCCCTCCGCCAGGCAACGTCAGACGTGCCGTCAGGAGGGGAAGGAGGGGGGAGGAGAGGGGGCGCGGGCACCATGACCGGCGGTTGGCGGCGGCGGCGACGACAGGGGATGGCGGGGGGGTCGGGGGGGGGCAGATGGGTGGCGCAACAGGCAGCGCGCCACGGGTGAGGAAATCAGCAGCGCACAAGACCGCCGCCCCCCCCCGCCGGCCCCCTCTCACCCCCTCCCACCTCCTACATCCCTGTCTCCCTCCCGACTCGCCGCCAGGGGGTGCAGAATGACCATGTGCGTACAGGCACACAGGCCCACCAGGCACCCTTCCGTCAGCCCCTGCCCCCTCTCAGTCAATGAGCTCTTTTCTTGCGAAAACCTTCCCCCACCCCACACACCCCCCGTCACCCCCACTCCTCCGATCCACTCGCTCCAACCCCCCCCCCGCCCCCCCCCCTCCCCCCCCGAGTTAGACTCGCGCGTTAAAAGTCAAACCGCACCTTGGTCACCGCCGTCGGGCACGGGACGCGCATCTTGGTGCAGCACCGCGCGACGCTGGCGCGCCCCGCAATGCCCAGCGCCGCAGAGGACGCCCAGCACGCGTCGCTGCAGCAGTAGCGGTTGGCGGGGTCTGACACGGGCGCCCGCTCCGACACGAGCCGCGGGCGCCAGTGCCGCGCGCACCCACACAGCAGCCGCAGCGTGCGTGACTGTGCCCGCGTCAGCCGCCGGCTGGTGGGGGGCGGGAGGGTTCGTCCGCCGCCGCTGCCGCCACCTCCACCAGAACGCCCCCCGCTGGCACCGTCGCTGGCACCGTCGCTGTTGCCGCGCCGGCCAGACGAGCCGACTCTGTCAGTGCGATCGCCGTCAATGTAGCCGTCGCTGTCACCGTCGCTGTCGCCGCCGCTATCGCCGCCGCTGTCATCGCTGTCGCTATCGCAGTCACCATCGATATCACCGTTGCTGTCACCACCACCGACGTCTGCGCGTCTTGTTTCTCCACCAGTGCGGTGGAGGCGGCGCTGGAAGGGGAGAAGGTTGGGGGCAACCGCCGCCGGGGGGGGCGGCAGCCGCAACCGCCGAGACGGCGGGCGGCGGCCTTGCCGCGGCCGGCCCGCCGCCGTGACACCCGTCCCCCATCGACTTGTGGGTCGCCCGCCGCTGGGGGGCGCCCCCTCGTCCGCCGCCTCTGCCACCGCCGCCGCCGCCGCCAGCGCCTCTGTCGCCGCCGCCTGTGCTGCCGCCGCTGCAGCGGCCGCGACAGCCGCCCTCTCGACCGGATCAAACGGCGGCGGCGACGGCGGCGGCGGAGGCGGCACCCCCTGCCTTCCTCCGGCCACGCCAGTTTCCCCGACCAACGCCGCTGCCGCTGACGCAGCCCCTTCATCTGGCGGCCAGCGGCCGCGGCGGCCGCCGCTGCTACTACTTCTCCCGCGGCCCCTCCCCCCCTCGCCGGAGGTGGGCCACGGCACCCCGCCAGCGGGGGTCGGAGCGGCCGCTACCGCAAAGAGGACGCCCACCGCCGCCGCCGCGGCGGCGGCCGTCCATCGACCGGTCCGCCGCCGGGGGGATGGCCGACTCCACCCCATCCGCCCCGTGTTGGACGGCCACCACCGCCTCATGTGGCCCGTGTTGGACAGCCGCGCCGCACGCGCGTGGGAGCTAGACACAAAAACTACAGCCCGGATGCAAAGTAGGAGGAGGAAGAGGGGGAAGTGGCGAAGGGTAGGGGAGGGTGAGGGGGACGACGCCGAGGGCGGCGGAAAAGGCACAACGGGGCAAGTGCAGAATGTGAGGGAAGAGGCGGGAAGTCAAGGGGGCCTACGCATCACACAGCCGCCCACCTACCCTGGGCGGCTCGTGGGCCACCACCGCCGCGGAGCAGGTGGCGGGGGGGATGGGGCACCGGCGGGGGGGGGCCGTACGTTAAGGGCGGCGCCTGCTCCACGCCGCGGCCCCCCTGCCGCCCACACCTCAAGTGACCGCTTGGATGGCCCTGCCGCGATACGCGCTGCTGGGTAACTGCAAGGATGGCCTCCTCGTCACCCCCAGCCACCGCCCTCCCCCTGCCACCCCCACCAAGGACCCTCGGAAGAGAAAAATCGTCGGGGTTGGTCGAAGCGGCCCAGCGGTGTGGGAGGCGACGGCGACCCGCAACGGCCGCCGCCGTCCACCACCCCCACTGACGGGAACACGCAGTCGAGCAGGGGGGGTTTGAGCGGGAGGAAAGATACGGGGGTGAGAGAAGCGAGGAGGGGGTCGGTCGAAGCTCGTAGCGCAGTAAGAAGGGGCCAAGAGAGGGGGCTGGGGGAGGGACGGCCGTCAATCCCGCGGGGGAGAGACGGGGGGACGGCCCCGGACTCTGGCTGTAGCGTTTCAAGTGTCAGGAGGGGCGGCATGCGCCCATCTCCCCCCCCCCCCCCCCCCCCCCCCCCCACCCCTCCCGCGTCGGGGATTGCCACCCGCCCTGCCACCGGCCTGCCACCGCCGGGTGGCTGCGTCCCGGTTACAAGACGGAGGAAGGGACGGCAGGGCGACCGCCCGTCTTCCCACGACGGGCTGCTGTAAGAAGCGGCTGCCGCTGCCGCTGCCGCCAATGACCCCCACCACCGATACCGCTACCTCCACCGCCACCGCCACTGCAACCGCGACCGCGACCGCGACCGCCACCACCACCGCCGCCCGCCATCGCCACCACTATCGCCTCGTGCTCCCCCAGCCGGGAGCGCCAGGGGAGGGGGTCGGGGGGAAAGCGGGAGGTTCCCGTCTGGAAAGGAGGAAGAGCCACGGTCGCAGCTGCAGCTGCCACGGGGCCCCGACGGCGCGGCGCGCCACGCAAAGCGGGGAGGGGCGGGAATGGGAGGGGGGGGGGGGGGCCTGGGTGGGGTCAAACGCAGCGCCGATTCCATTGATATGACGTTATGGTTGGAAGGGGGGTAGAGGCGAGGGAAGTTGGGGGGGTCGGGGGTAGACGGGAGATGAGGGAACGGGCGGGGGTGGGGGGGGGGAGAAGAGAGGGTGGGGGGGGAAGGCTGGCCTTCATGAGCGCGCCGTCCCCCACGCCCCCACCGCCCCATCCACGTGGGGGGGGCACGGGCGAGGTGTATCATACACCCACTCCGCCGCCATGATGGCCGCGGAGGCGGAACGTCCGCTTCTACGTCTTTTTGACGGTTGGGCTGGCGACGGGTGCGTTGCGTGGAGGGCTTAGGTCGTAAGTGCGGGCGAAGGGGGAGTTTGTGGAGAGCAGCTTGGCGATTTATCGTCGGCCGCCAACGGCAGACGACTGCAACTACGTCCACAATGGATGGTTGGCACGCGAACGAAAATTTAAGACAGACGAGGGGTGGGGCGGAGGTAAGCAGGGCGCACCCTGGACTGTACGCTGTCCCTGCCCGCCTTATGAATAAGGGCGCACGCGACCCCCTCCCTCTCACACCCCCCGGCCAGAGGGGACCCCTCACCCCCCCCCCCTCACCTCCGCCCCCAATCATGGCACGCACAGGCAGTGCTTCCTTAGCACCAAACGGTCGCACGTCACCACCGCGACCGTCGTCGCCGCCGCCATCTCCGCCTTCGCGGCTCCACCCTGTCGATTCAGCCGCACAACGCCCATGGGCGCCCTACCGCCCGCGCCGCCTGCGTGCAGGCGGCTGCTCGGGCCGCGCGCGGCAGGAGGAGGGGGTCGGTAGGCGTCTGGCGGGGTGCGGCTGGCGGTGGGCGGTGAGCGACTGGTGCGGGCAGCGTCAGGGCCGCTCCTGCGGGCGAGCGCCGAGGCGGCAGCGACGCTGTGCGACCACGCCGCTGCAACGTCCGAAGGAGGGCGGGGGGGCGAGCGGATCTCTCCACTGGACCACTCTCGTCGCCGCCGCCGTCGCCGACGCCCTGACCGCCCCGCAGGCCGGGGGGAGGTGGGGGGTGGGGCAGCCCGGCCGCGTCGGCGGCGGCGGCGGTGGTGGTGTGGTTTCACCAGCTGGGGCGGTTTGAGCCGGCGCCGCTGGCCGACGCGGTCGCCGCCCGGCTGCCACCGCCGCCGCCACCCGGCGGCGGCGGAAGGGGCACCCGGGGGGACGATGACGCCGCCGCCACCGCAGCCCGCCTGACCGTCCACGCAGCGCCGGGCTGCCTTGCCGTCATGGCCGCGTTGCAGTACCACCGGACGGCGGCGTCGGCGCCGCGGCGGCGTGGGGGGGGGGGGGGCAGCCCCCCGCGTTGGTTGTCGGGGATGACTTGGGGGGGGGCACTGGGTGGAGCGCTGCCGGGGGGGCTGGGGGGGGGGGGACGGCGGCGGTGGTGGCGGCGGCGGCGGCCGTGGCGGCGGCGGTGGCGGTGGCGGAGGCGGCGGTGGCGGTGGCCGTGGGGGCGGGACGAGCGGTGGCAGAAATGGCCCCACGTAGGGGGCAGGGCGCGCCACACTGGGGCGGGAGACAGCTCGTCTGACCCGTTGCTCCCTTTGCATTTGATCCCGAATTTCCCCAAAGTCAGGGATACTTTGCTTGATAGTAAACTCAACATGGATTTGATGGTTTTCTGCGTTTCATCGTCTTGACCTTTCGTTTGGCCCGGGCACACGCCTAGTTAAGGAGTGCAGCCTGGGCTTCTTTATACTAGACTTTTCAAAGAAACGTGCAGCCCTGTGAGTGGCTGAGAAGAAAATTGGGGTTTTTCATGACGTCAATTTTCATCCCACGCCACAGAGGCCGTGAGGGACGGTCGGGCGCAGCCCCGGTGACGCGGCCACCCGGATCTTGCGCTTCAGTGCGTCCCCCCATTGTGCGTCTACCCCACCCGTTGAGCGACAATTCCACCCCTTCCCCCCCTCCACCACTCCGCCCTATTTCCTCCCTTCACCACTCCGTCCGATTTCCCCCATCCTCCACTCCACATCCCCCCTCCTGTTTTTTAGACACTTCATGATGGGGCAGCCGAGGAGTGTTTCGCTAGGGTGAGTTTGCATCTCGTTGTTTGCTCTGATGATTCTCACTTTGGCGGGTGGGTGCCCGTCTCCTTACTGGCAGGCGGTCGTGGGCGGAGAGTTGCACCACTTTCTGGACTGGTGCTGACTGGCGCATTCGTTTCTTGCCCGTTCTTCTTGTTTTTCTCTGTATGTAGCTTGACTGCGTCGGAGATAGTAAAAGCTTTCTCTGGCAAAGTGCTTGCGTTCACTTGCTCCCCTTGTGGTGTACTGTTTTTGAAGCAAGGTTTGGCCCTCCAAGCTTGGCGGAAAGGCAACCAAGAAAACCCGCCGACAGCCACAACCACCGCTGTGGCAGCACTGCGCGTCAAACAGTGCAAACAAAGCCTGGGGATTGACGGCAGTGGGCTGCCTAAAGGGGTGTGCGAAAGATGCTACCGCTCGGCCAGGCGGCCCCCTCTCCCCGTACCCCCCTCCCCGGCAAGTTCTCACACCTCCGCCTTGAGCTTTCCCTCCCCCACCCCACCCTCGCCTCTCCCCCGAGCCGCTCCCTGCCTACCGTGTCAACCTCTATTTAAACCCCTTGAGGAACGGGCGGCCACCGCTGAGCGCCTGCTCGCGCGGGCGCACGCGCGGGTCAGAGCCCTCAGCGAAATGCTCGCAACCGCGCGTGCCGCCTCACCTCCCTCGCTTCCTCAGCAAAATGCCTTCGCGGTGGGCGAGAGCGGCAGCAATGAGCCCCTTCCGGTCGCCGAATTTCTTCGGAAGTTACGTGCTGGGAATTATTGGAGCGAGGAAGATCAAGTGAACCTGAAGTTAATCGCGGGCGCGGTACTTCTCAAGACAACTCCAAGCGAAATTCGCGTGGGGCACATCAACGGTCGCGGAGTGCACTACATACAGGTGATGATCCCCCAAAAGAAGAAGGTGACCAAGCGACAGGAGTAGCAGCGCTTGTTGCAGGTCAAGCGGGTGCTCGCACTTGCTGGAGTGGACGTGAACTCTGTCTTCGAGCGGTCGCCAAAGAAACGGCGGCTGGACCCACCTGCTCGACTCTGCGTGGACCATCAGGTCGGGATGATTGCCGATGTTGTATTGAGCTCGTCGCAGTACAACAAGATCCGCTCGGGCTTTGGCGGCTCCAAGAGCGGTATGGCGAGCTTGCCCGCGCTACGCGCGAAGCGGTGCCGGCTGGAAAACATGGCTTCAAAGGAAGTGGAGGTCAACCAGACTGGTGCCCACCTCGCCAAGCTTCGTGACGTGGTGCAGGAACGAGCAGCCGCACTGTGGGACTCTGGGTCCTTTGTTGAGCGGCTTGTTCTCGACAAGGAGTCCAAGCCGATTCCACAAACGGAACACTTTGATATTCAAGAGCAGGACGGGACGAGCCCATGGGCCTAGGTCCATCCTCCTCAAGTGAAGGATATCCAAGTCACACTTGGACTGGACAAAGGCGGAGATCCAAGCTCGGTCAAGATTGTCGCGTCGGTCATCAACCACCGGCAGCCGAACAAGCTTGCCAACACCATTCTTGTCGCTGTCTGCCCAGCCAGCAAAGACAACCACGAACAGATATCTGCTATGCTTAGAATCCACCTTCAGCAGCTGGAGCTGCTTTTGCGGGAGGGGGTCACCGTTGGTGGCAATCGGCGAGCCGTGCGTCTTTTCTTATCGGGCGATTACGACGCTCTGTGCACTTTGCATGGCCATAAGGGGCCAAGCGCGACGATGCCCTGCCTCTGGTGCCTCAGCACAAGAGCGCCGAGTGCCAAAAACGCACGCCTGGATGCCAAGTACGGCACTCTCCAAGACGTCGACGGCACGAGGCACCCTCGCTTAAAATCCCATCTTCTCGAAATGGAAACTGCCAACAATGGGCCGGGACCTCTGCCTCGCGACCTGCATGTTTTAAAGCACAAGTCGATTGAACAGATGCCTCTGATGAAGGGGGACCTCCGCCAAGTGGTGCCTATTCCCCTTCACATTACTCTGGGAGGAAACAGGCGCTTTCTGCGCTTGTGTGTGGAGCTTGTCATCATGTGCCTGTCCAAATCGCAAGGCAAGACGTACGCGCTGGGGCTTGCAGAGACTTTGCGGCGGTCTGTCGGTGTTCGTCCGGCATCTTTCCACGGAGGTGTCTTTTTCGGGAAGGATTGTCACATCATCTCGGCGAAGAGGGATGTTGTGACCAACACGTTGCTTGGAATCTTGCCACAAGCCGACTACGACGCAGTGAAGAAGGTATGGGAGCTGTGGGACAAGATTTGAGGCACACTGAACCGAGCCGAGATGATCGGCATTGACGAGAGGAAGGCCTTCCGTTCGAGCACGCGTGCTCTTGAGGCATGGTTGAAGAACAAGTTTCCATGGTTCAGCATCTCCCCCAAGTTGCACATTCTTCGCTTCCATGCACCCGACTTTCTGGACCGGTTTGGCAGCATTGGACTGCACGGGGAGCAAGCCATTGAGGCATGGCATGGCCACTACAACCAGAACGCGAACAAGTACACTGCTGAGACCGAACTTCAGTCCGCGGCCAAGCTGGTGCGAACGAAGGCACTCGCACTCGAAGCTGGCGACTGGCGAACAACTAATTCTCCAAAGAGGAAGTCAGCGAAGGCTGGTGCAAGGATGGCGACCAAGGCAGGCGATAAGCGACTTCGAGGAAACAAGGAAGGTCTGATGCAAAGCGATGCGACCTTGGAGAGAAACATCGAGGATGGAAAGCAGTGGGCAGAGTCTATTTATGAGGAGGGCTTGCAGACTACATCCGCATTCTTTAAAGGCCTCACGTAGGTGTGTCATTTAATTTGCGAATGAGGTCATTGAATGCATCAAGGCAACGTCGTATGCAGAACGCCTCCTCCGACCTGGGCTCGCGCCTTCTATCATAATGTGAAGCAGCCTTTCTGAGATGATGCACAGCTCTCGAAGCATCCGAACCCTCGTCATCGTTAATGTACTCAAATATACGCGACTGTGACACGCAACCAATAGTACTTACTGTGAACTACTATTGAGACAGAAGTTTATCTAATTTCACTGCGAATTCTGCGCGCGCCGACTACAATCGCGTGCCCTCCTCCGCCGCTCCCCAGCCTCTTGCGCCCATCGACGTCCGAGCCACCTATTTTATGTCTCTCCAGCGTCCTACGAACCTTTCAGTCCCCCCACTCTGCCTAGTCCTCTTGCTTTCCAGCAAGGCTCAAGGTCGACGGTCGAAAATGGCGGAGGCCACCAAGCCCGTCTCCTCCACCACTCGTCAGCAAAGGTGAGTAGTAAAGACAGCCCGCGCGCATCGTCTGATCTCTTTCGTCATGCCTAGTGGTACCCGCAGAGGCATTGGGTCTGACACATGGTGTTTTTTGCGTGTTTTTGTTTTTTCTACGCAGCCCAAGGCTCTTGCTGCCCCGTTGGGCTCCCATCGCATTGGCCCCTTCCCCTTCAACTCCCCCGCCGCCGGGGTCTGAAAG
This sequence comes from Pyropia yezoensis, assembly GCA_009829735.1. NCBI lineage: Eukaryota > Rhodophyta > Bangiophyceae > Bangiales > Bangiaceae > Pyropia > Pyropia yezoensis. The sequence continues at coordinate 27,964,525 of CM020620.1, forward strand.
CGACAGCCCTTCCCCTGAGATTGACCCCATTCCTGTCCTTGTTGCCCGAGGCCTTCCCAGGCATCTCTGGGATGCCCCGGGGAAGCGTCCTCGGGCGTACTCTGAGAGTCTATGACGCTCCAAGAGGCAGACGACCGTGTCTTCGCCACAGGTGGATGAGTCGCAGACATGGGGGGACCGAACCCCCCCGAGACACGAAAAGACGCCCCCTGCGCCGGGCCCACCCCTTCTTGACCTAGCCCATCCCAAGTGTGACGGGGAATGAGCGTTTGGGGGGTGCACCGGGCGAGGGTGGAGGCCTTTGGGCGCTGTGCGAGGGGATGAGGTGGGGTGGGCGGCACTTCACCAAGGTGTGGTGTTTCGCTCCGGCAGCCGTTCTGTGAGGCACGGTTGACATCGTCTTTGCATTCTTTTGCATTCTTTTCCATTCTTTTCTGTTCTCATCTGCCCCGCACGGCCGCGACAACGGGTGCAGGTGAACACGTGTACACTCTTCAACTTTCTGTGGCCCAAAGGAAGAAAAATACCTGACACCTCACTCTTGAGCCAATGCGGTGACAGAATTGCCTCTCAGACCGATCGAATTGATCTTCGTCGGCCAATGAGGAGACGAGGGAGCCCGTGAAACCCAGGCTGCACAAAAAGGGCCCTCTTAACTAGGCGTGGGCAGGTGCTGGGGTGGGAGATTCTGAGTGGCAACATTCTGAGAGGACCCTGGGGGGATAAGGGAAGGGACAGCGGGGCTTGGCATCGCCTCCCCGTCCCGACCAAGAAACTGTTGGCCCACACACCATCATCTTGTTTCGTAGCGGGGGGATTGTCCCACAACAGGGATAGCGTGTGTGCGACTTGCACTTCTTCCGGTTCCCCCGATACGGGAGGCAGCCCTTGTGCACCGCTCCAACTTGGGTGGGAGTCGGTAAGCAGAAATCATTGCCCGATTCGATCCGAGCCTCCAGTCGAATGATTGTGCACCAAGAAAAACGTTGCCCCATTGGATCCCCCCCCTCAGTATTTGGTCCTCATCCCCTTGGCGGCAATCACACACCGCACACGGCGCTTCATCGAATCCACCAGACTGGTAAAAAAGGCTTCAGGGATGGCCTCCCACTCCTCACACAGGGCCTTATAGAGGTCCTCCTTGTTCTCGGGCTGCTCCTCGCGGGCCGCCAGACGGCGCTTGAGCTCGTCCCATGCATTCTCAATCGGGTTGAGGTCTGGGCTCGGGCCTACCCAGGGAAGGCACTTGAACCCGAGCTGGGCCTTGACGTCGCGGCTGTACTTGGATGCGTGGCATGGGGCAAGGTCCTCCTGCAGCCAGGCGGCGTCAGGCGCCCCAAAATAGGCCATAATGTGGTGGAAGATGGAGTCGCCCAAGAACCTCTCATACTGGGTAGAATTCATTGAGCCATTGACGAGCACCAGGGGGGTGCGACCACGCGCCGAGAAGCCCCCCCACACCATGATGGACTGCCGGCCGCTTTTGAACGTAGGGTGGAGACAGGTGGGGGTAAAACGCTCCCCGGCGCGCCGCCAGACACGAGCGCGCTTGTTGACCGTGCGCACTTCAAAACGGCTCTCGTCGGTGTAAAGAAATGCCTCCCACTCGGCCCCCCAGTGCTTGTGGGTGCCGGCCCACGCCCGACGCTTGGCTTGGTTCTTGTCTGACACGAAGGGCTTGCGCGCGAGGATGGCAGACTTGAAGCCCTGCGCGCGCAGGGCGCGCCGCACCGTCCAGCGTGAGACGGGCACGGGGCGCCCACGGTTGAACGCCGGAGTCAGCGCGGCGGCTGAAAAAAACGGTTGGCGTTGGCCAGCCGCACAAGAGCGCGCACATCATGTGGGCCCAGAAGAGCCGGGCGCCCCCGCGTCTCTGGCTGCTTGGCCATACCGTCCTTGCGCGCCTTGGCAGCAAACCAGGAGACACGGGTGGCAGGGATGCCGAGGGCGACGCCGATGGCTCCGTTGGAAAAACGCTTGGTGGCGAGCTCGAAAATGGTGGCCTTCTGGCTGAGGGTGACCTTTGTGCGTTGAGCGACAATCGTGCCTGTCGGGAGGTGAACCAGTGGAGCAGGGCCCCTGGAATAAGACTTTATAGCGGCCGGAAGGGCATAAATGGCGCTTCACTGGTCAAAAATCACCTCCCTCCTGGTACAGGATTCGCCGCTCTGAGCGTGTGCCGCGGCGAAGTCGGGCCGCAGACAGGCTCGTTTTCGGATCGGGCAATGATTTTTGCTTACCGACTGTACACCACCCCCACTTGGGTGTTGTGTGTGCGAGTGGTTTTTGCCACAATACACTTGATGTAGAGGAGTTTGAAGACCTCTTTGACGCCCTCGAACTCAAGTTTGAATCCCTCACGAGGAAAACGGTGCTTGAACGCCGCCTGCCGTGGCTGTACAGGGCGCCCGGATTCGCGGCGCTGATGGACTGGGTGCGCGCCGAGAATTTGTTTTGCACTTTCATGAATGTGGTCATGGTCATGAACAAGCTCGTCGTCATGGTAGAAACGCACTTCGATTTGACAAACATGGACTCATCATTTTCGGTTGCCATTTTCGCGTGTGTAGAGCTGGGCTTCTCGATCATCTACGTTGCAAAGGTCGTTGCCAAACTCATGGCCTTCAGGTGGCGAGTGTACTGGCGGCAGTTCAGTAATCGGTTTGACTTGGGTGTAGCGCTGCTGCTGCTCGCATCGGCACGGTATGTCGTATATGACCCTTCGGAGCAGTCGACGGCGACGGTTCGTATCTTCATGCTCCTCCGGCTGCGGGTGCTGGCACTAATATCTGATAGCAGCTACTTCCGGCTGCTCGACCACACCGTTGGTGTCGCCGGTGCTGTGTCGCTACCTCCTTTCACTCTCCTCTTCTTGTACATCTTTCTCTTCTCCTCCCTCGGCGTGCAGCTGTTTGGGGGTCTCCTCTATGAGGGAAACCCGGCCCTGGACCCGGTCGTGAATCCAAGCGTCACGGCGTTTGTCGATAATTACTTCCTCGTGCTCAACTTCAACGATTTGGCATCCGGCTGCATTGCCCTATTCTCAGCCATGGTCGTGGGCTACTTGAACGAGCTAGCCAACGCGGTGATGGTAACAAGCGGGGCTGCTGCGTCGCTTCTCTTCTTCGTTGCTCTCTATGTAAGCAGTGTGCTTCTCATTGGCAACGTGGTGTTTGCACTGCTGATCGACGTACTCATTTCGACGCGAGAGCGGCTGGATTCGGATGACGTGACTGACCGGGGATCGACAATTACGCAGTTGAGCCAGCGGTACGGGCTGAGGCACGTGAAGGTCAGCCATAGCGGTTCAACGCTGACGCACGAGCGGGTGTTTTGCAAGATCTTCAAGCACCTGGACCAGATTTGACGATCCGGTAGGGGATGAGGGACTGGTGCGCGGTCTGGGCTTGGGCGTCGGCACGCGAACGCATTGGCGGGTGCGTGATCGTATCGTGGGAGGAAGCGTGGTACTCGATTCGCATAGTAGTGCATTGTTGCAGTCAGTCTACAGGTAAATCGCCCTGCCCCGCGTATAGCAATTCCGCTGCCCGTACCGAACTCCGGTATTTACGGGCTTCTAGCCCCCCTGACTGGAGGCCCCAACCTTGTTGGTTTGGGACCGCTTATGGCTCGCCCTTTGGGAGACTACTCTTGTTTTGCATTGTTTATCTGTCCTTGCTTTGGAGGGATCTGTCTCATTGTTTGCCATGCTCGTAGCGATCGGCCGTCCGGCCTGCGTTCGGTCGACCGACCAGCAGGATATTTCGCCCTTACCTTCGACGTGGGGCACGCCGCCGCCGTCTGGCTGGCTTGCTTTCCGTGGAACGTCCGGGCGATGAAGGACTGTCCTCTTTGCCTGGTGTTCAAGCTGCTCGCTGACGCCGGTGTGTCGCTGAAAGCCCGTAGGTGCCACCTTTTCACTCAGGAGATAGAATACTTTGGACATGTTGTCCGTCCGTGACGCCTCAGTGTCAACGAGAAGAATCTGAAGGCCATCCGTAAGGCTCAGTACCCCAGGACACAAACCCGGATGAGGAGCTTCCTCGGGATGTGTAACGTGTACCGACGTTTCACAAATTGGTTCGCCAAGTTGGCGAAGCCGTTGAATGAGCTAGTCAGTTCGACGCTGTCAAAGAACCTACCTCCCCCAAGTCGGGCGGAATCAGACGGCCTTTGATATCCTTCGGGATCAGCTGTTGAACCCTCCGATGTTGGCTAGTCCCAGGTTGGGAGGCCACTACGTCATAGACGTGGATGCTAGCTACGACCAACTTGGTTCGGTGCTGCTACAGCAACAGCCGGACAAGGAGTACTTGCCGGTAGGATACTTCAGCAAGGGACTGAACTCGGCCGAGCGAAACTATGGAGTCACCAAGCTAGAGAGACTCGCAGTGGTGTAGGCGGTGACGTCATTTCGTCACTACCTGGAGGGTGAGAAGTTCCTCATCCGTTTTGACCACCGCGCGTTGCAGATCATCTTCAAGACGGATTGCACGAACACATGCCTGAACAGGTGGCGGGTGCGGCGGGCGCCCTTCAACTTTGATATTGAGTACCGTCCCGACCGGCAACATGCCTTTCCGGACGGCCTGTCACGGGTACCTACCAAGGGGCTAGATACTAACCCAATCGATGATGACCTCCCCGTCGTGGGGGTGGTCACGCGCTCGGGTCAAGCGTTGAACCCCGAGGCGCCAGGGAACAAGAGGTACTTGCCCCTGTCAGGGGACACAGTGGTGAGGGCCCAGGCCGAAGATTCTTTCTGCAAGTCGCAGAGGGAGGCGCTGGAGGCAGTGGCGGAGACGCGGTTCTTTGTCTGAAAGGATGGCCTCCTCTTGAGGAGAGGGCCGATCCAGGGGGCTGAACGACTTGTTATCCCCGCATCCCTGAAGGACAGTATCCTTTAGCGAGAGCATAATGCTCCTGCAGGTGGACACCTGGGGTCTAGTGAGCTTTACCAGACCCTGAGGACGCGGTACTACTGGCCCTGTATGGTGGTGGACATCTACTATTGCGTGGCTGCATGCACAAGTTGTGCGCAGAATATCCTGATGGAAGGGCGGCCAGCTACGGCTTTGTTGCTGTTTCCAGCCAAGAAGCCCTCTGCCGCGTTGGCAATGGACATCCTTGGACCCCTGCCAGAGACCGAGGATGGCAACCAGTACCTCCTGGTCATCTGCGATCGCTTCACGAAATTTACGCGAGCGATCACACTGGCAGAGATCACGGCCATGTTGGTCGTGTCAGCCTTCCTAGATCACTGGGTTGCCGCGTATGGCATCCCAGATAGTGCGCTATCGGACATCGGACGGCAATTTGCGTCCGTCTTGCTTCAGGGAGTGCTGGACATGTTGAGGGCTCGGGCAAGCTATGCTGCAGTAATTATCTGGGCGTAAGCCCACACCAACGGGGTTCCGTATCCTACGGAAAGAGATGGTGGGGAACCCGGGGTATAAACCCTGGAGTCAGAACCGCCGGAAAGTGAAGCTCCACGCGAAGGGGGAAGCGTGCGGGACGGGGAACACGAGGCTTACGCAAAGTTGATTTTCTCTGAAAGGGAAGCAACGGGCACAGCCCCACGCGCAGATATCCCTCTTTCGCCAACCGGTCCAGGGCCCGCTGTGGGACCCCGGAGTGCGGGCCAACAACCCCTACACTAAACACCCAATCAAAACACTCAGAACCCTCCAACACATCTCTCCACGCAAAACACGCTCAGTGGAGGGATCTCACTAAATCTCGGCCAGACTGGGGCCGAAGTAGCCCGCCCTAGGTAACTTCCCTTCACTGGCCAGAAGGCCAATTCGAATCGGGTGGGCGTGATCGCTCTACCCGATAGTATCTTATCTACCCCCCCATTCATGGGGGGATCCAGCGAGGATGACTTGGCGTGCCCCTTCCGAGGAAGAAGCGGCCCCCTCCTGCCCCCGATTGGTCAGGGGCAGAGGTCGCCACGATCCGCCTCCCCCTGAAGGGTGTGGCAAAAACCACTCGCATACGCGACACCCAAGTTGGGGCCGTGCGCAAGGGCTGCCTCCCGTGTCGGGGGAACCGGAAGAAGTGCAAGTCGCACACACTCTGTCCCTGTTGTGGGGCAATCCCCCCACTGACAAACAAGAAGATGGTGTGTGGGCCAACAGTTTCTTGGTCGGGACGGGGAAGCCAGGCCAAGCCCCGCTGTCCCTCCCCTTATCCCCCCAGCGTCCCGTCAGAATCTCGCCACTAAGAATCTCCCACCCCAGCACCTACCCACCGGGCCACACGAAAATTCATGAGGATAAATGCAGAAAACCCTCAAATCCACGTTGGATCTACTACTAAGCTAACTATCCCAAACGTAGGGAATATGGACCCAAATGCAGGGGGAGGAACGGGTCAGGCTAGTGGCCTGCCGCTCCTTGCATGGCACGTGTTGCCCCCCAACCTGAGGGTCAATACTGCCACAAAGGGGGTTGCCCCCAATCCGAGGGGTGCGGTAAACCCCCACACTCCCCACGCCTTCAGGCCACGCGGCCCGTGTGGCCTATGCCGACACTGACGAGAAGGGGTCGTGTGACGAACTCCTCAAAGAGGGTGCCGGCTTGGGACGGCCATCGCACCCCCTCCCCGCCCTGGGCGACCCCCTTCTGCGGGGTGCCTACAGACGTAGTGCATGGGGGGTGCACACTGTAGCATCCCTGGCCCCGACTTGGCGCCGACCCGGGACTACAACCAGAGGGCACCAGGTGCCAGAACACGCCCGCCGTGTGGTGATGGTTGGCGGCCGTGGCCCGTGCCCGGCACTGGGATGCGGTGGACTACGCTATCCACACGTGAGAGAGGGATTTCTGATGGGTTTTTACATACTTGTGAGGGACTTGGTTTGAGAGAAATTGAGTGTGAGATTAGTAAGTGGGAATAGAATTAGTAGTGATAGTGGCCCCCGACCTGACGAGGTTAGACTCGGGTCGGGGCCACTCGGGGGTATGGGGGGGGCTACGTGGCCAACGTGCCGAGGCTCCCCCAGATGCACGTTAAGAGGGACAGCGAGGCGCCCTTGGCCCGCGCCCTCAGGAAATAGACAACTGCGCGTTTGCTTTCCTCTTCCCCATGTGCACTACCGTGCGTATCTGTTCGCTCTGCGAGCAGGCACGTGAGGCAACAGGCATACCATTCTCGTAGTTCCCCTTTCTGTGTTACCTGTCCCTTTCCCCCGAGGGATATTGACACGTGTCTGAGAGGATCGAGTTTTATACCACACACACAAGCACCCCCTGCTGGCCGCTCTTTACCCGGGTTGGCAAACCCACGTGCCTCCATACGGGGGCGCCTGGCCTGCACGGATCGGGTGCGCCCCGGGTTGTTCCGGGCGTTTCCCTTCACTGCACCCTCTTTCGGGGGTGCCACCGCGGGGTCCGGAGGGAGAGAGAGGATTACCCCCCTCCCCACCGATCTCTTCTTCGGCGGCACCATACGGTGGAGCCGCCGGATTCTTTGTGGTAGCCCACCGTTTCCCGATGGGGCACCTTGGGCCGTCGCGGTACTCGCCCCCCCCTTCTATGGGGGGTCTCCACTGTGAGGACGCCGGCCTTCTGGGCGGCCGCCGATGTCTCCTCTGCGCAGCCGCCGCTGTGGTCGAGCACCTTTTTCTCGGCGCGCCGCCGCTGGGGGCGGGCACTGTTGCTGTTGTCCGGTCGCTGTGGGCCGGCGTTGCCGCGGCCGCGCCGCCGCTGCGGGCGCGCGGCTTTGCTGTTGCCCAGACGCTGTGGGCCAGCATTTTCGTCCTTCTTGCGGCGCCGCTGTGGGCGGTCGCCGTTGTGTTTGTCCGGCCGCTGCGGGCCGGCGCTGTAGAGGAATCACGCCACGGATGGGAGCACAAACCCCGTGAACCAGCCACAGGGGCGAGGACAAGGTAGACCGTTCACTGTGTGTCCTGACCCGACACCCGGCCTCGTGGTGGTCACCTCGGATGTGTCCGTTCCAAAACAATGGTCAAGTCTGGCTAGCTGGCACCTCTGCCCGCGCCGCTGACCTCATCCCCTCCTCAGCGCACCGCCGGGAAACACCCGTCGCAGGGTCTGAAAGGAGCGAGCGGGGTGCCGCGCAACGGCCGACTGCCCCACGGAGACCACCACACCCGACCGCGGTGGCCGCCCGACACAGTCGCGTCGGAGGTGAGCTCACGCAGCGGCGGGTTTCCTCCGTCACTCCCCGCGCCCCCCCCTCCCCCCCTCAGGACACTCCGAAGTTTAGGTGCCAACCCGCGGGGCGGCGGCAACGTCCTCATCCCCTGCCCCCCCCCCCGTTGTGCTGTGAGCCGCGTTTGAGATCCTCCCCCTAGACCATCCCCGCTCCCGTGCGCCTCTGCTGGCACACCACCCCCGAACCGCCCGGACCAGCCGCATCAGCCAGGGCGTCCGAACCACCGCCACGCCCGCCCGGAACGCAATGTGCTCCGCCACGGCCGCCGCGGGCCCCCCCGGGAGGGGGGTGCGGTAGGCCCACGCAGCCGCCGCTGCCACCACCCCCCGCGCGACCACGTTGTAGTAGGTGGCCACCCCTTTGGCCGCGCACACAGACACGTGGGTGGACGGGGTGAGGGCGCCGTCGCGGACTGTGTCCGGTGGGAAGTACACCTGGAAAGGAGGAAAACAGGGGACGAAGGGGCGAAGGGGGGGGTCTGGTGGGGGGGGGGATCTCCCCAGATGCACGGGCGAATAGTCGCCAACGAACCCAGAGGCCGAGCGTTAGCGATAGTGGAAAGAGGACGACGGCGGGGGGTAGAATGCCGGCCGCGGCGGCGGCGGGAGCGCTGCCCCGTCCGCAAAGCTTCCCCTGGACGGGCGATTGGGGTGGCGCAGGTATTCTGGTGTACCCTACTCTCCCTTGCGAAGGCTCCCTCTGGTTAAAAGAGTCACGTACGTACGTAGCCGTCCAGAACAGCAACGCGAGGTGACGAGGCGACACTCCCGCCCACGCTGCGGTGGCCCTGGCCCAGACCGCCAATGCGGTCGTGCAATATGCAGGCAACGGGAAGGGGAGGACCAGCTGGTCGGCCTGCAGGTCCACCCCAGGACAGTGGCGACATTAAATATGTACTTAGCTGAAGAGAACTGAAAACTGGTTTGGAAGAGTGTCCGACAAAATCTGGCGCAGTGCACACACCCACGATCACGGGATGACACCGCCGGTCTGGTACCCTCTGGCCGGCCTTCCTCGCCCTCTGCCAAGGAGCTCCGGCCCCCCCGCCCACCCCACCCCCCCCGCTCTGCCACGCTGCCAACGCGGCCATGGCGTTCCCCGGTGCAGCCGCCTTCCTCTCCTCCCCCGCCCATGTTTGGCTGTGCGCAGGCTCCCGCGGCGGCGGCACCGCCGGCGCGGCCGCGACAGCCTGCCGCCGGGGACCGCTCGGGCGGCCCCACCCCCCGCGGCGGCAGGCGGTGGCCGGCGCCGCCCCCCGCCATTGGCGGCAGCGGCAGCAGTGGCGGCGGCGGCGGCCCGACGGAGGGGTGGTGACCATGGCGCTGAGCGTGACGTCCAAGGCGCTGCCCGCGTCGGTGGTGCAGGTGGACATTTCCGTGTCGGCCGACGATGTGGCCGCCGCGTTTGAGGCGGTACGTTCGCAAATGGGAGAGAGGGGGGCGGGGAGGGGCCTGAGGTGGGGGGATGTTAGAAAGGTTATCTCGCTGTGAGCCGCTGTAGGCTGGTGGGGAGGGTGGGGGGGTGGTGCTCGTGGGGAAAGTTGGAGGGGGGGACCCCGGCGGTCTCTGCGCTCTAGGATTGCCCACCACTGCGGCCAGTGGGGCGTCCGTGGCGGTGTGCCGCCAAGTGTATGCACGAACCATTCCTGAAGCATTGCCCTGGCGCTTGCTCCTGTACCTGTTCTGCGGCCGCTGGTTGCTGCCCCACCGCCCCCTTCCCCCCCCCCCTTTGTCCCCGCTTCCCCTCCTCCCTTGATGGACAGGCGGCCCAGGAGCTGGCGACAGAGAACGGCCTCCCCCCCCCCGCCACCATTGATGCGGTCACCGTCGCCGTTGGTGCGCCCGCCGTTGCCTCTGCCGCCGTCAGCGGGGTCATTGACACGGCGGTGCCGGCGGCGCTGGCAGAGCTGTCGCTCACACCCCTCGGGCAGGTGCGCCTGGCCGACCACGTGGACGCGACCGCCCTGGTGGCGGCCGCATCGCCGTCAGCGCCGCTCGTCTTTGCCGTCGCCCTTGACGTGTGGCCGACCGCGACGCTGACGGGCCCCCACCGGGGCCTTGCCGTGACGGCCGTCCGCCCCGCCGGGTCGGCCACCACCGCCGCCGACGTGGCGGCCGCCACCGACGCGGCGGTCGAGGCGGCGCTCCTGCGCATGCGAACCGCAGAGGCCTCGTACGTCCCCGTCGCGGATGGCGGAGCGGGGCGGGTGGCGGTGGCGGGCGGTGGGGCGGTCATTTCGCTTGCCGGCTACGTGCGGCTGCCCGATGGGAGCCGTGGGGAGCCCCTCCCAGACGGCATTGGCGACGGGGAGCCGGTGGAGCTGCCGCTGACGCCCGGAAGTGGGCCCATGCCCGCCTTTGTTGACGCCGTCCTGGGGCTGGCCATCGGCGAGACGGGCACCGCCGAGGTGGTCTTCCCTCCCACGGCGGGTCGGGTGGAGCTCCGGGGCGTCGCCGCCATCTTTGACGTGTCCCTCCTGACAATCACCGAGGCGGTGTTGCCGCCGCTCGACGACGTCTTTGCCGCGGCGGTGGCCCCACCGGCACGGACTGTGGCGGACCTCCGGGCCTCCCTGCGGGCCACCCTGGCCGCCGAAGCGGCCGCCGCCGACGCCGAGGCGGTTGCGTCGGCGGTGGAAGACGCGCTGCTGGCCATCACGTCGGTCGACGTACCCGCCACGCTCATCGAGGAGGGCGTCCGCCGCCGCTATGCGCGCCTCCTCACCGGCCTCAAGGCGCAGGGCGCAGTGCCGCCCGCCGAGTGGGCGGCCATGGTCACCCCCGACCGCTATGAGGCGTACAAGGCCGGGGCGGCTGACGGGGTGGCGCGGGGGCTGGCGCTCAACTTTGGGCTGGCTGCCGTGGCCGCCGCCGAGTGCCTGCCCCCGCCGCCTGCGGCAGAGGTGGACGACCAGGTGGAGCTGGCGCGGCTCGCCCTCAAGGGCGAACCGATGGAAGACGAGCCCGCCGTGCGTGACCGCATCGTGGCGCACCTGGAGCGCCAGGCGGTCATGGCGGTGCTGATGGAAAGCGCGCGGGTGTCGTGGGTGGACGGGGAAGTGGGCGCGCCAGCGGCGACAGAGGCGGTCGTGTAGGGATGGTGGCGGAGGTGTGGGGTTGGTCGCGGGGGGAGGGGGGGGGGTGGGTTGCTTGCCAGCTGCGGCAAGCAATAGGGGACGAGCAAGTGGGCGTTGCGCGTGGCAAGCGGCCAATGAAGGGAACGGAGGACGACGGGGAAAGGGCCTCCCTCCATGTCATGGCCTCTTCCCAGCCCAACCAGGTAGAGGGGAAGGCGGCGGTCACCCCGCGGCCCCACCAAGCGGCCGCGGCCGCGGCAGCGCACGACCGGTGGCCAGCGGTCGCGGCCTTGGCAGCGCACGACCGATTGCGGGCGCGGCTGCCCCTCTGTCGACCCGCCCGCCCACCCCTCCCCTTTCGCGTTCGCTCTGAGTTGTCCGCGCGCTATTCCCCTCCTCCCGCGTGCCGCCTCCGCGGCCGTTGCCCGTCTCCACACGGGTAGCGTCGGCTTCCTGCGCCACTGCAATGGAAGAGAGCGCCTGCGCACTCTCCTCTCCTGTCCCTTCCCTTCCGCTCCCCAGACAATGTCACTGACGCCGCTGCCACCGCCGCCACCGTCACCGCCACCGCCATCGCCGCCGTCCACGCTGCATCATCACATCATCGTAGTGCGCCCTCTAAGGACCAGGCGTGTCGTCAAGGTGGTCCGTTGCTTGCATCTGTTTCTGAATCTGTCGTCTCTCTTTTCTTTCTTGTTCTTCTTTCCCTCTGCGACCTCCCCCTGACACCGTACTCCTTGATCGCCCCCCCTGAGCTTCTCTCGCACCACCCCGCCACGCGTGTGAGAGTTCGGTGCGGGGGTGTGGGGAAGTCGGCCCCTGCCGCACACCGCCCCGCCGCGGCCTCCCCAGTGGAGTGACTCTTTCACAACAACGCCAGCAACAACAACAACCAGCAGAACAACCGCAAGTGAGGAGGCGGTGGCGCGCGGTTTGGACTGTCTTGATGAGTGCTACGATGAGGGGGCCTGCTGAGTGAGGTGGGCGCGTGGCGAGCGTTTTGTTTGTTTCGACTGAACGTTACACGACGCGGTGCGCGTGCCCGCCCCGTTCGCACCTCCTCGTGCGCCCCACCACACGCTTTCTCGTTCCTCTCATCCTCTCCCCCGAGGCTAGTCGCGCCGAGAGCGCCACCACCATGGTGGCGGCGGGGGAGGTTAACACGGTCAAGCCGCGGAGTTGCGCCGGCTGAGTGGCGGGGCGGGGCACAGACGCCGCCGCCGCCGCCGCTGTTGAGTGGGAGGCAAATCACCATCCACCAGCCGCCGCCGTCGCCGGCCGGGACGGGGGAGGTGTGGTACACCCGGGCATCGGGGATGAGTGGAGCGGGTCGGCGGGGCACCGCCGCCAGCGCGGTCGCCGCCGCAGCCGTCCCGGAGGCTCCCCCCTCTGCCGCAGACAGCGGCCGTCGCAGACAGGGCACCCACAGACGCGGCCAGAGACGAGGGGATTGCCGCCACGGACGGCAGGGCAGGGCGGACACGGACGGAAAGGGGAGGGCGGCGCCGGTCCGGAGGGCAGGGTGCGCACAGCCGCCACCCACCGCGGCGCGAGACGTCAGTTGCAGCGGTGGTGGCGGCGGCGACGGCGGCGGCGCGACTTCGGCGTCCCCTTCAGGTGAGCAGGGAGGGCGGCAGCCGCCAGGGGGAAGCGGCAGCCGCCAGGGGGAAGCGGCGCCCCGCCGCCGCTGGTTGGCGGCGCGCCCGCAGTGGCAGCGGCGGAGGTGCGGGATGGCGGCGGCGGCGGCGCCGGTTGCGGCGCCCGCGGCGGCGCCCGCGACGATGCGACTTCGGCGCCTCCGTCAGGTGAGCGGGGACGGCGGCAGCCGCCGGGATGCGGCGGCGGCGGTGCGACGCCCGCGCCCACGTCGGGTGAGCGGGGAACGCGGCAGCCGACGGGGGCCAACGGCACTCCACCGCAGCTGGCTGGCCGCGTGCCCGTCGCGGCAGCGGTGGAGGCCCCGGAGGGGGGCGGCGGCAGCGGCGGTGCCGGCGGCGCTACCTCGGCGCCCCCGTCAGGTGAGCGGGGTCGACTGCGTCCATCGCGACAGGTAAAGGCCACGCCAGCGTCGTTGGCAGGGGTAAGGCCACCGGCTACGATTCACAAGGCTCGCACCCTCGTGGCCCGCGCCGCCCCTCCATCGCTGTCAACGCTGCCGGCTTACTCGCGGAATAACGGCACCGGCCCGCTCGCCACCGACTACCCGACAACCACCACCATCGCACCACCGTAGCTTCCCTACAGCGCACCGTCATCGTCAGCCGACACCGCTGCCACCCCGCCACCGCCGCAATTCGTTGTGGCACCGTTGTGCGGGGAGGTAGCAGCGATGCCGGTGCCGGCGAAGAGGTGAACAGCGAGAGGTAGGCCCCTCATCCTCGTCAGCGCTCCCCTCCCACCGGCCAGCACGCCACACCACGTCACAGTCCGCTTGCCGCGGCCTGACCCTTTGCGACCGCCCGTCCTCCGCCGCCAACGCGTCCTCTTTCACCGCCGACGGCACGCCGTGGGCACCGGTAGTCGTCGCAGCGACCGCCAAGACGGTGCTGTGGTCCGTCAGGCTGCCGTCAACGGGGACGCGGGGGAGTGTGACCAATAGTGGCGGGGAGGTGGGCGGCCAGAAGAGGGCCCCCACGCCTAGTTAAGAGGGCATTTTTTGTGCATCCTGGGTTTCACGGGCTCCCTCGTCTCCTCATTGGCCGACGAAGATCAATTTGATCGCCATGAGAGACAATTCTGTCACCGCATTGGCTCAAGAGCGCGGTGTCCGAATTTTTTCTTCCTTTGGGCCTGAAGAGGTCAAAGAATGCACACGTGTTCACCAGCACCCGTTGTCGCGGCCGTGTGAGGCAGGTGAGAATAGAAAAGTATAGAAAAGAACGCAAAGCAAAGAATCAACTGTTCCTCAAAGAACGGATGCTGGAACCACACACCACACCATGAAGGCCACCCTCCCCTCCTCATCCACTCTGTCAGCGCCCAAAGCCCCCGACCCTCGTCCGGCGCACCCCCCAAAGGCTCGTTACCCGTCACACCCGGGGTTGGCGAGGTCAAACAGGGGTGGGCCCGGCGCAGGGGGCGTCTCTTCTCGTCTCGGGGGGAGGTGCGGTCCCCCCATGACTGTGACTCCACCAACTGTGGCGGATGTATGGTCCTCTGCGTCTCGGAAGATTTTCGACCCTCATAGTACACCTGTGGACGCTTCCCCGGGGCATCTCAGAGATGTATGAGAATGCCCGGGGTAACAGCGACAGGGATGGGGTCATGGATGGGGGAAGAGCTGTCACCTTCAGATCCCGGCGGGGGGGGGGGTTGAAGGGGGAGGCGTCAAGCCGACGGGAGGAGGGGGTGGAGGGGTGGAAATGCCGTGCAAGGGGTGGGGCAGACTCAGGCCCGTTCGCAGAATCACTTCACAGTTGGCGTGCAGCGCATTCCCGGCGCAGTGATGCTTAAAGGGAGGTTCAGGAAAACGCCCTAAATCGGGTTTGTGGGTTGCGGATGCGATTGTGGACCCCCTCTCTCGGTACCGTCGTCCACCCCAGCATTCTCTTTTTTTTTGCGTACCTGCTGTGGCCGTTTCGTCGGGCTACGTACGCGCTGCTTACGACCATCACGTGAGGCACCATGCGCTGTGCTACAAGAGCATATAACGCGGCAGGGCGTATGTCTCCCGACCATCACCGTCGTCTGGGCCCCACAGCAGCTGTCAAAAGAGACCCGCAGAATATTGTGGAAACGAAAAACCCGCTGCGGAAGGGGCCTAAAAACGCGCACTTCTCAGATGGAGGTGCTGAACGTTAGAGAGTGCTGGTTGACTAATAGTCGCCCAGTCATCAAGACCATACAGCGTGCTGAGTTTCTATTGGTTGATCCTGGCGAAGTCGTTACCGGGAGCCTTCCCGCAAATGTGTGCCCCGCAAATTTTTGCATAGGGCCCGCAGCGTTCGCGCAAAAACCGAGAGAAAACGGCGTGACACGGCCATCCGCAAACCGTCCGTGGACTCGCCTGCGGGTCCTATAAACAGGTCAAATCAGGCTTTTCCTGAACCTCCCTCCCTTTAAGGACCACTGCGCGGGGCCCATAGCTGCGAAAGGATGCGGGCGCACAACCGCGGGAGAAAATAATTACTCATGCCACACTACCAAAGTACAATAAATTGCCGGCACTTTTAGGGGCCATTGTGAGTGGCACTTACGTCCTCTGGCCGGATGGCGAGGGTTGCTTGTCTCCGTTGCGACGAAGAGACGGCAATGTGTGCCCGCATGTGGCGGACTGCCGCTGCGGCACACGTCAGCATCGCAGCTGCCACCATGTATGGTAGGCGTGATTGTTCTTGTCCCTACCCTGTTGTAAACACACCTATTACACTTGAAGATGTCCAGACGCGATACGGCGTCAACTTCGCCAGGGCTATGCGGATGCCCGCGGATGCAGTCAGCACCTTTTTTCAGCGCTGAGTCCGCGTGCTCCCCGTCGTGGACTGTCACCACTGCGTCGAATGGTACTCGCGTAGCGGTACTGGGGCGGCGGCAACTACGTTGACATCTGCGCTGTTTTTGATGTCCACCCTGCTACGCTCTATCGATCGCTTTGGGAGGTGATCGACGCGATTCATGACACACCCGCCCTGGATTTTGACTTCAAGCTGAGCAGCTGACCGCGACACCTGGATTACGCGGGTGGCTTCCAACGTCGTCACGGGTCGCCGTTTGGACATGTGATTGGGGCTGTGGACGTCGTGGCCATACGACAGGAGGAACCCCTGCCCTCGGGCGTTCAATGCCTGTCTGATTACCACTCTCGAAAGAGCTTCTACTCTTTTCATGCTCAAGCCATTTGTGACGCGGATTACAAGTTTCGCTGGATGAGCTGCATGAGCCCCGGTGCCACCCACGACTCGACCGCGTTTGCCTGCACGCGACTGAATCGGATGTTGCTGGATCCTGACCATGAGCTGAAGGCGGCTTTGATTGCCGACGGACACTGCATCGTGCCTGACTGTGGCAGTATTGACCCCCAGGTACGGGGGGCAACACGTGCCATGCAAGGGGCGGCAGGCCACTAGCCTGATCCGTTCCTCCCCCTGCATTTGGGTCCATATTCCCTAAGTTTGGGATAGTTAGCTTAGTAGTAAATCCAACTTGGATTTAAGGGTTTTCTGCACTTATCGTCTTGAATTTTCGTGTGGCCCGGTGGGCAGGTGCTGGGGTGGGAGATTCTGAGTGGCGAGATTCTGAGGGGACCCTGGGGGGATAAGGGGAGGGACAGCGGGGCTTGGCCCTGCGTCCCCGTCCCGACCAAGGAACTGTTGGACCACACACCATCCTCTTGTTTGTCCGTGGGGGGATTGCCCCACAACAGGGACAGAGTGAGTGCGACTTGCACTTCTTCCGGTTCCCCCGACACGGGAGGCAGCCCTTGTACACCGCCCCAACTTGGGTGCCGTGTGTGCAAGTGGTTTTTGCCACATTTGGTGGAGCAGCAGGGGACACAGGTAAACTTTACCTCCGGGTGCACCCGGGTGTAGGGGTCCCTCTGTCTCAGAGGAACGGTGGACTTGGACCGTGTCATACGGATCGTTCGCCAACTTGGCCGGTTCGGACCCCCCGTCGTCCGGGGAGTACACGGGTGACGCACGTACTTCAGTGCCTTTGAATACTGGTGAGACACAGGTGGGTTTACCTGGGGTCGCAGAGGGACTAGAGGTCCCTCAAGCCAGCAGGACTGGAAGTACGGGCGGGCAACAGGCCACCCCGACTCAGTCGGGAGTTCACTCGGGTGACACTTCTGATGTGGGTGGGCCGAAGTCTGGCCACCGTGTGGTATACTCAACGGGAACGTCCCAAGGGGTGAGGACTGTCCCCGCGGGTTCCACTCGGGTTGGAGCCAACTTTGGCTTGGAGCCGTCGCCAACTAGGCTTTCGGAGGACGGCGGACCTCCGTTGGTCGGCGATAGGCTCGCGCCCATGCCCCCGGTTGAGACCCCTGAGGAACGTGGTTACCCCTCAGGTGGACTCCCGGAGGCGGACCGAGACTCAACTGGAGTCGTCAATCCACTCCTCGCGGAAACTGTCCGTCGGGAGGCGACCAATGTGTTGCGGCAGACTTTGCCGGACCTGGTGGTCACGATGACGAATACTATTCTGAATCAGATTGTGGCGAGTTTGCCGGATGGCCTTAATGTGCAGACCGGATTGGGGCTTTCGAGCCCGCAGGCGCAGGGGGAATCTCTCCGGACGCCTCTTCCGGGGCGCCCCGAACAGGGGGCGACCCCTGTGACTCACAACGAGGGAGCCAAACCATTCTCGGTGGGGCGTACGCCCCTCACGGGGGAGTTTCCCCCGGAAACGCCGGCGGCTACGCCAAGCTCACCGCGGCAGACAGCAGACACTGCGGGTCAACTTACCCCAGTGCCACAACGGCTGTTCCCTCAACGTGAAGTGCCGCCCAAGATCCAGGTAGCCAACCCGGTCTACCAGAGGATCTTTGAGTGTGAGACCTATGCCCTCCACAACAAGTCGGTGGCGTATGGTCCTGTCCAGGCCCGAGCAATGGGTCGTGCCAAGAAGAATGCACTTCATTCTTTTGGGCACAAAGCAGAGTGGGATGGAACTCCCCCCCTCCGTGTCTTTGAGTTTCTACGTCCTTTCACAAAAGCCTGTGACGACAATGCCATAAGTGAAGGCATGGCTTTCTATATACTACAGGAGTTTACGAAGGGCGACCTGCGGACAGAACTTATGTCCGTCATGCCCAGCTCCTCGAGTGGAGGCGCTGGGGAGGTGACGTCCTATTTGGAGCTCGTCAACTGGTTGTTGAGGGCCATGGTTGATGAAGCGGCGCTGGCTTCTCAAGTCGAGGAGTTTACGCAAGCCCATCAGGAAGAGGCGGAGGACGAGTTGTCTTTTGCGGAGCGAGTCCGTAAGCTCAACAATCTTTGTGGGTTTCTTCATCCACAAGCCGTGGTGAAGAGTCGGTTTGTGGAGGGACTCCATTGGTCAGTTCGGATGGAGACCCGGGAGCATAACACTGCCCGGGGGACCCTGGCCGAGTTGGCTAGGTTCGCCTACCGCAGAGGCGAGGCCTACCGCAAGTTGCGGGAGGAACAACGCCAGGAGCGTCAAGCCGAGTTGGCCAAGGAACGGGAGGAGGCGCGTCGAGCCAGAGAGTTGAGAGAGGCACGCCGAATCCGCAAGGAGAGGGTGGTAGCTGCCGTGGGAACTTCCCAGGGTACCTCTTCGTCTTCCCCAGTCGGGAAGACCCCTCCGGGAACAGACAATCGGTGTTGGAACTGCAACTCCGATGGACACTGGGCATATGATTGCCCCAAGTTGAGTAAACGCATTCAACAACTTGTTAAGAATGCGAGTAAGAAATCGGCTACGAACGAAGTACGTTCACGCCGCGAGGGGGGGTCTCGACCGGTAGTGGCGGTCGCCACACCCTCGGCGGAGGGGGCGGACACGTCGTCCTCGGACTCGTCTTCTTCCCCCTTGCACTCAGATTCTGACGCCAAGTCGGCGGGAAACGAATGACCGTTGGAGCTGGTCGTCCGAAGCTCACAACGGCAGCCTCGGCCAAGTGGGCCAAGAGGACGAACCAACCGTGCCGGATACTGCGGCGACCTAAGGGAGTCCGCCCACCTCGGGTAGGACTCCCCACGAACGCAAACCCACGTCGGGTCATCGCGGTGCTGACGGGTGAGAACTTCCAGGTGGCTGGACGGGTGCAACTTGCCCCCGGCCGCGCCTGTTGTGCCCGTATCGTACTTGATACCGGGTCAGGAGCCTCCTTGATACGCAAGTCGCTATTACCAAAGGAGGTGAAGCTCCAACGCTGGAGGTCCAAAGCTGACCATATGATTGACATCAATGGTGGGGTACTTCCCATCGTTGGTGCCGTGACCCTACCAACTAGGTTGGAGACCCATGAGGTCGACGTGACCTATGGTGTAGTTGAGAATATATCGGTACCCCTGCTTCTGGGTACCCCTTATGTTGTTACACAAGTGCCTTTGATTTGTGGCCCTGAGTACTGGGTCAAGTTGATGAATGGGGAGACTATCCCCATCCTTGGTAAGGGAAAGTCTGTGGCTCCTGTGACAGTCTCACAGTCGAAGTCTGTTTGCTCTGTGAGGGAAGGGTTTACTGCTACCCTGCGTTTAGCCCGTAAAGTCACGTTGCCCCCCAACTCGGTGGCGCGCGTTGACGTTGTAACTGATTATACGGGGAACGGGTTGGTGCACCCTCACCCCCGTCTTGCTCGCAAGCACCAAGTGCATGTTGCCCTTGGCACGATGGACTCCAAAGCCGGAGTCCCGTGGAGGATCCAGGTGATGAACCTGAGCTCGTCGCCCAAGTACTTCAAGTCGGGAGCCAAGTTCGGCTATATCGACCAACACGAGGGACCGGTAGTAGCGGTCACCCTCAACGCGGGCGCGAGTAGCGACCCGAAGTCCGGAAAGGAGAAGCATCAAGCCAAGTCGGCCGCCTCTCCTCGACCCCATGTGAACATGGAGGGTGTTCCTCCCAGGTTGAGGGTTCAAGTTGAACGCCTCTTGGACCAATATCACAAGTTGTGGGATGGTCCATTGGGACTCATGAGAGCCACCCAACACCGGATCGAGTTGAAGCCCGGTGCACCCCCTATACGCCAACAACCGTATAGGGGAGGACCCCGTTCAAGGGCCCTCGTTAAGGAGCAAGTTGCTCGCATGGAGGCCCTCGATGTGATCGAGGCCAGCAACGCCGAGTGGGCGAGTCCGGTGGTTATCGTCCCCAAAGTTGATGGGACCCCCCGGTTCTGTATCGACTACCGTAAGCTCAACGAGAGCACGGTGAAGGACAGTTATCCCCTACCTAGGATGGACGACTGTCTGGATTCTCTGGGGGAGGCGAACGTGTTCTCTACTCTGGACTGTAACGCGGGGTACTGGCAAATTCCCATTGCCCCGGAGGACATGCATAAAACTACCTTTTACCTGTCACTGTGGTACCTACCAGTGCAAGCGACTACCGTTTGGACTGTGTAACGCGCCGGCAACTTTCCAGCACGCTATGGACATGATTCTGGCCGGAGTACGGTGGCAGATCTGTCTTGTGTACCAAGACGATATTATTGTGTTCTCCCGAAGTCCGGAGGAACACATTGGCCATCTTGGCCAGGTGTTCAAGCTACTTGCTGACGCCGGTGTGTCACTGAAGGCGAGTAAGTGCCACCTCTTCACTCAAGAAGTGGAGTACTTGGGACATGTTGTCCGTCCGGGGCGTCTCAGTGTTAACGAGAAGAACTTGAGGGCCATCCGTAAGGCTCAGTACCCCCGGACCCAGACCCAGATAAGGAGCTTCCTCGGGATGTGTAACGTGTACCGACGTTTCACCAAGGGCTTCGCCAAGGTGGCGAAGCCGTTGAATGAGTAAGTGAGCTCAACGCTACCGAAGAACCTGCCTCCCCCAAGTCGGGTGGAGCAGGAATCCTTTGAGACTCTTCGGGACCTTCTGCTGAAGCCCCCTTTCCTGGCTATTCCCAGGTTGGGAGGCCACTACATCCAGGATGTGGATGCTAGCTACGACCAACTTGGTTGTGTGTTGCTTCAGCAGCAACCGGACAAGGAGTACTTGCCGGTGGGATACTTTAGCAAGGGGCTGAACTCGGCCGAGAAGAACTACGGAGTCACCGAGTTGGAAGGACTCGCAGTGGTGTAGGCGGTGACGACACTTCGTCACTACCTGGAGGGAGAGAAGTTCCTCATCCGCTGTGACCACCGCGCGTTGCAGAGCATCTTCAAGACCGACTGTACGAACACTCGTCTCTACCGGTGGAGAGTGCGACTGGCACCCTTCAACTTTAATACTGAGTACCGACCTGGCAGGCAACATGCCCTTGCCGACGGCCTCTCTCGGGTACCTACCGAGGGGCTGGACGC
Organism: Pyropia yezoensis; assembly: GCA_009829735.1. Lineage (NCBI taxonomy): Eukaryota > Rhodophyta > Bangiophyceae > Bangiales > Bangiaceae > Pyropia > Pyropia yezoensis. The sequence continues at coordinate 27,985,708 of CM020620.1, forward strand.
TAACCCAGTCGATGAGGACATCCCCATCGTGGGGGTAGTCACGCGCTCGGGTCAGGCGTGGAACCCCGAGGCGCCAGGGAACAAGAAGTACTTGCCCCTGTCCCTGGACGAGGTGGTGAAGGCCCAGGCCGAGGATCCCTTCTGCAAGTCGCAGAGGGATACACTGGATACAGTGGCGGAGACGCGGTTCTTTCTGGGAGACGATGGCCTCCTCATGAGGAGGGGGGTATTCCAGGGGACCGAACAACTTGTCGTCCCCGCATCCCTCAAGGCCAGTATCCTTGAGAGGGAGCACAACGCTCCCACGGGTGGACACCTGGGAACTAGTAAACTGTACCAGACCCTGAGGCCCAGGTACTACTGGCCGTCCATGGTGGTGGACATCTACAGTTGGGTGGCTGCCTGCACAAGTTGTGCGCAGAACCGTCTGATGGAACGGCGGCCTAGTACGGCTATGCTACTGTTCCCGGCCAAGGAGCCCTTCGCCGCGTTGGCGATGGAGATCCTTGGGCCACTGCCAGTGACCGAGGAGGGCAACCAGTACCTCCTGGTCATCTGTGACCGCTTCACGAAACTTACGCGAGCGATCACACTGGCAGAGATCACGGCCATGTCGGTCTTGTCAGCCTTCGTAGATCACTGGGTTGCCGCGTATGGCATCCCAGATAGTACACTATCGGACAATGGACCGCAATTTGCGTCTGTACTGTTTCAGGGAGTGCTGGATATGTTGGGGGTTAAGGCAAACTATGCCACCCCCTACCACCCACAAATTAATGGGCAGGTGGAGCGCTTCAACAAAACTATTGTTCGGCAGCTGCGCCACTATGTGAGTGAGCACGTGAAGACGTGGGACCAATACATTTCTATTCTTACTACTGCCTACAATTCGCAGGTTCACTCATCTACCGGGGAAGTACCCCTCGCTTTTGTGACTCCCCGTCGCGTGCGGTCTATCGCCGAGCGGCGGCCGCTCCCAACTAGGGAGGATGGTGGCAGTACGCCTACTCCTACTGAGAGTAAGGCGGAGTTCGCTGCTAGGCTGGAACACCTCATCCCTAAAGTCAGGGCTGAGATGGACAAAGCACAAAAGCGCTACAAGCGTACCTTTGACAAAAAGGTGCGCAATGCTAAGCATGTCTCCGAGCAGGGTGACTGGGTACTGGTTCACTCATACACCCCAACTGGGGGTAAGTTGGTATTTCAGACGAAGGGGCCGTACCAGGTCCTTCGTACTGATGGGCGGCGCTTCACCATCGAAAGTGACGATGGGGTCCGCACAGTAAACGGACAGGATGTGGTCAAAATTGCACCACCGCCTGCAGGCGACCCAGCTTGGGCGCGTGCTTTGGAAGCGTCGCGCCTCCCCTCACTGCCTGCGGCCAAACAGGGCCCGCAGGAGTACGTGTTAGATAAGTTCATCGACCACGGATGGGATGAGGACACTAACCGCCTCATGTTGAGGGTGCGTTGGTTTGGCTACAAAGCCAAGGATGATACGTGGGAATATGTGGAGGACCTTCCCGCTGAGAAGGTCCGGGCGTACTGTGCCCGGAATGAGATAGACCCTAACAGCCCTCCCTCAACCTGAGGGAGGGCCGAGCAATAGTGCCAAGAGAGTGCTTCAAGTCGAAGTGGTACGCAGAGTGGCTTTTAACTACAGCCCTAACCCTCACACTCTCACAACAAAGGCAGCTGCCAACTAGGCATGCATGCTAGACTCTCCCACCCCACGGCCCTCGCCCTCACGTAGAGACGAGCGGCGAGACCCACGTCGATAACGCTCCCCGCCAGTCGGAGGGGGCGGCGGCTCCAAGTCGGAACCGTCGCGCCCCTCACGGGCGTGCAAGTGGCGCCGACCGCGGCTACCCTTCTGCTTAGTCTTGCGCGCAAGTTGGCGACGCAGACGCCGGACCGACTCCGACTCTGACGGAGTCGAGGACTCCGAGACGGAGTAAGACAACTCGTCTTCCGACACGGAGGGAGAGCGCCGCGAGTGTCGGTGACGACGGCGAGGAGGCGAGTATGCCCGGCTCGCGCGACGTTTGCCAAGCCCAAGTGGGGCTGGCTGGGGCATAAAAGCCCCGATGCGAGCCAACTCGGCCGTCATAAACTCCGCCACCGACTCGCAACTCGCGGTCGCCACCGCCGTACGGACGCGCTCCTGACGAAGCATTTGCTGCTAGTTGTGGCAAAAACCTCTCGCACACGCGACACCCAAGTTAGGGCGGTATACAAGGGCTGCCTCCCGTGTCGGGGGAACCGGAAGAAGTGCAAGTCGCACACACTCTATCCCTGTTGTGGGGCAATCCCCCCACTGACAAACAAGAGGATGGTGTGTGGTCCAACAGTTTCTTGGTCGGGACGGGGAAGCAAGGCCAAGCCCCGCTGTCCCTCCCCTTATCCCCCCAGGGTCCCCTCAGAATCTCGCCACTCAGAATCTCCCCCCCCAGCACCTGCCCACCGGGCCACACGAAAATTCAAGACGATAAATGCAGAAAACCCTCAAATCCAAGTTGGATTTACTACTAAGCTAACTATCCCAAACTTAGGGAATATGGACCCAAATGCAGGGGGAGGAACGGATCAGGCTAGTGGCCTGCCGCCCCTTGCATGGCACGTGTTGCCCCCCCTACCTGGGGGTCAATACTGCCACACTCCCCTCTCCTCAGCTCCAACCGACCCGGTCGGCCCTTTGAGGGGGTGCGTAAACGCACGTCTCGGGGTTGGGGGCGCGACTTGCTGTCCCCCCCCGAGTACGTAACGTGGACGTGGAGGCGGTCACGTTGACCGCCCCTCTCCTCAAACTTGCCCACTCAGCAGCTTGCGCTCCCCGGTTCTCACTTCACCATCACCAACACATCACCTTCACCTTTCGCTTGGCCGCCCCACGCTGGGGAGGCCACCCATCTACCCACGATCCGAGCCCCCCTCAACTCGAGGCGGGTCTCGTGCCGCTGTTACCAGGGCGTCTCTCCCCAACTTGGGGAGAGCCATGGCGACCCCGGGAGTGGAGACGGACTCTCTTAACGAGCGTATGGAGGACACCTCCTACGGTGCGGCGCCCGCCGGAACTTCCGGCGGGGGCTCCGCGATTGCTCCGGGGGATGGGACTCCCGCGTCACCTGGCTTTGGGTTGACGGCGGGATCTCCCCCGGAGGTGGGACACGTTTTCCCACGTGAGGCCTTGGGGCGGTGGTTTTACCCCGCGTGGCCTCTGCATGAGGAGGGGTTGACTGCTCTTCGCTGCGGCCGACTTGGCCCAGCGATGAGTCGGGTATGGGACCGCCTACGGGAGAAGTATCACCGTAGGGTCGGGTCTCCTGCCGGCTTCAGGACGGACCAGTTTGCCTTCCTGGACGATGAGGAGGTTGAGGGCGCTCAGCGTGCCAAGGCCATGGTGGACCGCGGGGGAACTATCCCGGGTCCTGGCGACTTGCCGACCTTTACCTGGGACGCGGTGGCAACTCGCCCCCCGTACCTTCACGAGGCCGATCCGCACACTCATCACTTCGATGTGCGGGTGGAGAAGGTCTTCCGGCGAGGTCCCTACTTGGTGACCTCGGCTCAACTTGAGTTTCCACAGCAGTCCGCTGCCAGTAAGGAGCAATACTACCCGAAGAAGCCCGAGTGGTGGCCTCAAGTTGAGGTCTCCTACGGGTTCCCTGCGTTGCTGCCACGGTTGCTCGACCACTTCGGCTTCGTCATGTTGACGGCTAGCCCAGATCACCTGGTGTGGGCCATGTTGGCCTCCCAGTGGCTCCTCGAGGTCATGTCGACCTGGGTGTCCTGTGTTCAGCGGCGGGGGATGCTCTGGCATCTTCCCCTTCGGCTCATCCAAGGTTTGGAACAGCTCACCCCTCAGCTTGTTGCTCAGCTAGTTGCTGAGGGGTGCTCATCAAGACAACTCACTCTACTTGAGGAGATGCTCCGCCTCCACAAGTTTATCGAGTGGGAGAGCATTGAGCACAAGTTGCGCCGCCCCACTCGTGGGCCTAAGGACGATGGCGCACTTCGCCAGTTCGTGTGGGTCGCTCGTGAACTTCACGACGGCCGTGTGGTGCTACGAGAGGGGTTGGGCATCGGGGACTACCCGTATGCCCCGGGGGTGGATCACCACACTGCACCACCCCCGGACAAGGCCATAGTGATGGCCGTGCCCTCTCACGATGACCATATGACTCAACCCACTGCGGGGGCCCCGAGTAGGGGTCGCAGATACACCCCGGCACCGCCACCTCGGCGTGCCCCTCCGCTTCCTCCTGTCCCCTTCCAGCCGCACGGGAACATCCCGATTAGCGAGGCCGTTGAGTCGTCCACCCCGGTGTCCCCCAACTTGGGGGCCACCCTCCTGACGGTATACCCCAAGTTGGTGTTACCGCCCACGCCTCTAACCTCAGAGATGATGATCACCACGTTGGTGCGCACCATTTCCTGGTTGGCCGCGTCGACCGCATCCCTTCAAGTTTCCGAGACTCCTCAACTTGAGGAGCGCGTCCGTACGGCGGTGGCGACCGCGAGTTGCGAGTCGGTGGCGGAGTTTATGACGGCCGAGTTGGCTCGCATCGGGGCTTTTATGCCCCAGCCAGCCCCACTTGGGCTTGGCAAACGTCGCGCGAGCCGGGCATACTCGCCTCCTCGCCGTCGTCACCGACACTCGCGGCGCTCTCCCTCCGTGTCGGAAGACGAGCTGTCTTACTCCGTCTCGGAGTCCTCGACTCCGTCAGAGTCGGAGTCGGTCCGGCGTCTGCGTCGCCAACTTGCGCGCAAGACTAAGCAGAAGGGTAGCCGCGGTCGGCGCCACTTGCACGCCCGTGAGGGGCGCGACGGTTCCGACTTGGAGCCGCCGCCCCCTCCGACTGGCGGGGAGCGTTATCGACGTGGGTCTCGCCGCTCGTCTCTACGTGAGGGCGAGGGCCGTGGGGTGGGAGAGTCTAGCATGCATGCCTAGTTGGCAGCTGCCTTTGTTGTGAGAGTGTGAGGGTTAGGGCTGTAGTTAAAAGCCACTCTGCGTACCACTTCGACTTGAAGCACTCTCTTGGCACTATTGCTCGGCCCTCCCTCAGGTTGAGGGAGGGCTGTTAGGGTCTATCTCATTCCGGGCACAGTACGCCCGGACCTTCTCAGCGGGAAGGTCCTCCACATATTCCCACGTATCATCCTTGGCTTTGTAGCCAAACCAACGCACCCTCAACATGAGGCGGTTAGTGTCCTCATCCCATCCGTGGTCGATGAACTTATCTAACACGTACTCCTGCGGGCCCTGTTTGGCCGCAGGCAGTGAGGGGAGGCGCGACGCTTCCAAAGCACGCGCCCAAGCTGGGTCGCCTGCAGGCGGTGGTGCAATTTTGACCACATCCTGTCCGTTTACTGTGCGGACCCCATCGTCACTTTCGATGGTGAAGCGCCGCCCATCAGTACGAAGGACCTGGTACGGCCCCTTCGTCTGAAATACCAACTTACCCCCAGTTGGGGTGTATGAGTGAACCAGTACCCAGTCACCCTGCTCGGAGACATGCTTAGCATTGCGCACCTTTTTGTCAAAGGTACGCTTGTAGCGCTTTTGTGCTTTGTCCATCTCAGCCCTGACTTTAGGGATGAGGTGTTCCAGCCTAGCAGCGAACTCCGCCTTACTCTCAGTAGGAGTAGGCGTACTGCCACCATCCTCCCTAGTTGGGAGCGGCCGCCGCTCGGCGATAGACCGCACGCGACGGGGAGTCACAAAAGCGAGGGGTACTTCCCCGGTAGATGAGTGAACCTGCGAATTGTAGGCAGTAGTAAGAATAGAAATGTATTGGTCCCACGTCTTTACTGTGGCAGTATTGACCCCCAGGTAGGGGGCAACACGTGCCATGCAAGGGGCGGCAGGCCACTAGCCTGATCCGTTCCTCCCCCTGCATTTGGGTCCATATTCCCTAAGTTCGGGATAGTTAGCTTAGTAGTAAATCCAACTTGGATTTGAGGGTTTTCTGCATTTATCGTCTTGAATTTTCGTGTGGCCCGGTGGGCAGGTGCTGGGGTGGGAGATTCTGAGTGGCGAGATTCTGAGGGGACCCTGGGGGGATAAGGGGAGGGACAGCGGGGCTAGGCCCTGCGTCCCCGTCCCGACCAAGAAACTGTTGGACCACACACCATCTTCTTGTTTGTCCGTGGGGGGATTGCCCCACAACAGAGATAGAGTGTGTGCGACTTGCACTTCTTCCGGTTCCCCCGACACGGGAGGCAGCCCTCGCACACCGCCCCAACTTGGGTACTGTGTGTGCGAGTGGTTTTTGCCACATTTGGTGGAGCAGCAGGGGACAGAGGTAAACTTTACCTCCGGGTGCACCCGGGTGTAGGGGGCCCTCTGTCTCAGAGGAACGGTGGACTTGGACCGTGTCATACGGATCGTTAGCCAACATGGCTAGCTCGGACCCCCCGTCGTCCGGGGAGTACACGGGTGACGCACGTACTTCAGTGCCTTTGAATACTGGTGAGACACAGGTGGGTTTACCTGGGGTCGCAGAGGGACTAGAGGTCCCTCAAGCCAGCAGGACTGGAAGTACGGGCGGGCAACAGGCCACCCCGTCTCAGTCGGGAGTTCACTCGGGTGACACTTCTGACGTGGGTGGGCCGAAGTCTGGCCACCGCGTGGTATACTCAACGGGAACGTCCCAAGGGGTGAGGACTGTCCCCGCGAGTTCCACTCGGGTTGGAGCCAACTTTGGCATGGAGCCATCGCCAACTAGGCTTTCGGAGGACGGCGGACCTCCGTTGGTCGGCGATGGGCTCGCGCCCATGCCCCCGGTTGAGACCCCTGAGGAACGTGGTTACCCCTCAGGTGGACTCCCGGAGGTGGACCGAGACTCAACTGGAGTCGTCAATCCACTCCTCGCGGAAACTGTCCGTCGGGAGGCGACCACTGTGTTGCGGCAGACTTTGCCGGACCTGGTGGTCACGATGACGAATACTATTCTGAATCAGATTGTGGCGAGTTTGCCGGATGGCCTTAATGTGCAGACCGGATTGGGGCTTTCGAGCCCGCAGGCGCAGGGGGAATCTCTCCGGACGCCTCTTCCGGGGCGCCCCGAACAGGGGGCGACCCCTGTGACTCCCAACGAGGGAGCCACACCATACTCGGTGGGGCGTACGCCCTTCATGGGGGAGTTCCCCCCGACAACACCGGCGGCTACACCAAGCGCGCCGCGCCGGACTACAGGCACTGTGGGTGAACTTACCCCAGTGCCACAGCGGCTGTTCCCTCAACGTGAGGTGCCGCCCAAGATCCAGGTAGCCAACCCGGTCTACCAGAGGATCTTTGACTGTGAGACCTACGCCCTCCACAACAAGTCGGTGGCGTATGGTCCTGACCAGGCCCGAGCCATGGGCCGTGCCAAGAAGAATGCACTTCACTCTTTTGGGCACAAAGCGGAGTGGGATGGAACTCCCCCCCTCCGTGTCTTTGAGTTCCTACGTCGTTTCACAAAAGCCTGTGACGACAATGCCATAAGTGAAGGCATGGCTTTTTACATGCTACAGGAGTTTACGAAGGGAGACCTGCGGACAGAACTTATGTCCGTCATGCCCAGCTCCTCAAGTGGAGGCGCTGGGGAGGTGACGTCCTATTTGGAGCTCGTCAACTGGTTGTTGAGGGCCATGGTTGATGAAGCGGCGTTGGCTTCTCAAGTCGAGGAGTTTACGCAAGCCCATCAGGAAGAGGCGGAGGACGAGTTGTCCTTTGCGGAGCGAGTCCGTAAGCTCAACAATCTTTGTGGGTTTCTTCATCCACAAGCTGTGGTGAAGAGTCGGTTTGTGGAAGGACTCCACTGGTCAGTCCGGATGGAGACCCGGGAGCATAACACTGCCCGGGCGACCCTGGCCGAGTTGGCTAGGTTCGCCTACCGCAGAGGCGAGGCCTACCGCAAGTTGCGGGAGGAACAACGCCAGGAGCGTCAGGCCGAGTTGGCCAACGAACGGGAAGAGGCGCGCCAGGCCAGAGAGTTGCGAGAGGCACGCCGAATCCGCAAGGAGAGGGTGGTAGCTGCCGTGGGAACTTCCCAAGGTACCTCGTCGTCTTCCCCAGTTGGGAAGACCCCTCCGGGAACTGATCATCGGTGTTGGAACTGCAACTCCGATGGTCACTGGGCATATGATTGCCCCAAGTTGAGTAAACGCATCCAACAGCTTGTTAGGAATGCGAGTAAGAAGTCGGCTACGAACGAAGTGCGTTCACGCCGCGAGGGTGGGTCTCGACCAGTGGTGGCGGTCGCCACACCCTCGACGGAGGGGGCGGACACGTCGTCCTCGGACTCGTCGTCGTCCCCTTCGCCCTCAGATTCGGACGCCAAGTCGGCGGGAAACGAATGACCGTTGGAGCTGGTCGTCCGAAGCTCACAACGGCAGCCTCGGCCAAGTGGGCCAAGAGGACGAACCAACCGTGTCGGATACTGCGGCGACCTAAGGGAGTCCGCCCACCTCGGGTGGGACTTCCCAAGAACGTAAACCCACGTCGGGTCATCGCGGTGCTGACGGGTGAGAACTTCCAGGTGGCTGGACGGGTGCAACTTGCCCCCGGCCGCGCCTGTTGTGTCCGTATCGTACTTGATACCGGGTCAGGAGCCTCCTTGATACGCAAGTCGCTATTACCAAAGGGGATGAGGCTCCAACGCTGGAAGTCTAAAGCTGACCATCTGATCGATATCAATGGTGGGGTACTTCCCATCGTTGGTGCCGTGACCCTACCAACTCGGTTGGGGACCCATGAGGTCGACGTGACCTATGGTGTAGTTGAGAATATATCGGTACCCCTGCTTCTGGGTACCCCTTATGTCGTAACACAAGTGCCTTTGATTTGTGGCCCTGAGTACTGGGTCAAGTTGATGAATGGGGAGACTATCCCCATCCTTGGTAAGGGAAAGTCTGTGGCTCCTGTGACAGTTTCACAGTCGAAGCCTGTTTGTTCTGTGAGGGAAGGGTTTACTGCTACTCTGCGTTTAGCCCGTAAAGTCATGTTGCCCCCCAACTCGGTGGCGCACGTGGATGTTGTAACTGATTATGCGGGGAACGGGTTGGTGCACCCTAACCCCCGTCTTGCTCGCAAGCACCAAGTGCATGTTGCCCTTGGCACGATGGACTCCAAAGCCGGAGTCCCGTGGAGGATCCAGGTGATGAACCTGAGCTCGTCGCCCAAGTTCTTCAAGTCGGGGGCCAAGTTCGGCTATATCGACCAACACGAGGGACCGGTAGTAGCGGTCACCCTCAGCGCGGGCGCAAGTAGCGACCCGAAGTCCGGAAAGGAGAAGCATCAAGCCAAGTCGGCCGCCTCTCCTCGGCCCCAGGTAAACATGGAGGGTGTTCCACCCAGGTTGAGGGTTCAAGTTGAACGCCTCTTGGACCAATATCACAAGTTGTGGGATGGTCAATTGGGACTCATGAGAGCTACCCAACACCGGATCGAGTTGAAACCCGGTGCGCCCCCTATACGCCAACAACCGTATAGGGGGGGACCCCGTTCAAGGGCCCTCGTTAAGGAGCAAGTTGCTCGCATGGAGGCCCTCGATGTGATCGAGGCCAGCAACGCCGAGTGGGCGAGTCCGGTGGTTATCGTCCCCAAAGTTGATGGGACCCCCCGGTTCTGTATCGACTACCGTAAGCTCAACGAGAGCACGGTGAAGGATAGTTATCCCCTACCTCGGATGGATGACTGTCTGGACTCTCTGGGGGAGGCAAACGTGTTCTCTACCCTGGACTGTAACGCGGGGTACTGGCAAATTCCCATTGCCCCGGAGGACAGGCATAAAACTACCTTTACCTGTCACTGTGGTACCTACCAGTGCAAGCGTCTACCGTTTGGCCTGTGTAACGCGCCGGCAACTTTCCAGCGCGCTATGGACATGATTCTGGCCGGAGTACGGTGGCAGATCTGTCTCGTGTACCTAGACGATATCATTGTGTTCTCCCGAAGTCCGGAGGAACACATTGGCCATCTTGGCCAGGTGTTCAAGCTACTTGCTGACGCCGGAGTGTCACTGAAGGCGAGTAAGTGCCACCTCTTCACTCAAGAGGTGGAGTACTTGGGACATGTTGTCCGTCCGGGGCGTCTCAGTGTTAACGAGAAGAACTTGAGGGCCATCCGCAAGGCTCAGTACCCCCGGACCCAGACCCAGATGAGGAGCTTCCTCGGGATGTGTAACGTGTACCGACGTTTCACTAAGGGCTTCGCCAAAGTGGCGAAGCCGTTGAATGAGTTAGTGAGCTCAACGCTACCGAAGAACCTGCCTCCCCCAAGTCGGGTGGAGCAGGAATCCTTTGAGACTCTTCGGGACCTTCTGCTGAAGCCCCCTATCCTGGCTATTCCCAGGTTGGGAGGCCACTACATCCTGGATGTGGACGCTAGCTACGACCAACTTGGTTGTGTGTTGCTTCAGCAACAGCCGGACAAGGAGTACTTGCCGGTGGGATACTTCAGCAAGGGGCTAAACTCGGCCGAGAAGAACTACGGAGTCACCGAGTTGGAAGGACTCGCAGTGGTATGGGCGGTGACGTCACTTCGTCACTACCTAGAGGGTGAGAAGTTCCTCATCCGCTGTGACCACCGCGCGTTGCAGTTCATCTTCAAGACGGACTGTACGAACACTCGTCTCTACCGGTGGAGGGTGCGACTTGCACCCTTCAACTTTGATATTGCGTACCGACCTGGCAGGCAACATGCCCTTGCCGACGGCCTCTCTCGGGTACCTACCGAGGGACTGGACACCACCCCAGTCGATGAGGACATCCCCATCGTGGGGGTAGTCACGCGCTCGGGTCAGGCGTTGAATCCCGAGGCGCCAGGGAACAAGAAGTACTTGCCCCTGTCCCTGGACGAAGTAGTGAAGGCCCAGGCCGAGGATCCCTTCTGCAAGTCGCAGAGGGATACCCTGGATACAGTGGCGGAGACGCGGTTCTTCCTGGGAGACGATGGCCTCCTCATGAGGAGGGGGGTATTCCAGGGGACCGAACAACTTGTCGTCCCCGCATCCCTCAAGGACAGTATCCTTGAGAGGGAGCATAACGCTCCCACGGGTGGACACCTGGGGTCTAGTAAACTATACCAGACCCTGAGGACCAGGTACTACTGGCCGTCCATGGTGGTGGACATCTAGAGTTGGGTGGCTGCCTGCACAAGTTGTGCACAGAACCGTCTGATGGAACGGCGGCCTACTACGGCTATGCTATTGTTCCCGGCCAAGGAGCCCTTCGCCGCGTTGGCGATGGACATCCTTGGGCCACTGCCAGTGACCGAGGAGGGCAACCAGTACCTCCTGGTCATCTGTGACCGCTTCACGAAACTTACGCGAGCGATCCCACTGGCAGAGATCACGGCCATGTCGGTCTTGTCAGCCTTCGTAGATCACTGGGTTGCCGCGTATGGCATTCCGGATAGTACACTATCGGACAATGGACCGCAATTTGCGTCTGTACTGTTTCAAGGAGTGCTGGATATGTTGGGGGTTAAGGCAAACTATGCCACCCCCTACCACCCACAAACTAATGGGCAGGTGGAGCGCTTCAACAAAACTATTGTTAGGCAGCTGCGCCATTATGTGAGTGAGCACGTGAAGACGTGGGACCAATACATTTCTATTCTGACCACTGCCTACAATTCGCAGGTTCACTCATCTACCGGGGAAGTACCCCTCGCTTTTGTGACCCCCCGTCGCGTGCGGTCTATTGCCGTGCGGCGGCCGCTCCCAACTAGGGAGGATGGTGGCAGTACGCCCACTCCTACTGAGAGTAAGGCGGAGTTCGCTGCTAGGCTTGAAAACCTCATCCCTAAAGTCAGGGCTGAGATGGACAAAGCACAAAAGCGCTACAAGCGTACCTTTGACAAAAAGGTGCGCAACGCCAAGCATGTCCCCGAGCAGGGTGACTGGGTATTGGTCCACTCACACACCCCAACTGGGGGTAAGTTGGTGTTCCAGACGAAGGGGCCGTACCAGGTCCTTCGTACTGATGGGCGGCGCTTCACCATCGAAAGTGACGATGGGGTCCGCACAGTGAACGGACAGGACGTGGTCAAAGTTGCACCACCGCCTGCAGGCGACCCAGCTTGGGCGCGTGCTTTGAAAACGTGGCGCCTGCCCTCGCTGCCTGCAGCCAAACAGGGCCCGCAGGAGTACGTGTTAGATAAGTTCATCGACCACGGATGGGATGAGGACACTAACCGCCTCATGTTGAGGGTGCGTTGGTTTGGCTACAAAGCCAAGGATGATACGTGGGAGTATGTGGAGGACCTTCCTGCTGAGAAGGTCCGGGCGTACTGTGCCCGGAACGAGATAGACCCTAACAGCCCTCCCTCAACGTGAGGGAAGGCCGAGCAACAGTGCCAAAAGAGTGCTTCAAGTCGAAGTGGTACGCAGAGTGGCTTTAAACTACAGCCCTAACCCTCACACTCTCACAACAAAGGCAGCTGCCAACTAGGCACGCATGCTAGACTCTCCCACTCCACGGCCCTCGCCCTCACGTGGAGGCGAGCGGCGAGACCCACGCCGATAACGGTCTCCACTCGTTGGAAGGGGCGGCGGCTCCAAGTCGGAACCGTCGCGCCCCTCACGGTCGCGCAAGTGGCGCCGACCGTGGCTACTCTTCTGCCTGGTCTTGCGCGCAAGTTTGCGACGCAGACGCTGGACAGACTCCGTCTCCGATGGGGTAGAGGACTCCGAGACGGAGTAAGACAACTCGTCTTCCGACACGGAGGGAGAGCGCCGCGAGTGACGGCGACGACGGCGAGGAGGCGAGTATGCCCGGCTCGCACGACGCTTGCCACGCCCAAGTGGGGTTGGCTGGGGCATAATAGCCCCAATGCGAGCCAACTCGGCCGTCATAAACTCCGCCACCGACTCGCAACTCGCGGTCGCCACTGCAGTACGAACGCGCTCCTCAAGTTGAGGAGTCTCGGAACTTTGGAGGGTTGCGGTCGACGCGGCCAACCAGGAAATGGTGCGCACCAACGTGGTGATCATCATCTCTGAGGTTAGAGGCGTGGGCGGTAACACCAACTTGGGGTATACCGTCAGGAGGGTGGCCCCCAAGTTGGGAGACACCGGTGTGGATGACTCCACGGCCACGCTGATCGGGATGTTCCCGTGAGGCTGGAAAGGAACAGGAGGAAGCGGAGGGGCACGCCGAGGTGGCGGTACCCGGGTGTAACTGCGACCCCGACTTGGGGCCCCCGCAGTAGGTTGAGTCATATGGTCATCATATGAGGGCACAGCCATAACTATGGGCTTGTCCGGGGGTGGCGCAGTGTGACGATCCACCCCCGGGGCATACGGGTAGTCCCCGATGCCCAACCCCTCTCGTAGGACCACACGGCCGTCGTGAAGTTCACGAGCGACCCACACGAACTGGCGAAGTGCGCCATCGTCCTTGGGCCCCCGAGTGGGGCGGCGCAACTTGTGCTCAATGCTCTCCCACTCGATAAACTTGTGGAGGCGGAGCATCTCCTCAAGTAGAGTGAGTTGTCCTGACGAGCACCCCTCAGCAACTAGCTGAGGGGTGAGCTGTTCCAAACCCTGGATGAGCCGGAGGGGGAGATGCCAGAGCATCCCCCGCCGCTGAACACATGACACCCAGGTCGACATGACCTCGAGGAGCCACTGGGTGGCCAACATGGCCCACACCAGATGATCAGGGCCAGCCGTCAACATGACGGAGCCGAAGTGGTCAAGCAACCGTGGCAACAATGCCGGGAACCCGTAGGGGACCTCAACTTGAGGCCACCACTCGGGCTTCTTCGGGTAGTATTGCTCCTTACTGGCAGCAGACTGCTGAGGAAACTCAAGTTGAGCCGAGGTCACCAAGTAGGGACCTCGCCGGAAGTCCTTCTCCATCCGCACATCAAAGTGATGAGTGTGCGGATCGGCCTCGTGAAGGTACGGGGGGCGAGTTGCCACCGCGTCCCAAGTGAAGGTCGGCAAGTCGCCGGGACCCGGGATAGTTCCCCCGCGGTCCACCATGGCCTTGGCACGCTGCACGTCCTCGACCTCCTCGTCGTCCAGGAAGGCAAACTGGTCCGTCCTGAAGCCGGCAGGGAACCCGACCCTACGGGGATACTTCTCCCGTAGGCGGTCCCATACCCGACCCATCGCTGCGCCGAGTCGGCCACAGCGAAGAACAGTCAACCCCTCCTCATACAGAGGCCAAGCGGGGTAAAACCACCGCCCCAAGGCCTCACGCGGGACAACTTGTCCCGCCTCCGGGGGAGATCCTGCCGTCAACCCAAAGCCGGGTGACGCGGGAGTCCCACCCCCCGGAGCGATCGCGGAGCCCCCGCCGGAAGTCCCGGCAGGCGCTGCACCGTAGGAGGTGTCCTCCATACGCTCATCGAGAGAGTCCGTCTCCACTCCCGGAGTCGCCATGGCTCTCCCCAAGTTGGGGAGAGACGTCCTGGCTATCGCGGCACGAGACCCGCCTCGAGTTGAGGGGGACTCGGATCGTGGGTAAACGGGTGGCCTCCCCAGCGTGGGGTGGCCCCGTGTAAGGTGAAGGAGAAGTGGTGGTGGTGGTGAGGTGTGAACCGAGGAGAGCAAGCTGCCAAGTGGGCAAGCTTGAGGAGAGGGGCGGCCAACGTGACCGCCTCCACATCCGCGTTACGTACTCAAGGGGGGGACAGCAAGTCGCGTCCCCCCCCAACGCCGAGACGTGCGTTTACGCACCCCCTCACAGGGCCGACCGGGTCGGTCGGAACTGAGGAGAGGGGAGTGTGGCAGTATTGACCCCCAGGTAGGGGGCAACACGTGCCATGCAAGGGGCGGCAGGCCACTAGCCTGATCCGTTCCTCCCCCTGCATTTGGGTCCATATTCCCTAAGTTCGGGATAGTTAGCTTAGTAGTAAATCCAACTTGGATTTGAGGGTTTTCTGCATTTATCGTCTTGAATTTTCGTGTGGCCCGGTGGGCAGGTGCTGGGGTGGGAGATTCTGAGTGGCGAGATTCTGAGTGGACCCTGGGGGGATAAGGGGAGGGACAGCGGGGCTAGGCCCTGCGTCCCCGTCCCGACCAAGAAACTGTTGGACCACACACCATCTTCTTGTTTGTCCGTGGGGGGATTGCCCCACAACAGGGATAGAGTGTGTGCGACTTGCACTTCTTCCGGTTCCCCCGACACGGGAGGCAGCCCTCGCACACCGCCCCAACTTGGGTACTGTGTGTGCGAGTGGTTTTTGCCACATTCACGTGCTCACTCACATAGTGGCGCAGCTGCCGAACAATAGTTTTGTTGAAGCGCTCCACCTGCCCATTAATTTGTGGGTGGTAGGGGGTGGCATAGTTTGCCTTAACCCCCAACATATCCAGCACTCCCTGAAACAGTACAGACGCAAATTGCGGTCCATTGTCCGATAGTGTACTATCTGGGATGCCATACGCGGCAACCCAGTGATCTACGAAGGCTGACAAGACCGACATGGCCGTGATCTCTGCCAGTGTGATCGCTCGCGTAAGTTTCGTGAAGCGGTCACAGATGACCAGGAGGTACTGGTTGCCCTCCTCGGTCACTGGCAGTGGCCCAAGGATCTCCATCGCCAACGCGGCGAAGGGCTCCTTGGCCGGGAACAGTAGCATAGCCGTAGTAGGCCGCCGTTCCATCAGACGGTTCTGCGCACAACTTGTGCAGGCAGCCACCCAACTGTAGATGTCTACCACCATGGACGGCCAGTAGTACCTGGTCCTCAAGGTCTGGTACAGTTTACTAGACCCCAGGTGTCCTCCTGTGGGAGCAATATGCTCCCTCTCAAGAATACTGTCCTCGAGGGATGCGGGGACGACAAGTTGTTCGGTCCCCTGGAATACCCCCCTCCTTATGAGGAGGCCATCGTCTCCGAGAAAGAACCGCGTCTCCGCCACTGTATCCAGTGTATCCCCCTGCGACTTGCAGAAGGGATCCTCGGCCTGGGCCTTCACCACCTCGTCCAGGGACAGGGGCAAGTACTTCTTGTTCCCTGGCGCCTCGGGGTTCCACGCCTGACCCAAGCGCGTGACTACCCCCACGATGGGGATGTCCTCATCGACTGGGTTAGCGTCCAGCCCCTCGGTAGGTACCCGAGAGAGGCCGTCGGCAAGGGCATGTTGCCTGCCAGGTCGGTACTCAATATTAAAGTTGAAGGGTGCCAGTCGCACTCTCCACCGGTAGAGACGAGTGTTCGTACAGTCGGTCTTGAAGATGCTCTGCAACGCGCGGTGGTCACAGCGGATGAGGAACTTCTCTCCCTCCAGGTAGTGACGAAGTGTCGTCACCGCCTACACCACTGCGAGTCCTTCCAACTCGGTGACTCCGTAGTTCTTCTCGGCCGAGTTCAGCCCCTTGCTGAAGTATCCCACCGGCAAGTACTCCTTGTCCGGTTGCTGCTGAAGCAACACACAACCAAGTTGGTCGTAGCTAGCATCCACATCCTGGATGTAGTGGCCTCCCAACCTGGGAATAGCCAGGAAAGGGGGCTTCAGCAGAAGGTCCCGAAGAGTCTCAAAGGATTCCTGCTCCACCCGACTTGGGGGAGGCAGGTTCTTCGGTAGCGTTGAGCTCACTTACTCATTCAACGGCTTCGCCACCTTGGCGAAGCCCTTGGTGAAACGTCGGTACACGTTACACATCCCGAGGAAGCTCCTTATCTGGGTCTGGGTCCGGGGGTACTGAGCCTTACGGATGGCCCTCAAGTTCTTCTCGTTAACACTGAGACGCCCCGGACGGACAACATGTCCCAAGTACTCCACTTCTTGAGTGAAGAGGTGGCACTTACTCGCCTTCAGTGACACACCGGCGTCAGCAAGTAGCTTGAACACCTGGCCAAGATGGCCAATGTGTTCCTCCGGACTTCGGGAGAACACAATAATATCGTCTTGGTACACAAGACAGATCTGCCACCGTACTCCGGCCAGAATCATGTCCATAGCGTGCTGGAAAGTTGCCGGCGCGTTACACAGTCCAAACGGTAGTCGCTTGCACTGGTAGGTACCACAGTGACAGGTAAAGGTAGTTTTATGCATGTCCTCCGGGGCAATGGCAATTTGCCAGTACCCCGCGTTACAGTCCAGAGTAGAGAACACGTTCGCCTCCCCCAGAGAATCCAGACAGTCGTCCATCCTAGGTAGGGGATAACTATCCTTCACCGTGCTCTCGTTGAGCTTACGGTAGTCGATACAGAACCGGGGGGTCCCATCAACTTTGGGGACGATAACCACCGGACTCGCCCACTCGGCGTTGCTGGCCTCGATCACATCGAGGGCCTCCATGCGAGCAACTTGCTCCTTAACGAGGGCCCTTGAACGGGGTCCTCCCCTATACGGTTGTTGGTGTATAGGGGGTGCACCGGGCTTCAACTCGATCCGGTGTTGGGTAGCTCTCATGAGTCCCAATTGACCATCCCACAACTTGTGATATTGGTCCAAGAGGCGTTCAACTTGAACCCTCAACCTGGGAGGAACACCCTCCATGTTCACATGGGGTCGAGGAGAGGCGGCCGACTTGGCTTGATGCTTCTCCTTTCCGGACTTCGGGTCGCTACTCGCGCCCGCGTTGAGGGTGACCGCTACTACCGGTCCCTCGTGTTGGTCGATATAGCCGAACTTGGCTCCCGACTTGAAGTACTTGGGCGACGAGCTCAGGTTCATCACCTGGATCCTCCACGGGACTCCGGCTTTGGAGTCCATCGTGCCAAGGGCAACATGCACTTGGTGCTTGCGAGCAAGACGGGGGTGAGGGTGCACCAACCCGTTCCCCGTATAATCAGTTACAACGTCAACGTGCGCCACCGAGTTGGGGGGCAACGTGACTTTACGGGCTAAACGCAGGGTAGCAGTAAACCCTTCCCTCACAGAGCAAACAGGCTTCGACTGTGAGACTGTCACAGGAGCCACAGACTTTCCCTTACCAAGGATGGGGATAGTCTCCCCATTCATCAACTTGACCCAGTACTCAGGGCCACAAATCAAAGGCACTTGTGTAACAACATAAGGGGTACCCAGAAGCAGGGGTACCGATATATTCTCAACTACACCATAGGTCACGTCGACCTCATGGGTCTCCAACCTAGTTGGTAGGGTCACGGCACCAACGATGGGAAGTACCCCACCATTGATGTCAATCATATGGTCAGCTTTGGACCTCCAGCGTTGGAGCTTCACCTCCTTTGGTAATAGCGACTTGCGTATCAAGGAGGCTCCTGACCCGGTATCAAGTACGATACGGGCACAACAGGCGCGGCCGGGGGCAAGTTGCACCCGTCCAGCCACCTGGAAGTTCTCACCCGTCAGCACCGCGATGACCCGACGTGGGTTTGCGTTCGTGGGGAGTCCTACCCGAGGTGGGCGGACTCCCTTAGGTCGCCGCAGTATCCGGCACGGTTGGTTCGTCCTCTTGGCCCACTTGGCCGAGGCTGCCGTTGTGAGCTTCGGACGACCAGCTCCAACGGTCATTCGTTTCCCGCCGACTTGGCGTCAGAATCTGAGTGCAAGGGGGAAGAAGACGTGTCCGAGGACGACGTGTCCGCCCCCTCCGCCGAGGGTGTGGCGACCGCCACTACCGGTCGAGACCCCCCCTCGCGGCGTGAACGTACTTCGTTCGTAGCCGATTTCTTACTCGCATT
Organism: Pyropia yezoensis; assembly: GCA_009829735.1. Lineage (NCBI taxonomy): Eukaryota > Rhodophyta > Bangiophyceae > Bangiales > Bangiaceae > Pyropia > Pyropia yezoensis. The sequence goes on from CM020620.1 coordinate 28,004,309, forward strand.
CTTAACAAGTTGTTGAATGCGTTTACTCAACTTGGGGCAATCATATGCCCAGTGTCCATCGGAGTTGCAGTTCCAACACCGATTGTCTGTTCCCGGAGGGGTCTTCCCGACTGGGGAAGACGAAGAGGTACCCTGGGAAGTTCCCACGGCAGCTACCACCCTCTCCTTGCGGCTTCGGCGTGCCTCTCTCAGCTCTCTGGCCTGGCGCGCCCCTTTGCGTTCCTTGGCCAACTCGGCCTGACGCTCCTGGCGTTGTTCCTCCCGCAACTTGCGGTAGGCCTCGCCTCTGCGGTAGGCGAACCTAGCCAACTCGGCCAGGGTCCCCCGGGCAGTGTTATGCTCCCGGGTCTCCATCCGAACTGACCAATGGAGTCCCTCCACAAACCGACTCTTCACCACGGCTTGTGGATGAAGAAACCCACAAAGATTGTTGAGCTTACGGACTCGCTCCGCAAAAGACAACTCGTCCTCCGCCTCTTCCTGATGGGCTTGCGTAAACTCCTCGACTTGAGAAGCCAGCGCCGCTTCATCCACCATGGCTCGCAACAACCAGTTGACGAGCTCCAAATAGGACGTCACCTCCCCAGCGCCTCCACTCGAGGAACTGGGCATGACGGACATAAGTTCTGTCCGCAGGTCGCCCTTCGTAAACTCCTGTAGCATATAGAAAGCCATGCCTTCACTTTTGGCATTGTCGTCCAGGCTTTTGTGAAAGGACGTAGAAACTCAAAGACACGGAGGGGGGGAGTTCCATCCCACTCTGCTTTGTGCCCAAAAGAATGAAGTGCATTCTTCTTGGCACGACCCATTGCTCGGGCCTGGACAGGACCATACGCCACCGACTTGTTGTGGAGGGCATAGGTCTCACACTCAAAGATCCTCTGGTAGACCGGGTTGGCTACCTGGATCTTGGGCGGCACTTCACGTTGAGGGAACAGCCGCTGTGGCACTGGGGTAAATTGACCCGCAGTGTCTGCTGTCTGCCGCGGTGAGCTTGGCGTAGCCGCCGGCGTTTCCGGGGGAAACTCCCCCGTGAGGGGCGTACGCCCCACCGAGAATGGTTTGGCTCCCTCGTTGGGAGTCACAGGTGTCGCCCCCTGTTCGGAGCGACCCGAGAGAGGCGTGAGGACGGATTCCCCCTGCGCCTGCGGGCTCGAAGGCCCCAATCCGGTCTGAACATTAAGGCCATCCGGCAAACTCGCCACGATCTGATTCAGAATAGTATTCGTCATCGTGACCACCAGGTCCGGCAAAGTCTGCCGCAACACATTGGTCGCCTCCCGACGGACAGTTTCCGCGAGGAGTGGATTGTCGACTCCAGTTGAGTCTCGGTCCGCCTCCGGGAGTCCACCTGAGGGGTAACCACGTTCCTCAGGGGTCTCAACCGGGGGCATGGGCGCGAGCCCATCGCCGACCAACGGAGGTCCGCCGTCCTCCGAAAGCCTAGTTGGCGACGGCTCCAAGCCAAAGTTGGCTCCAACCCGAGTGGAACCCGCGGGGACAGTCCTCACCCCTTGGGACGTTCCCGTTGAGTGTACCACACGGTGGCCAGACTTCGGCCCACCCACATCAGAAGTGTCACCCGAGTGAACTCCCGACTGAGACGGGGTGGCCTGTTGCCCGCCCGTACTTCCAGTCCTGCTGGCTTGAGGGACCTCTAGTCCCTCTGCGACCCCAGGTAAACCCACCTGTGTCTCACCAGTATTCAAAGGCACTGAAGTACGTGCGTCACCCGTGTACTCCCCGGACGACGGGGGGTCCGAACCGGCCAAGTTGGCGAACGATCCGTATGACACGGTCCAAGTCCACCGTTCCTCTGAGACAGAGGGACCCCTACACCCGGGTGCACCCGGAGGTAAAGTTTACCTCTGTCCCCTGCTGCTCCACCAAATGTGGCAAAAACCACTTGCACACACGGCACCCAAGTTGGGGCGGTATACAAGGGCTGCCTCCCGTGTCGGGGGTACCGGAAGAAGTGCAAGTCGCACACACTCTATCTCTGTTGTGGGGCAATCCCCCCACGGACAAACAAGAGGATGGTGTGTGGTCCAACAGTTTCTTGGTCGGGACGGGGAAGCAAGGCCAAGCCCCGCTGTCCCTCCCCTTATCCCCCCAGGGTCCCCTCAGAATCTCGCCACTCAGAATCTCCCACCCCAGCACCTGCCCACCGGGCCACACGAAAATTCAAGACGATAAATGCAGAAAACCCTCAAATCCAAGTTGGATTTACTACTAAGCTAACTATCCCAAACTTAGGGAATATGGACCCAAATGCAGGGGGAGGAACGGGTCAGGCTAGTGGCCTGCCGCTCCTTGCATGGCACGTGTTGCACCCCAACGTGGGGGTCAATACTGCCACACTAGCGAGGTATTGGCTGTGCTTTGGCCAGGCTGTGGGCGTGAGGACCGATGGAAGGACGAATACAACTTATCAGTCCTTCAGCCGCATCCACATTTAGCAAGCTTTCTGGCATGCTTTCGTGGCGTTGGGGTGTCTTTTCGCGACCGTTGCGTGTTCCATGTCCTAAGAGGCCAAGCCTTATACGCGCGTGCTTTTGCTTGCACAACTTTTGTCAGGACCGCGCGTCTGCGCGGGATTATGTGCTTGCACCTTGGGGCAACGATCATACTGGGGGTGACACATCGTTCGCTCCCACAGATATGGTTTGTTCTGATTAGCGCGGGCGCAGGCGGGACCGTGAGTGGCCCCATCTGCGGGTTAGAATGACTCGGAGGGTTGAGGACATGTGCTTGGTCCGCCCGAGTGTGGAGCTTATGTTGTGAAGCGTGCGGCTCATGTGTAAGTGTACGCTCTTGTCTGTTACAGACGAAAGCTACGGCGCCACTCCTGCAAGAAGAGCTTACATAAACAAATCTGACTCATCGTCTTCCACAACGCCCTCGCCCGCAGGCAAACCCCCGATTCTGCCATCCAGAGACGCGGCGCTGCTGCCGTCTGGACCAGGTAGTGCAGCAGATGCCGCGGCTTCTCCAGCGGGGCACAATATACGTTTCAGCTGACTCTCATCGGGTGCAGCGAAGCGTGGGTCAGCATTTTGCTGCATGCGGGTTCTTGAGCGTCTCAGACCGGGTGGCCAGTTCACCAAAGCCCGCTTGCTCAGTGGTGGCTTCCGTAAGGGGAGGACAATTGCGTCCAAGGACGCCATGGCGGAGTCGTCGTCCAATCGTCGACGCTTGCCGCAGTTTGTCGCCAACGCGCGAGTCCCTTGCCCAGGAGGTGTGGGCTGGTCCCCCTCAACCCCAGCGCTCCCGATATAAGGGCTCACAAACGTCAGTGTGCCAGAACTGGCCTCACGTAGGGGGCAGGGCACGCCACACGAGGGCGGGAGACAGCTGGTCTGACCCGTTTCTCCCTTTGCATTTGATCTCGATTTTCTTTAACTCAGGCATACTTTGCTTGATGAAAAAACCAACATTGATTTGAGGGTTTTCTGCATTTTTTTTATCGTCTTGAATTTTTGTGTGGCCCGGTGGGCAGGTGCTGTTGTGGGTGATTGTGAGTCGCGAGATTCTGAGAGGTCCCTGGAGGGATAAGGGGAGGGACAGCGGGGCTTGGCCTCGCTTGGGCAGGCGGAGGGGGCGGGGGGGGAACAGGCAGACGCGAACGCCAAGGCCTCGGGCCATACGCGTGCGTCACGTCCGCCCCGCCAAAGCAACAGGCTTTGACTGGCCCTACCAGACGCAGTGTTTTCGGAAGTAAGTACGAGTTGTTGCTCTGAAGACGTCCCACGAGTACGAGTACCTCACTCCGAGCTCGGGGCGAGTTGTAGCACACTAGGTATCCGTTGCTCTTCTACTCTCAGTGAACTCACCAGGGAGGATCGGCAGCGAAGTCACCAGGAGGCCAAGGTTGCTGTCCTTGGAGCGCAAGCCGCGGGACCAAGATCGGAGCCCAAATGGGAGGGGTTTGTTGTTCGACCATGGCCGGCGGTGGATTCGCCGCCTGCCCCCTCGTTATAAACCATTGGAGACATCATTAACTACCCTTCACCCCAAGATGCAAGTCGCTCTGGTCATACGTTACTCGTAGATACCGTGACCGATACGAACTCCCATCTTGACAGTTAAGGGTTAGAAGTAGTCCCCCTAAAAAAAGGGTCGCAATATGGTCATCCATATTGCTACATATCGCCCTCATAGATTCGGCCCGTCCTCGGGTCGATCTGCGTTCGGCTTTCCGAACGAAAAGGTGTCGCGCCACCGTTTACCCGTCTTGCGGGGCTTTGCGCCCGATCACTGCAGCTACCTCGTTTCGGGGTTGGTTCAGGGGGTTGCCCCCCTTTGTGTGGCGCATAAGCGGTCCGTTTTCCGTGTAGCATATCCGCCCTTTGCACCGAATTCCGGTATTGTCTGGCTAGTAGCCCCCCTGACTGGTGGCGCCAACCTTGTCGGTATGGGCCCACTTGTGGCTCGCCCTTTGGGGGACTGCTTTTGTTTTGTATTGTTTATCTGTCCTTGCCTTGGAGGGATCTTTTATGTTAATTGCCATGGTCGTAGCGATCGGCCGTCCGGCCTCCGCTCGGTCGCTCGACCAGCATGTTATTTCGCCCTTACCTGCGACGTGGGGGCTCGCCGTCGCCGTTCGTCCGGCTTGCCCCCCATCGAACGTCTGAGAGCTAAAGGATTGTCTTCTTTGCCTTTACGGTAATAGCTGTCTCTTTGCCTTCCGGGCGTCGGTCGGTCCCATATTCTTTTATTGGTCAACACTTATTCCACATTCCGGACCGTTAAATTTCCCGATGCGGGCTTCGGGTCACGACCCCACGGAGGGTGTGGTGCAAGCGGATCCGCCACGAGGCGCCTGGTGGTGAGGGCGGCCGTCTCGTGTGGGCCAGAAAGGGGGTGAACGCCCGCGTTGCGCGGGGGCGGTTGCTTGTAGTCAACCCCCTGATTCATCCCGTGAGAGGGTGCGTCGTGGGCCGAGGTGCCTGGGGGGAGCGCCCTCATCGCTCCGTGTGGCGCGGTATCGTCCCGATTGCCGTGTTGCCCGTCGCTGAGTGATGATATTCATAAGTGCGGGTGCCCGCGCTTCCCCGGCTCGTCCAAGTTCTCAAACCGTACCGGGGCGTAGCCGGCTGCGGCTTGATTGCACGGGGACCCCCTGCTGCTCTCGATTTCACCACGACCGATTTCCAGGTGCCTCGGGACGAGAACGACTTCCTGGTTGAGGAAGAGATGGAGGACGACGCGGCTGACGCGTCTGCGCCCGCCCAGCATTATGCGACAAGCTTGTCGGAAGACGGCGAGGAGGACGTGACCGTCAGAGTGTCGGCGGCTAGCCCGTCGGGAGGGCTGTCCTCCTTGTGCAGCGGCACGACAGCGTCGTCGGCGGGCGGCCTACCGCGTGTGACGAAGCCGCTTCCCTCTCCTTCGGCGGCCCCGATGGCGACGGTCGCCGGTGCCGGCGCGGCTCTCTCTCAAGATGGTCCTGCAGGGGGCGGTGGTGGTGTCGCGCCTGTCGTCGGTGGCGGCCCTTCGCCTGTTATGTCGGGTCAAGGTTGTACGGGTGCCTGCCCGGCCGGTGTGCCGGCAAAGGCTGGGGCGGAAGAGCCTAACCCTTCCGTGGCCACGCGGCACGGGCTTTCGTCGCGGGAGTGACTCCGGTGGTTAAGGTGCTGCCCGAGGTGCCGCGGGCATCGGTCGGCCAAGAAAAGTCTTTTCCCATGGTGGTGGACAGTGGGAGCTACTTCGGGCAGGCGCCCGCCCTTCCTCTTCCCCCTCGGCCCCGTGCGGCCGTACCGGTCCAAGTGCTGGTCGGGCTACCGCCGAAGCCGGCGGCTCTTCCTGGGCCGGCCTGGGTTTCCCCGTTGGGTGGCGGCGTGGCTGTGACGGTGGGGGCCCGCCCGTTGTCAGTTGCCGACTTGGTGGCTCGCGTCTGTGGTATGACAGGCAAGAAGCCCATGGACTCCGCCGGCCGGATGTTGGTGGAGTTCCACCGTCCGGGCTACTGTGGAGGTACCTCCCCTATCGTCTTGTTGGACCCGTGCTGGGATCGGGAGTTGGCTCGGCTGGTGGCGCATCCGGACGCGGTACGCGTGGAGCACCATTGCGTGCTGAGTCAACTGGACGACCGGCATGCTCAACTCTGGCGCGCCCGCGTCGGGCAGGATGAGTTGGGTGTCCGCCCCTCTTTCGGGGCGTGCGACTTGGTCGGGCGCGCGTTGCCGTGGGACGTCGACTACCCGACCGGTGCTCGGGGGTATGGTTTAGTACTCGATCCACTCGGCCACGTGCCAGTATCCCTCGGGGAAAAAGGGACAGGTGACACAGAAAGGGGAACCACGAGGATGGTATGCCTGTTGCCTCACGTGCCTGTCGGCAGGGCCGACAGATACGCACGGTAGTGCACACGGGGAAGAGGAAAGCAAACGCGCAGTTGTCTTGTTCCCTGAGTGCGCGGGCCAAGGTCGCTTCGCTATCCCTCTTAACGTGCATCTGGGGGAGCCTCGGCAGGTTGGCGAGGTAGCTCCCCCCCCTACCCCGGAGTGGCCCCGACCCGAGTCTAACCTCGTCAGGTGGGAGGCCAATATCACTACTAATTCTGGTCTCCGTCACTAATTTTACACTCAATTTCTCTCAAATCAAGTTCCTCACAAATATGCAAAAACCCATTAGAAGTCCCTCTCTCACGTGTGAATAGCGTAGTCCACCGCATCCCAGTGCCGAGCACGGGCCACGGGCCACGGCCGCCTGCCATCCCCACACTGCGGGCCTGCCCTGGCACCTAGTGTCTATTCTATTGCTCATCAGCCTCATTTGAGGCGGTCTCTAGCCCCAAATGAGGCTCCGCCCGGATCACCCAAAATCGTCGATTTTGACCTGTCTGGCAAAGAAGAGGCAGTCGGTACCCTCCCCAGACGGCTTCCGCTCGGCCTGTGCCCCCCCCTGTACAGCTTTCCCGGCTTCTCTTCCGCTGTGGGCGCTCCCTACCTCCCCCTCTTCCCTTTGTGCGGCTGGGGCTGGCTGCGGCGGCGGCGGCGGCGGCAGCGGCGACGGCGGCGACGGCGGCCACGACGGATCCAGCGTACCACCCGTCGACCCTATACGTTGGTGCTGGGTCGGTCGGCGGCGTTGGTGGCGGACGTGGCGGCGTGGCGGCATAATTGGCGGATGGCGGCGCCAATGGGGTCGTGTCCGGCATGGAGGTGACGTCGTACCTGGGTGGGGCGAGGGGGATGACGCACCACTACGTTGGCGTGGGCGTCACGGGTGCGTTCCAAGCGGAGAAGGTAAGAAGGGGGGATGGCAGCAGACCTGGACGACGGGTGTGGTGAGGGGTGTGCGCCGGCGCTTGTCGTCGCCGTGCGGGCGAGAAAGTGGAGAGGGGGAGACGGGTGGAGTAGGCGTACAATGGAAGGCCAGTGTGGCAAGTGCGGCGGTAGTGGTCATGTTGAGGGCGGCTGGCGGCTCGCCCACGGAGTGCGGGACGGGCAGAGGGATGGAAGGGGAGGGGGCTGAGGCACGCCAAGGCAGTCAGAACAAAGGGGAAAGCCAGAGGTTGACGGACACGCACCTTGAGAAAGACAACTCGGGGCACATGGCACTATCTTCCACACCCCGCGTCGTGGTTGCTTGCGGGGTGTGCACAGGAAGCATGGTTCTCTCTTCGTCCCCTCTTGTCCGTCGAGCCAGAAAGGCATCAAAGCGGCCGCGGGAGAGGCCCGTGAGCTCTTCAAAGGAAGGTGCCACAAGGTATTGGTTGCGCGGCTTTGTTGCCCACAGCTGAGCACGAGCACCAAACTCATAACGAGTGGCCAGGATGATGACGCCGATGAGCTTGAGCAGCTCCCTTCTGGTAGTTGGCCGCAGTGCCCGCGCCTCGAGCTTGGCCGAAGTCAAGCGGACCATACGCGTGAGCTGGTCCATGGGGAACATAGCCATGAAGTAGTTGTACGCAGTGCGACCCCTCCCCTCGCCCACCGAGTCCCCGTCCTCAATGATGACCTCCCCAGACAACGTGCGGACCGACCAGATCCGACGCGGCACGGGACCGCCGATGGGCTCTGACACAGACCCCGCCGTCCAGGACATGCCATGCGCAGTCGCCGTGGCAGGGGAGGCGGGAGGTGCGCGGAGGGCCGCCGGGGATGCGCTCGGAGAAGCCGCAGAGGGGGGGGCGGGGAAAGCATGGGAGCCCGTGGTCGTAGACGGAGGGAGAGGAAGAACACCCTGGACCCCAGTCGGCGAGACCATGCCCAGCTGAGACTGCAGAGTCCCGGGCGTGCCGTCCTCGACAGCGGAGGGGGTTGAGTCGGCGATGGGCGCGGGGGGAGGACCAGCCTTCACACTCCCCAACGCCAGCGTCTTGTCCACCGTGTTGGCCTTCACCGCCCACAGCACCCGCAGTTCCGTCTTGCGGCGACCATCTTTTTGGAAGCCCGGCACGACCTTCTGCACCCGGCCGCTCAGGAGCTTCTTGGACGCCAGCGAGCCAAACAGGCGCGAGCACTCTGCAAAGCTGGTGACGTTGGTCGCCTTCGTGTGCACCTCGGCACCCACTTCCAGGCGACGGTCCTTGCCCGGTCCCTGAGGACGCCGGCGAGGACGGGGGGGGCTTGGGATGGGGGCTTGGGTGGCGGTGGGGGTGACAGTGGGCACGCAGCCGGCAGTCGGGAGCTCACCCATGGTGCGTAAAGGAGGGGGAGGGGAGGGGGGGGGGGGGGGGGAGGTGAGGGGGGAGGGAAGAGCCGGGGGGGGGGGGGGGGGATGGGTAGGGGGGGAAGTAAAAGGGGGGGCAGAGCACATCGCGGCCGCAGCAAGGGGAAGGGATGCAAAGGGATGGGGAGCGCTGGTGGTGGGCGCCGGAGTGCAGAGGAAGGCAGTCCAGGGCAGGCGTGGGAGGTCGGGTACATGGCGCGGACGCTTGCTCCTCCTAGGAGCTCTGTGACGGACGCCGCTGTACAAGCACGGAGGAGCGCGCGCGCGCCATCGGCCAAACGGCTGTTGGCCATACTGCAGCTCTTCTGGAAGTGCCCTGCGCTGCGACTGGGGCGGCTTCTGCGCCGCCGGAAGCAGTCGGTGGCGCGAAAAAGAGGGCGCCAACCGATGAGAACCCGTTGTCTTCGGGCGCACTCCGGCTCCCCTGAAGGCACACAGACTGCGCTGAGTTCGTTTCTGGGGTCAGTTTCACTCTCAGATGAGTGGAAGACCTTGTAAACGGCCGCTGAAGAACCGCCTCAATTGAGGCGAATCGCCTCAAATGAGGCGAGCAGTAGAATAGACACTAGTGGTTCCTTGTTGCCATCCCGGGTCGGCGCCAAGTCAGGGCCAGGGATGCCACACCCACGTCGCACCGGTCACAGGAGGGGCCACCTTGAGTCAGGTACCAGTCATGCACCCGAAAGCGGGAAACACGCAGCGTAGTGACTGGAATCTCGAACCGACCCGGTGGCGCCATACCACGACGGCTCCCACCGATGCCAGAGACAGGAGAATCAAGCTCTAGCGTAGGCACGGAGCCACCTTCAGCCGTAGACGCCGCTTCAGAACACCCCCGCAGCCGCCACTGCCGCCCTCTCTCCGAGCCCACCAGCGCGGGCAGTGCCGCCCCCCCCCCGCCACCCCCGAGCCGCGGCGCCACCCCACCCCAACGCCGCCCGCTCGCTCTTACCCGCACCAAGAGACTGCGTCCCGGCAACAAATAAAGAGTCACTCGTATTTCCTGACAACAGCCGCACCCCCCCCGCCCGAAAGAACAGCAGCCCCACCCCCCCCCCCAGCCACCTAGCGGCGGCTCCAACCCCGCCCGCCCCCCAGCAGCAGCCGCCCGCCGGCCCCCCCGCCCGAAACGACAGCGACCGACCCCTGCGCTCTTTTTTGGTTGCTCCTACGACCCGCCACGCGGCGGCGCCTATCCCCGCCCCCCCCCGCCCAGCGCCGGCGGCCCCTACCCCTGCCACGCAGCGGCAGCCGACCCCCCCCCCCCCTGGCCACCGCCGGCGCCCGGCGCCCCCGCCCTGCAGCAGGGGCCCGCTTCCCCCCCCCGACCAGCGCCGGCACCCCCTGTCCCCGCAGCGCAACGAAAGCCATCCTGCGGCGGCGCGGCCCTGACCCCCAGGCCCCGTAACGAAGCGGCCCGACCGCCACGCAGGACCGGCGCTACCTCACCAGGGTCGCCGTCCTGAGCCCACGGCGGCGCCCCTTCCCCCCCCTCTCACAGATATGGCGCCCCCCGCCCCCAGTAGTAGCGGCGGCGCCCCCCACCCCCAGCATTAGCGCCCGCCGCCCATAGCAACGGCGGCGCCTCCCCAACCCAGTAGCGGCGCCCCCCCCCCTCGCAGCAGCGGCGCCCCTCCTCCCATGGCGCCACCGCCCCCCACCCCCAGCAGCAGCATCACCCCCCCCGGGCGCCGCCGTCCCCACCCCCCGGGCGCCGCCGCCGCCCCCGCCGGCAGCGGCGCCCCCCCCCCCCCCAGCAGCGGCGACCCCCCCGACACGTGTGAGAAAAGGGGATGCTGTTTCTACCGAGGCACTTCAACTGGTCACTCCCCGCACCCTCTCCCCACTATAAACAAACCCGGTGCACGGGCGCCCCTCCAACACGGCGCGCCCCCCCCCCTCCTCCTAGCTCTCGAGCGGACAAACCCCTGCCCCCCCCCCTTCTTCGCTGCCGAGCGGACAAACCCCTGCCCCCCCCCCTTCCCCGCTGCCCCCCGTCCGCCCACACACCCACGGTGCGTGACGCAGCCACAAGCCGTTGTGCGGTGAGTGGAACCTTCTCCCTGCAAACCCCCCCGCGCACGTGTGCCGGGCGGAGGTGTCGAATTCCCCGCCGGGCGCGCCACATGCCCGACTCGCCGAGTCTCGTCGGCCATGTGGCCACGTCCTCGGCCCCCCCCCCCCGGTAATCACGCCCTGGAATCGTGCCTCCAGGCGGGATCAGCCGCTGCGCTGTGCCACAGCAGCGGCGGCGCTTCCACCCGGGGTCCCCCGTCCTCGGGCGCCCATCGTCGGGCGTCGCACACCCTTCTCCTCGAATTGACACCAGGCGCCGCTGCACCCCCGCTGGTGTCACCGCCGTCTCCCGGCCCCCGTCCCCAGCAGCAGCCGACGCCGCCCCGGGCTCGGCCTGCCCCCAGCAGCAGCGCCCCTCACCCCCGGGTGCGGCCGCCCCCTCCCCTGGGCGCCGCCGCCGCCCCTGCCGGTGGCGCCGCCCCCCCCCCTCAGCAGCGTCGCCCCCCCCCCCACGGCAGCCGTGCCCCCCCTCCCATGGCGCCGCGCCCCCCGCCTCCGGCAGCAGCCCCCCCTACCTCCAGGCGCCGCTGCCCCGCCCCCCCCGGGCGCCACCGCTGCCCCCGTTGCCGCCGCCCCCCCCCGCCCCCCACCGATGGCCCCGTGTCCCCCCATCCTCATCAGTGATACTCCCGCCCCGGGCCCCACCGCCCCCCACACCCCGGCGACGCCTCTCCCTCCCCTTTCCACGCAAAGTATACGCTCCCCCCCCCCGTGTGGCGTCTGCCACGAAGCGACGCCCCGACCCCAAGCGGAGCCACCCCCCGGCGGCGCCGGTACCCCCGGGGGGCAGCGCCCCGCATCCCTTTCCTCTCAAACGCCGCGGCGACGGCGGTGCCAGTGCCCCCGCGCCCCAGTAGACCACCCCCTTCCAATCAGCAGGCAGCGTGACGGCGAGGGTGGCGCTGGTGCCGCCGCAGCCGCCGGCCACCCCGGCGCCTGCCAGCCCGAAAAGCCGCGGCGGCGCCAACCTGCGGCGCAGAGAACAGGCGGATGCCGCGCCACTGCAATTGGAAGACCCCGTTCCCTGCCGTTGGTAACTCGAGTTGTGACGATTTTTGGTGTGGCAGTTACCGCAGTTCATCGAAGCGATCGTCTGAATGATCGGGAGGATCCCCTCCTGCTTACCTCAGTACCCTCGACCCCGTCCCACCCCGCCTCCCTCTTCAGCATGAAGCCGCGCTGTCCGCGGCGGCATCTCTCCAGTTCCCCTGCGCACCCACATTCGCGCACCCTCTTGGCTGCCGCGCGACCGGCGCTCCCCTGGGGTCTCTCCCAGTGGCTGTCTCTTTGGCAACGGCGAGCACCGCCGGTGTATGCCCGACGTGCCCTGGAGGAGGGGAAGTGCAGGGGAGGGGTGGGGGGAGCAAGGTGGCGGCACCGGCGGCGGCGGGTATGTGTCCAACGCACCCTGGAGGCGCTGCTGGTGCGGAGGCTACCGTTGGGGAGGCGGCTGATGCTGGCGGGGGTGCAGCTGCTGCCTGGGGGGGCGCTGCTATCGGCGTGTGGGCGGCTGTTGCCTGTGGCGGGGCGGGGGGGCGGTTGTGACCGGGGCGAGGGGCCGGCTGCTACAGGTGGGGGGGCGGCTGCTACCGGCGGGGGGTCGGTTGCTGCCGGCGGGGGGGGGGCCTGCTGGTATGCGGCCGGCCGGGGGGGAGGCGTCCGCTGGTGGGGGGGCGGGGCGGCTGCTGCTACCTGGGTGGGGCAGCGGCTGCTACCGGCGCGGTCCGCCGGCTGCTGCTGTGTGGGTGCGAGCTGCTACCGGCTGGGGGTGCTGCTGCCTGGATGGGGCGGCGCATGCATACGGGGAGGGTGGGCGGCAGCTGCCGGCGGGGGGGAGGAGGGGCTGCTACGGGTGGTGGGGCGGGCTGCTGCTGCTGGAAGTGCGGCTGCTACCAAGGGAGCGCGGCTGCTATCGAGCGTGAGGCGGCTGCTGTCGCGAGGGGGCGGGGGGGCGACCGTAGGGGCGGCGGGGGGGCGGCAGGTGCCTGTGCAGGGGCTGCTGTTGGCGGTGGGGGGGCGACTGCTACCGGTGGGGAGGCGGCGGGGCGGCTGCTGTAGTTGGCCGGGCGGCTGCAACTGGGGCGGGCGGGCGGCTGCTGCCGGCGGGGGGGGAGCTGCTACCTTCTGGGGGTGCCGCTGCTACCGGCGGGGAGTCTCCTTCTACAGGGGCAGACGGGCAGGTGCAGTGAGCGGTGGGGGGGCGGCTGCCACCGGGGCGGGGACAGTGCTGCTGCTGCGGGAGGTGGGCTGCTACCGGCTCGGGATGCGGCTGCTACAGGTGATGGGGCTGTTGCTGCCGTTGGGGGGCTGGGTGGCGGCCGCTACCGGCGGATGGGGGCGACCTGCGGCTGCGAGGTGTGGCCTGGTACCGGCGGGGTGTCGGCTGCTACCGGTCGAGGGGTGAAGGGGCAGCTGGTACCGGTGGGGGGGCGAAGGGGCGGCTGCTGCCAGTGGGGAGGCGGCTGCTACCGGTGGGGGGGCTTCTGCAACCGGGTCGGGGGGCTGGCTGCTGCTGCGCGGGGCGGGCTGGTATGAGCTGTGAAGGCGGTTGCTAACGGTGGGTGTGCGGCTGCTTCCGAGGGGGGGGGCGCGTGGGGGGCTGCTATCGGCGTGGAGGCGGCTGCTAGGTGGGGTGGCTGCTGCTGCCGGCGGGGGGACGGCTGCTGTCGATGCGGGAGCTGCGTCCGGAGGGGGGGCGGCCGCTACCTGTGGGGGGGCGGAGAGCGGCTGCTGTCGGCGTGGGGGCTTCTGATGCCGGCGCTCGGGCGGCTGCAGCTGCTGGGGGTGCGGCTACGACCGGCGGGGGAGGGGTCTGCTACCTATGCAGGGGGGCGGCTGCTACCGGTGGGGGTTGGCTGCTGCTGCTCTGGGGGGGCCTGCTACCTGGGCAGCTGGGCGGCTGGTACGGGTAGGGCGTCGGAGGAGCGGTCAGGGGGGGCGGGTGGTGGCCGCGGCGGTGGACGGGGACCAGACAGGATGCAATATTAAGTACGGAGATACAATATGTAGTCATGTAGATTATGTACTTTCTGGGCCTCTCGTGCCTTCCTCCTCATCCTGGTCAGCCCCCCCGTCTTCGTTGCCCGTTGACCCTTCCCTACCCCTGCCCCCACCCTGTCCACCCCGACTCGGGGCGCCCGCTGGCGCGGAGTGAACAGGCCATGAAAGCTGCATAATTGCTCTTGAGGCTGCAGAGCAACGGTGGCGTCACCGACGCTGTCGGTCGTGGCCGCGGTAGCGAACGCAAACACGCCTTCGAGGCGGAGCCCCGCCCGTTCCCCATGTTCTCCCACTGGAGGACCCCCCGCCCCCCCTGTCCGCGGTGACAAGCTCTCGAAAGACCAGGCCTTCCGACACTGTGTTGGTCTGCGTGGGGACGGCACTACCCTCGCAGACGCCGTAGCTGCCGTTGCTTGTTGGCGCGGAGAGGGGTGCCCCATCCAGGACGGTGATTCGTCGTCGGGGACCATCGTGTGGGAAAAAAACAAGTCCATGCCACTCACCGGTCGCGAGAGGGGTGGCGGCGGCTCCGCCGTCGACACCGCCGCGGCAGCTGTGCCGGCAGCAGGCAAGAGTGGGGGGGGGGGGGGGGGGGGGGGGGGGGGGGGGGGGGGGGAGGATGTCGGGGGGCGGGGAGGGGGTCTCGTGGGAGCAGGGGACGTCGAGCAAGCCACAGCCGCGGGCGCGAATGCATAACACGAGGGCAGCCGGGTCGGCCGCCACCGCACACGCCCGGCACCATTCCTCCATGATGGCAGTGGCAGGGTGGCCGCCGCGGCGCCACCACCACGCCCCCGCTCCCCCCCATCCCCCCCGTCCTGGAAAATGTACCAGTTGGCGGCATACGTTCTGTTGACGCCGGCCGCATGGGCTGTAGTGGCACAAGGCGCAGACTCGACGGCGGTGGCGCGACGTGATTTAATCGCGCGTGGCGGGGTGAGCCCGACACGGGCGCAGAGGTGTGGCGGTGGGAGGGAGGGGAAGGGGAGAGGCTTCCAATGCTTTATTCCGCTCGCGTCAGTCCGCGGCAGCGGCGGTGGCGCCGCCGTCGACATTGCCGCATTCCGCGACCGTGCGCCGGGCGCCTCGTCGACAGAGGCGAAGGGGGTAGCCGGCGGCGGCAGCACTGCCTGTGATGGCGGAGTCGGCCGTGACGCCAGGGTGGGGGGGACGAGGCGGGGGGGGGATCGTACCGACGCTGGCCACGTCGACGGGGCGGCCGGCCGCCGCCGGGGAATGGCTCTGCGTTCCCGCAGCTGAGGCCGCCGTGGCCGCCGCGGCGCTCCAGGCGGCGGTGGCGGCAGCGGTGGGGTTCGCCACGATGGCTTTGGCGGAAATGTCGCCGTCTACTGCACCGGCCACACCCCATCTGAACGCGTCCGAGGCGGCTACTCTCCCCCTGGCGACACCTCGTCCCGCTTTTGCGGCTTCTACCCTAAGGGAACAAAACCGCGACAAAACTGCGATGTCTGGCGTGTGGCACCCCGGAACCGCGATCAACAAGCGCCCGTCAGCGGATCACAGGGTCCTGACAGCTGAGCAGACGTACAAGAGATTCTGATTGGCCCTCCAGACAGTTCCAGGCTTTGCTGTCAGAATCATCCAGCTGATTCCAGAAACACCCAAGAATACTCTGGAAGCATCCAATCAAAACTCGTGGAATCAAAACACGGTGGTATTCTTACAATTTCCAAATTAGATAAATGAAATCGTCAAGCCTCCACGTTTTCTTGCTGGCCTCCCTTCGCTCTGCCGCCCGCGCGCTTTCGTGGCTTGCCCACTCACGTCCGTCCCAACCGTGCGCGCGTCACCCCACGACGTTGTCTTCAACTCGTTGCTGCCGCAGCTTGTCTTTGGCGCCGTTGCCGGACGCGCTGTGTTCGCGATCCTCCCCACCACCGCCGTGTACCATGCCGTCACGAGCACGCGCACCGACGAGGACCTCCCCCCGTCAACCGTCTGGCAATGATAAGCACCGTGCCTGCATCTCATGTTGACCCTGGGCTGCGGATCTCCCCCCTCCTTCCCCCTCCCCACCCCCTTTTCCCCCATTTAGTGCGTGGCTGGTGTAGCGTGTATGTCCTTTCGATGTGCTGTTGCTGATGCGTTTGTACCCTTTTTTTTGGTGGTTATGTTTTCTTTGTGGATCGCTGCTTTTTAGACTTGGATGGCTTGATGGCGGCAGCGCAGATTGCTGCAGCCCTTGTGGATCCGCGTGCTGTCGGTTTACCCCTGGTCGCCGGGGTACCCGCTGGTGCCCCCCCCCCCCCCCCCCCCCCCCCCCCGCAGATGCCCTCCCCCCCGTTCCGCCGGAGGGACCCACCCCTCCTTTGGCCGCCCCCGGTGCCCCTCGTCCACCGCCTGCTGCTGGGCGAGATGCCGGGCCGAGTGCCCGGCGTCGCACGAGTGGGCGGGGAGGGATCTTCCTCGGAGGGGATCGGCCACTGGACCACCCCGGCCGACCCCTGCAGAAGATCAACGTTTTCAAGCGGCAGGAGCTGCAGCTCACCCGCGCCGACGGACGGATGGTGCGGACCCGGGTGGCATTTGCCATCCACCAGATTCTGCGGTCCACCGTCCCCTTTTGCTCTCACCTAGAGGACCGGCTACGTGCGGCGGTAGAGTATCCAGAGGGCTGTCTGCCGCGGTTCGCTCTGTGTGAGTCGAGCTGGGGGGCGTGCGCGGTGCTGTCTCGTAGCCTGCGCCACCGCCAGCTGCAGCAGCGGCACAGGTCATCTCGCCGCGCATCGGCGGCGGCCGCGGCCGCCGCGGATGGCCCTGCCGCTGCTCCGGTTGGCCTTGCCGCTGCTGCCCCCCGGGACGGCAATCCTGCCGTGGCTGCCGCCGCCGCTGCGTCGGTTGCGCCTACTGGTGCTGCGGAGGGCAACGTCGGTGGCGCTGCCATCGTGGGGACGGGAGAGCAGCAGCTGGCACAGCAGCAGCTGGCTTTTTTTACCGAGCTCGAGCAGTAGGAGATGAGAAAATAAACAGCCACTGTTGTATCGACGAGAAAAAACAAGAATGCGCACGACGCGAAAACACACACGGACTGTCGTGCGGCCGTCATCTCGCCTCTGTAAGCAACGTCCGAGGTCCCGTTGCTCCCGCTGCTCACACCTCCGAGGGCGGCTGTGAGCCAATCAAACTGCAATCGATCGCGGTTTTGTCGCGGTTCTGGCCCCCGACTGGCTGACTGTGGGTGCGGATCACGGATCGCGGTTTTGTCGCGGTTTTGTTCCCTTAGGGCTACAGCCGCCGTCCACTGCTGCTGCGCCGGCGATGGGTGTTGGAGCAGAGGCGCGGGAGGTAGCGGTTGAGGACACAGTGTTACAGACTCCACCAAGATCGCGAAGTGGGCCTTGATAGGCACAAATGACGCGGTCACGGTGCCGGAGGAGTGCAAGAGGGTTTCTGGTCCTTCCGTGCGTCAAAGAGAAAGAAGAAAGAGCTGCTAGGACTCGAGTGGAAGGGTACTATCACAGTGCTCCCAGGGAGTCGAAATCAGCACCCTCAAAAACGGTCGCCCTGGGGGCGTCGTTGCCACTTTCGGCGAACCCCCCCCAAGGTCCCCCTTTGGGCGCCTATAGACACTTTGACACTACCGGGCACACGACCGTTTTGGCAACCATCTTCGATCCTCGTTTTTCTTGCACAGGTGCTCTTTCCATAGTGCGGGCGTCATGGGGCTGCAGTTACAAGCCGTAGCTATGGTAGGAAGTGCCTGGTAACTGACAGTTACCATAGGCATGGAACATCTGTTCCTGGCTGCTACATGCCTTTAGTAACTGCAGTTACCGCCACCTTCCCGCCCCTTTCTCGCAAAGCGCGACGCATGGTCGTGATGCCTGCATGATGGCGAGTATGGCACTGCTTCTCACTGCTCTGTTGGCGCTTCTTCTCGTGGTTTACTCTCGCGACCTTGTATATCTTTGCTTTGTGGTTGTACCCCCCTCAAGGGATCTCAGGAAGGCAGGAGATATATTGCGAAAGGAGGAATTCGATACCCAACGGGATCTCAACCGAGGTAAGAGATAAGCACGACCCCAAGCGGTGGCTAGGACGATCGAGTCAATTGATCTCGGTAGTATCATGTCTACAATAGTGATGGTAACTACCGGCAGTTACTAAATGCGTCTCCCACTACGGACTGGAACGGTCGATCGCGTTCTGAGGGGGTGTGTGCGTGCAAGTAAGCAAGTAACCGAAAATGGAAGGAAGGTTGGAACGTTTTCACGATTGTACCAGGGCGGCAGAGTTACTCGTTGTCTCAGCCGTACCTGATCCTTTCTTCCGGCGAACCCCCTGTGTGTGCCCAAAAACGGTGACACCCGCAGTGGGCGCCAAAAAAAGGCGCCACCCGCAGTGGGCGCCGCCCTGCCCCCTGTCGTCGCCAACACTCCCCCCGTCGTCGCCAACCTGCCCCCCATCGTCGCCGCTCGGCCCCCCGACGTGGCCACCTCCCCCGCCGTCATCGCAGTCTTGCGGCCCGGCGTCCTACACCCTTACCCCATCGCTAGTCCCCCGCCTTCGAGCGGGGTGATGAGGGTGACGCCGAGGGTATGGGTGCAGGACTGGATGAGCAGGGCGGAGGGGGGGGGGGGGACATTGATGGGGGGGAGCAGGACGATGATGGGGGCAACGGCGGGGTCGAGGAGGGGGATGGGAGCCATGGTGGGAGGTGCTGGGGGGCGAAGGGGTCAATGGTGGGGGAAAGCAGACGGGCGATGGGGGCAGCGGTGGGGGGTAGCAGAGGGGCGATGGGGGCCGTGCCACTTGGCCTGCTCCTCCGGCTGCAGCAGGCTCGCCGCCAAAGAGGCGGCGGCGGGCCGTCCGGGCAACTGCGGCCAGCAATGTGGCCGCCGAGCTCCGCATTGCCGAGGTTGAGAAGCAGCTGCTGGAGCAGCGCAACAGGACGCTGGAGGCCGAGAACGCGGCCTTGCGGGCTGGTGCCATGGCGGGAGGCAGTGGCTCCGCTGTCTCCATGGCACCCACGGTTGGTCTTCCGCACCATCCAGGCAACGCGGCACCACCGGCCTGGTTTGTCAACCTCATGACGGCGGCGAGCCAACTGCCCGAGTCGACCCCGCCGCACGGCAATGATGTCACTACGGCACGTGGAAACGGTGGCGTTGAAGCTCCGTAGGCTGCCCTTTTAATAGCACATTTCATCCTGTCATCTCGTTTCCATGACCGCACTCAACAACCCGTCCACCTGGATACCCCCCACGCTCTCTGACCCTTTGCCGACCCATAGTTGCAAAGTGAACGGCGGGCCCGGTGCCCGCCCACGAAAGAATGGGAGCATACTGTGGTTACGGTGATAGCGTGGCCGGGGCGGGCGGGGCTTGGAGGGGGGGGGGCGGCGGTGACCCGCCGCTGCCACCGTCAGCACCACCACCACAGCCCCCATCGTCGCCACCCCCCCCCCCCTTGGCCACGGCCGGCGCAAAAGATAGCAAAAAGCCACCTGGCAGCGGCTCCTATAGCGCGTAGAGGAGCATGGCTATCGCCTGATGAACGTGAAGGCTGTCCACCAAAAAGCCCAGGAACCAGAGGTGCGTCCGCCGAAAAAGGAGGGCGAGCGCGAGGACGCGTCAGTCACGAGCCACCCACCGGGCGCCCGCCGTCATCCAGCCGGATTGCCCCCCCCCCCCCATGCTGCCCTCCACGCTGCCACCTCCACCGCAGCTGCCGCCAGCGACTACACCACCCGCCGCCACCACGGTGGGATGACCCTCAAACGCAAGAGGCGCGGACAGGGGGATATAAATGCCGCCGGGGGGGAGTGACCGCTGCAAGTTAGGGATCACCCCCGCGGGGGCTGCGAAGGGGGGGGTCTGGACGCCAACAGGGAGGGCTGTCCGTCACAGGGGGGGGGGTGCGACCAGAGAGAGGTCGCCGGCGGCAATGAGGCGTGGGCACCACTAAAGAGAGGTGGCCGCAGTGGCAAAAAACCGGTCGTCGGCAGCATCATCGTCAAACGCCGCAGAAAGACGTGGCCGTCAGGCCAGATCCGCCACGAGGGTGGAGGAGCGCGGCAAAGAGGGGCGACACCAGATGAGGGCCACGCCGGCCAGAGGGGGGGCAACGCCAGAGGAGCACCGCAGCCGCGAGGGAGGGGGAGCGCCGCAAAGAGGGGTGAAACCAGGACAGGGCCACGCCGGCCAGAGGGGTGCAACGCCAGGGGAGCACCGCCGCCGCGAGGGAGGGGGAGCACGGCAAAAAGGGGCGACACCAGGACAGGGCCACGCCGGCTAGAGGGGTGGCAACGCCGGGCGAGCACCGCCGCCACGAGGGAGGGGGAGCGCCGCAAAAAAAAGGCGACACCCGGAGAGGGCGGCGCCGCGCCTGAGGAGCGCGTCGCAGGGGGTTGGCACCGCCAGAAGGGTGCCTGCCAGGGGGGGGGGGCCAAAGCGTGGCCAAGGAGCAGGCACTGCCGAGAGCGAGGGCGCAGGGGGGTGGCCGCCAGAGAGGGGTGGCCGCCAGAGGGGGGTGGCCGCTCACGGGGGGGGGGGTGTGGCCTGCAGGGCGCAGGGGGGTGGCCGCCAGGGGGGGGTGGCCGCACTCGGGGGTGGGGGGGTGGCCTGGCTTCGAGTCCAGGCACGGGAATCCAAACGAGTAACCCTGCTCCAATGGTGACAGACGGTCCCAACCTTACTTCCATCCACGGTTACTTACTTACTTGCAGCGACCACCCCGTCCTGGGGGGAGCAATGAGCAAACAGCAACCCCAGAGAAGCGGCGCCTCAGGGCATGCCTGTGGGGTGGGAGTGATGTGCCCTGAGGAGGCCTGGAGGGGGCATTCGCCTTGATCCGGCCGAATTGGAATCGCGCCTCAGCGCCCATGTGGGGGGGTGGGAGTGAAATGGTCTCGAGTGGGAGTGAAATAGTCTCGAGTGAGAGTGACCCCCTTTTTTTGTGCTCAGGGACACAGAGGGACTTGAGCTGTGCTGTGATCTCGTCCGTCCCGCGTTGTCATCAGTGAAAAGAGGTGGTGGCGCACCCACCCCCGCTGCCTCTCATCGATAAAAGAATCGCAACCATGCAGGCAAGCGCCCCCCTTCCGCCCAACCCGCACCCTCCCATCGCCCCCCGGTCGCCCTGCCCCACGCCCTCGTCTCCCTCCGACCCCAGCGCCGCCGCGCACGCGCCTCACTCGAGGGCGGCTGCCGCGGCGGTGGCGTCTCCCCATGCGTCCCGATTCTGCCCCCGGTCGCCGCCCCATGCCCCCCCCGCCGGTCCGCCCGACGACAGGCCCGCCAGCACCCACGTGGGGGACCACCCGACGAAGAGGCCGTCCAGGGTGGGGCGCCCCCCTGCCGCACAAGTCCCCCGCACCAACGCCGCTCCCGACGCGGCGGCCGGCGCGGCGGACCTGCAGCCCTTTCCTTTATCACGCCACCGTGGCGGGGCGGGAGCGTCCGCGCCACCAGTCACGCAGCGCGTCGCCCAGCCCGTCGCCCAGCCCGTCCAGGTCGCCGTTGTCTCCCCCACCACCAGTGCCGCGTCGAAAGCCCCGAAGAGCCCGCCCCCAACCGCAACCCCGCCCGACAGCGGCGGGCGCCCGGCGGCTACCACCCCCCCACGCAGGCCCCTGCCACGGCCAGCGCGTCCACCACGGGCGGCACCACCCCCCCTCCCCCCCTGGCCGCCTCCTCCGCCCCTCCCCCCGCCGCCGCCGCGACGGCCGGGCCATAGCCCGCCGCCGAAGCGTCTGCCCGCAACGCCTGACGCCCCCGGCACCCGCGCCCCCGCAGGCAGCCCACGTGGCGACCAGCGCCGACAGCGCCGGCCCGTCTGGCCCGTACCCACGTGCCCGTATAACCCGCAGGGCGGCGGCGGCGACGGTGTGTTTGCCCACCGACAGCACCGGCCACGCGAGGCCCGTAAAGACCGACCGCGCCTGGGCGTCGGGGTCGCCGCTGCCGCCGCCCTCGCCGCCGCCGCTGCCGCCGCCGCCGCTGCCGCCGCCGCCGCCGCCGCCGACGCGGGCGGCCGTGGTGGCGGAGGAGGCAGTATCAGCCGCAACCGCCCCCGCCCCCGCCCCCGCCTCCGCCCCCACCCCCCCTACCGGCACCAGCAGCGGGGAGGCGGCCTCAAAAAGCACCACCCCCGACTTAAGGTCCCCCGATGCCAAATTCCCCCATCCCCGCTGCCGCCAGCGACACGTCCAGCTTTGCGGTCCGCCGCAGGGAGCGGAGGAGCGCCAGCGCCGCCGCCGAGTGGTCCGCCGCCGTTCCAGGGCCGCCCGCCGCCGTCGCCGCCTGCACCCGCAGGGCGGTAATCACCAGCAACCTCGCCCGGGCGCTCGCGGTCTGCGGGGGGCATGGGGGCAGCGCCGCCCTGGCCACGCCCGCATGGGTGGTCGCCGCGGCCACCGGCGCCCTCCACACCCCCACCCTCCCCCCCCCAACGCCTTCCCCCGCCCTGACCACACCCACCGCACCAGGTGACGGGGGCGGCAGCGGAAAGGCCGTCGGCGGCAGGGTCGCCCGCAGCCGCAGAATGGCGTCAATGACCTGGTCCCTCACGGGCGCCCGCCCCTCCCCCCCGGCCGTAGCGGCGGCCAGCCCCGACCGCGCTGCCCTCACCACCCCGGCCAGCAGCCCGTCCACTGCCCCACACGGCAGCCGCACGGGGGCCCCACCCACGCACACCACGCACCCCCCTCCCCCCCCCGACCGGACGGCGGCGGCGGCGGCGGACCCGTCGGGCCCCGCACCGCGTCGCCGGCGTGGCCAGTGGCGAGTGCCGCCGTCACCGCCGCGCCGACCGGGGCGGACCGGCGGAGGGCGGTGGCGGCAAGCGCAACGGGCGCCGCTTGCGCCAGCCCTGTGGGTAATGGAGGGGCCCCCGATGCGCGCGCGGCGGGGGAAAGAACAGGAGGAGGGAAGGAAGCAGCGGGCGTGGCCGCCGCTGCCCCAGCCCCGCCCATCGCGGCCGGGCGCCGCCGGTTGTGCGGCCGCTTGAGCGCCAGCCCAGGTGGGGCCGGGGGGGGTGCGCTAGGGGGGGCGGGGGGATGAGCGTTGCCGCCGCCCCGGCCCTTCCCAACGCGGCCGGGCGCCGCCGATTGCACGGCAGCTTGGGCGCCGCCCCAATTGAGGCCGGGGGGGGAGCGCTGGGGGGGGGGGGGGGGAGGGGTGGCCGCCGCCCCCGTGCACGTCGTTGCCCCCGCCGCCGCCGCGAGACAGGCACGGGGCCCACCCCCGCCGCCGGCACTGTCGCCGCCCGTGCTGCCGCCGCCGGCGCCGCCGCCGCCGCCGCCGTCACTCCCGCGCGGGCGCGGGCGCCACCGCCGGATCTGGCCCGCCGCCGCCGCCGCCGCCGCCCCCCCTTCCGCGTCAGGCGGAGTCCGCTCACCGCCGGTCCCGCGGCCCGCGACGGCGCGGCCAGTAGCCGCGCAGTCGGGTAGGAGTCACCGCCGGCGCCACCGCCGGCGCCACTGCCGGCGCCCTGCCCCGCCCCTTGTCCCACCCCCTGCCCCGCCCCCTGCCCCGCCCCCTGCCCCGCCCCCTGCCCCGCGCCCCACCCCCTCCCCCCCCCCCTCCGCCGCCGTCGCCCCCCCCCCGGCGGGAGCGCCGTATCCGTCACCCAACACGGCCGCCCTCAGCCAAACGACCCTCCGCGACCGCCCCTCCACTCCCCCGCCAGCCCCACCCCGAACACACCTCCACCCCGAGGTCCGTCCCCCTGTTCCCCCTCTCGACAACCCAAGGACGACTCTCCCCGAGCCTACCCCCCACTCCGACCACACCTTCCCCCCCTCCCCCCACCTCAAATCCTTCACGCAAACGGACACGCCTCCGACGCCGCCACACTCCGCGGCAGCGTCCGCCCCACCGACAGCGCGCACCCTTCTCCCCGGAGTATCCCATCCAGCACCCCCCCCATCCCCTAACCCCGCCCCCCCCGCACCCCCCCTGCCTCCACGCCCGTCACCCACCCCACACACTCCACCGCCCCGCACCAGTCCAGCGCACATCTGTCCCGCAACTGCCACCCAGCCTCCCCCCCATCGTCCCGTCCACACGCGGCGCGCGTGTAGCACGCGTGGACAGCGAGGAGGTCGGGTCCACACGTCGCCGCGGCCGCGGCGGCCCCATCGCCGCCGCCAACCCCGGCACCCCCACCACCCGCCCCGTACAGGTGGCCAGCGCCGCGGCGCGCCGCAGGCTGCCCCCGTCGATGACCAACGGCAGCGTGATGCACGCCACCTTCGCCAGCGCCTCGTCCAGCGACCCCGCCCGGTGGCCCGTCGCGGCGGCGGTGGCCAGGTCCCCCCACCCCACCCGCCCCGCAGCGCCCGGTCCCAGTAGCGCCGCCCGATCATGACAGCATATACGGATGAGACGCCTTGACGCCGCCAAACACGATCGGGTAGCCGACGTACAAGTTGTACAGCGACTCGCCGTACATCCGCCTCAGCTCTGGCCGCAAGGATACGATCACGTGTGAGGCCGCGGTCGAAGCCATAAGGTCGGTGAGGTTGTAGACTGCATCCCGGTTGGAAACGACGACGAAGGCGGCCCGCGACGACCACGTGCTCCACGAATCGCCAAAGATGGAGGACAAGCTGGCATAGCTGGACGCAATGTCCTTCAGGTCCAGAGAGGTCGTCAACGACCGCAAGCTGTTCCGGTTCTGTATCACGATGCACACCACCTGCCCGCGTTGCGGCCCGCCAGGTACACCTTGGGTGCACTTGTAGAACACAGCGCAGTCAATCAACGGGTACATGCTAGGCGGCCTCCACGCGTTGTCCAGCAGCTCTTTCTCGGGCGTGGTGTCCAGGAGCTGCTGCATAGAGCACTCAAACTCCCGGGGCAGGAAAGTGTTCACCCGGGCTCGGGCGGCATTCACCCGTACATGCTCCGAGAGGGGCCCGCCAAACAACCTTGTCGAAAGCGCGTCCGGATAAAGCTCGTGCAGGCTGATGCTGCGAAAGATCGCCGCACGGCTACCAGGTAGAGCGGAGGTAGCTTAATCAGCACGAGCCCGACTGGCAACCACCTCCCACCAGTAGTGGTGCAGCTCCGCCGACTGATCAGGTGAGCCGCCGGCCTCACAGGCAAACAGCATGGATGATAGGGCGCCCAGACAGGAGCGGTCAGTCTTCTCCACCTCGGTCAGGTCCACAGGGGCGCCGGCTGCAGCTCCCGCAGAGGCACCGATGATATCCTTGTGGGACTGCACAGCGTCGACGAGCATGAGGGGGGGAGCCACGACCGATCCATAGCCGCCGTCAGTGCCGGCCGAGACAGAAAAGCCGCAGACTCGAATCGCATCGTCCCAATCAAAGACGCTTTCGCCAATGACGGCGGCAGCGTCCGTGGAGCGCACCTCCACAACCGTGACCAGCACAGAGAGCACCCGTCGGTGATCGCGGATGAGCTCTGTCGAGGTGAAGGGCTTAGACGAGGACCCAGTGGATGCGGAAGTCACGATGCTCATGACCGACGTGCCTCGAGCTGCTCCCAGGAGGGAAGACAGCAAGAAGGTAAGGTGCCGACCAACGCAGGCGGACAGAGCAGCGACCGTCTCCGCAGCCAGCCTGAGTTCCACGATGCGGCTGTGTTGGAGCAGCACCACGTAGCCTGGCTCAAACACCTTCGCCATCAGCTCCGCGACCAAGTCCGGCTCGGGTAGTGGCGGCAGACTCGTTGTCGTCGACACAAAGGTTGGCGACCCAACTGGCCTAAAGCTCCCATCACGCTCCATCGCGACGGCTTCACGCAACAGCGTCTGGAAGGCGAAGTCGAGGGAGGTGAACAGAAGGCGGAAGGCCTCGATTACCACGCAGAAGTCGTACATCGCCCGCTACAGCAACGTAAAGGCTTCAATGCCGGCTCGGTGACCGACCAGGCCCAGCTCGTCAACGAGTAGCACAGCAGGAGCGGCCGGCGCGCCACGCTTGCGGCGTAGGATCTGCCGCACCTCGGCGGCAACGACAGACACGTCCAGCTGGCCGTCCGCCCCAAAAGACAAGGCCTCAAACCGCTTCAGGAATGCCGACCACGACACGTCGCTGCGGCAGCACTCGGTGTAGACGATGCGGGCGAGCAGCGGGAACACGGACGCTCCCTCACGCCCTGACAACGCCGTCTCCAGGTCCGTGTAGGAGGTAGCGCCATTGAAGGAGACGCCAAACACAACGGTCGACTCGGCAAACTGCACCACCTCGTCCCAGGAACGGAAGCGATGCTGCTTGCGAATCTTGTCGTTGACGTCGATCGCCCGCTTGACATCAGCAATCGCGCGGCAGCCACTTGCCGGCGGGTAGTCGGGCTCCTCGGCGGGGAGAAGGTCCTTGCCAGCAGCAAAGTCCGCCAGAAAAGTTGACTTGCCCAGACCCGGTGACGCGGTGATGGAGTAGACGGTGCGCTGGCTGTTCCACGTGGTCAGCAGCCACCGCCAGGTCGCACATACCTGCACGACTCGTGGCACGTGGATGTCAAGCAGCGGCTCGGGGACGGAGGGAAAAATCGCGTCGGGCTTGGGAGCAGCATCGCCCAGCCACCCCGCATCTCGGAGAACCCGAAGCGCGCCCCGAGCCTCAAACCGCTCCGGGTCCATAACGTTGGGCAAGCTCGTGATGGCAGCCCCTTCCTCGTCCGAGTCCCACGAGGAGGCCAGCTCAGCCAGGTCCAGGGCCACCGGAGGCCCCTTGTTGACGGTCTTGCCAATCACGGCGCCATCAGGTGTGCCAAGTGTGTGTGGGCTTGAGAACACGAGGCCCGCCGCTTGTCGCCTCATACACCACTTGCACAAAGTCCAATCCACACTCGGCGGCTGGTCGCCGCGCTTCCACAGCTCAGGGTCAATGCGCTGCGCCGCTGGGCAGTCGTAGTCTGCCAGGTGGTACTTGCGAGTTGTTGACGAGATGGTCCACTTGTAGCAGGATGTGCTGTCCTTGACACGATCAACAGCACCTCCACCATCGGCTTAGACAGCAGCCCGCAGTGGACCCAGCAAGCCACGGCCCGATAACCGCCGCATTGGCTCAACTCGCACAGTCCCCCCGCGTGCGTCGGGGACAAGAGGCATCCGCGTCCTCGGGCTCCAGCCACCAGTACAGTACCGCTGAGGCGAGGAGCGAAACCATCCACGATCATCCCTCGACGCACTGGCAACGGGGACAAACGCGGGGGCACCCAGGAGGCCATGGGTGACAGACAAGCCTTGAACGCCGCCCGCCATCGAAGACCGCGTCCCAATCCCGTGCGGCAGTGACGCAGAGGGAGCACTGATGCGTCGCTCGCCGCACGAAACGCCACGGAGCAGCGGCGCTGCGGACGAGGAAAAGCGGCAGCGACAGAGGAGCCCACTCAAACAGGGAGGTCAGAAACCGGCACAACATGGGGGCGTCGCACCCCAGGCACGACCAACAGCACGCCCAGGTCCGGAGAACAGCACCATCAGAGAGGAAGGAGGGTTCCTGCGGGTTGGGACGCCGGCCACAACCAGACGCGTGACAGCAGCTGATGGTCGACAGCCACAGGACGAAAGTAGCTGCGGGAAAGCCGCCCGCCAACGGCGCCGCGCCAAAGACCAAGCAGGGGGATCCCACCGCCCCGACCACCCACCCACCCACCCACGTCACCCCCACCCACCCCGTCAGCGCGCAGCGGTGCGCCCACCCACACACCCCAGGAGCACAGCGGCGGCAGCCGCAGCCGGCGGCCGACACACGCGGGAGGGGGAGCCGCGGGCCCCGCCCAGACACACACGCAGCGGGGGGGGTTGACTGGGGCGCAAACGCTCGCATACGCCCAGTTAAGACCCCCTTCGGAGTGACATATCCGTCTGGCTCCAATCTACGACGACAACAAACCTTTCTCGGGAACTAGCCGTTAGTTCTCCAAGCTGAGCACACCGTTGGACTCCGCAGGACCTCCCGACCTCAACCGTATTTTTTTTTCCTATGGTCCGTTGCAGAAAAAAGATACATCGAGGTTTTTCTCTGCTCGGGCCCGGGCAGGACATCGGCCGTGACGGGGTCCACGGCCGCTATGCTGACAGAAGGATCATAGAGGTCCTTGCGAACTAATGAGGTCCTTGGGTCTCCTGGTTTGTGTACCGCTCTGAGGGACACCCTGAGTGGACCAGATGCTGACGAACATGAAATGGGGCCTTTCTTTTCGCATTGATTTGCACTGCTCGGGGGCTGATTCGGGCCCATGTGCTAACTGAGGCTTGGAAGGGGGGTAGTCGAGGGACACCCTGAGTGGACCAGATGCTGACGAACCTGAAATGGGGCCTTTCTTTTCGCATTGATTTGCACTGCTCGGGGGCTGATTCGGGCCCATGTGCTAACTGAGGCTTGGAAGGGGGGTAGGCGAGATAGGGGAGCTTCGCGGGGACAGCTGGAGGGCACTTTTTTCAGATTCTTTTTTCGCTCGCGAGACCTCGCGTATAAAATGGTCTCGCGAGAGGAAATAGTTCCAACCAATGCGCTCGTGTGATTGGTCGATGAGCAAGACTGGTGCTCATGCGTTAGTCATGCTTCGAGACCGTTAGCGTGCGCCCCGACGGTCCCCGATGAGGAAGCGGAGAGCGCCTCTCTCGCCTTCTGGTTCCCTCTCATCGTCCTGCCCCTCCCGCCAGCCAGTGCCAAGCAACCCCTTCCACCCTTTCCTCCCGCCTGGCACGACAGGTCCATTGTTGGCGACTTCGGTGGTGCCAGCCTCGGTGCATCCAACGTGGCTCGGGGGATGGGGGGATGGGGTAACCAGGGAGAAGGTGCCGCCAGCCTCAACATTAGATGAGCTGTGGTGGGCGTGCCAGGGTGAGGAAAACGCACCCCGGGCGTGTGGGCGAGGCCGGGGGAGGGGGATGATAATGGGAGGCAGACGGGAGGGAAAAAAAAAAAAAGCGGAACGCGACGGTCTGCATGGCTCTTGTGGTCTCGGGCCGGGGCGCAAAAGAAAATAGGGAAAAGAAGCGCCTGTTCTATTTTGCGCGGGGGTGCGAGAGAGGGGGTAGTCTACATGCATTGTGCGTTGCTCCGCCGCGCCCTACACTCCCGCCACCGATTTCCTGCACGAGACATTCTGGGATACCTTGCCTGGCTATGACATCGTCGACAAGGCACCCATGACCGCCCTCCTTTACTATAAAAAAACAATCGTGCCGACGCCGGCGATTCACCCAGCGCTGGCGGCATCACCGCCCCTAGCAACCCCACCAGCAACACCGCCACCACCTACGCTTCCCATCCCGTCACATAAATCACACCGCCCACGACCCCCCCCCCCCGCATACTGCCAACCTCTCCCCCCCTCTCCCAAACACGTGGCCGACCCCACCGTCAGAAAAAGCTCTCCGTCTCCACCGCCACCAACGCAAGCCCCCCACTCCACAGCCAAAGCTACCAACACCCCCGTCGCCACGGATAACCCCGTCGCCACGGCCACCCCCGTCGCCACGGCCACCCCCGTCGCCACCACCACGCCCGTCGCCACCGCCGTCGCCACCACCACGCCCGTCGCCACCGACGCCGCCGCCGCCGCCGTCGACCCCGCCACCCCGTCGCCACCGCTACCCCAGTCGCCACCGCCGTCGCCTCCGCCACGGCCGTCGCCCCCGCCACCGCGTCGCCATCGCCGTCGCCACCGCCACGGCCGTCGCCCCCGCCACCGCGTCGCCACCGCCGTCGCCACCGCCACGGCCGTCGCCCCAGCCACCGCGTCGCCTGCGGCACCCTAGTCGCTACCATCGCCACCGCCACGGCCGTCGCCATGGACGCCCGCCACCGATTTCCTGCACGAGACATTCTGGGATACCTTGCCTGGCTATGACATCGTCGACAAGGCACCCATGACCGCCCTCCTTTACTATAAAAAAACAATCGTGCCGACGCCGGCGATTCACCCAGCGCTGGCGGCATCACCGCCCCTAACAACCCCACCAGCAACACCGCCACCACCTACGCTTCCCATCCCGTCACATAAATCACACCGCCCACGACCCCCCCCCCCCGCATACTGCCAACCTCTCCCCCCCTCTCCCAAACACGTGGCCGACCCCACCGTCAGAAAAAGCTCTCCGTCTCCACCGCCACCAACGCAAGCCCCCCACTCCACAGCCAAAGCTACCAACACCCCCGTCGCCACGGATAACCCCGTCGCCACAGCCACCCCCGTCGCCACGGCCACCCCCGTCGCCACCACCACGCCCGTCGCCACCGCCGTCGCCACCACCACGCCCGTCGCCACCGACGCCGCCGCCGCCGCCGTCGCCCCCGCCACCCCGTCGCCACCGCTACCCCAGTCGCCACCGCCGTCGCCTCCGCCACGGCCGTCGCCCCCGCCACCGCGTCGCCATCGCCGTCGCCACCGCCACGGCCGTCGCCCCCGCCACCGCGTCGCCACCGCCGTCGCCACCGCCACGGCCGTCGCCCCAGCCACCGCGTCGCCTGCGCCACCCTAGTCGCTACCATCGCCACCGCCACGGCCGTCGCCATGGACGCCCGCCACCGATTTCCTGCACGAGACATTCTGGGATACCAACGCAAGCCCCCCACTCCACAGCCAAAGCTACCAACACCCCCGTCGCCACGGATAACCCCGTCGCCACGGCCACCCCCGTCGCCACGGCCACCCCCGTCGCCACCACCACGCCCGTCGCCACCGCCGTCGCCACCACCACGCCCGTCGCCACCGACGCCGCCGCCGCCGCCGCCGTGGCGGGCACCCCGCCACCCCGTCGCCACCGCTACCCCAGTCGCCACCGCCGTCGCCTCCGCCACGGCCGTCGCCCCCGCCACCGCGTCGCCATCGCCGTCGCCACCGCCACGGCCGTCGCCCCCGCCACCGCGTCGCCACCGCCGTCGCCACCGGCACGGCCGTCGCCCCCGCCACCCCGTCGCCACCGCCACCCCAGTCGCCACCGCCGTCGCCACCGCCACGGCCGTCGCCCCCGCCACGGCGTCGCCACCGCCGTCGCCACCGCCACGGCCGTCGCCCCCGCCACCGCGTCGCCTGCGCCACCCTAGTGGCTACAATCGCCACCCCCGCGGCCGTCGTCACCGACGCCGCCGCCGCCGCCGTCGCCACCGTCGCCACCGTCGCCACCGTCGCCACCGCCACCCCAGTCGTTACCGCCGTCGCCACCGCCACGGCCGTCGCCCCCGCCACCGCGTCGCCACCGCCGCCCCAGGCGCTACCGTCGCCACCGCCACGGCCGTCGCCACCGACGCCGCCGCCGTCACTGCCACCCCGTCGCCACCGTCGCCACCGTCGCCGCCGTCGCCGACGCCGACCGCAGCACCGGCGACACCCCTGGCGTGGCCACCGCGGGGGCCGTCAAAACCCTGCACACTTTCCCAAAAGCCTGACTAATGAGCGTGCACACCACACCCGAAAGGAGCCCACCATCAAGCAGGACCAGTCCATTACACCAGGGCAAATTCCCGAGGCACCTGATTGGCCGAGGGGTATGGCCCGAACAACGCCGGAGAAGAAAGAAAATAATGCTCGATGTATCCTTTTTGTGCAACGTACCATAGCGGGACGTGCTTCTTCACAGGGAAAAGGCCTTGTGTCCCTTGGGGGGGGGTCCCCTAACTACGACCACACGGTTTTCATATGGTGCTTTGCTAAAGATTGCGCGATCGAGGCGACCCCTGCAAACATGGATTATCTGACGGCCGCGGTCCGCATCAGATGCCGCGCTGTCAGGACACTGCCCTGGATGACAACGCCGATGCATCGGGAAAGTGCGCACCCGGAACCACATTGCGGAATGACCATCCCATGCCCTAAATGACACCTCATGCCCAGGGTTGAGAGGGGATAATTATAGTCGGATTAATACAGCTGAACATTTCACTGTATTGATCCAAACCATGGATGGGCAGACAATAATTATGCAACGTGGGCACCACGTGTCGATAGTTGATTCTCATTTCCTGTCTCTACGTAGTAATTAAGTACTGTAATCCCATGGCACTCGGGCGGTGGCGGCGGGGGGAGGGGCGCGGGGGGGAGGGGGGGGCGTGGCGTTGGGGGAGGGCGGGGGGGGGAGAGTCGGGAGTGGGCGTGGCCTGGGTGAGTGTGGAGGGGAGGGTGGCCTGGACGTGGGGGGGAGTGGTCGGCAGCTGTGCCACCCGCTTTTGTGTGGAGGGGGGGGGGGTAGGCAGTGGGTGACGGCCGCGCATGAGTTCTGTGCACCTGGGAGGGGGGCTGCGGCAGGCGGCAGGCGCGGCCACGGCGCAGCCACGATACTGCACGTGTGGCGAGAGCGCAGGCAGTGCGGCGTGAGGGGCAGGTACGGGCGCCGCCTGGCGAAAGCTGAGCAGGCAGGCCCTCCAAGTGCTCCCGCCACAACCGGCTCTGGCGACACAGCCAGCGGCACCACCCTCTCAAAACGGCTGTCTGGAAATGCCCGCAGCGCCAACCCCCCCAGCGCAGCGAAACGGCTGCCTGGCATTGCCTGCTGCTCCGCCCCCCCCCCGCAAATCGGCTGCCTGGCATTGCCCGCAGCGCCGCCGTCAGCCGCTGCCATTGCCGGTGACAAGGTAGATCGCCAGGCGAAACGGTCGGAATACTTTTGATATATTTGGAACGTGGAACTCATAACTCTACCACAAATGCTTTCTATAATCGTACTGTCAGCATTTCTATAATTGAACTGAAGTAGACCCTTCAGCGGATGATTACACCGTAAACTTGCATCCCTGCTCATGCCGGTGTGCATTCCGGGCGTCATGCCCAGAACCATATCCAGGCATGAAGTCGGATCTGGTTCGATTGTGGTTCGAAAAGAGAGCCTCGCATGGAAGAGCTCTCGGTTAGCAGAGAATTTTGGATGGCCAATCAGATACCAGAGTTCCGGTCCTGCGACTGGGCAAGTGCTGGGGCCCCTCTCAATGTATGTTTGAGGTTGACCCATGGTCACAATCGGGCTTTGGAACCTAACATGCCTCCAGCAGCGTCGGCACCCACGGCACTTCTCCCCAAGACCGCGACCACCCAGCCTGGGTTGTCGACACGGTGCCTTGCCAAGCATCTGCTCGCCGTTGAGGAGGGCGCCCGCTGCAGCTGCATTTGCACCGCGCCCTTGCCCGCACTCCCCTCTCTTCGCCACCCCCCCCCCCCCCTCGCCTCCACTCCCCTCTTACGTCCACCCCGCCCTCACTCGCCCCCCCCCCCTCGTCTTCACCACCTCCGTTGCTCCGAAGTCCCACCCCGCCGGCGGCTGCCCGAGGTGGGGGACCTCGACTACGATGGGGCGATGAGCGGGTTGGCTTTCGTGGCTTCTACTCGTCCAACGAGTAGGCCAGCTTGGGCGGATGAGTTGCCGGTGGCCTGCGTCATGGCGTGTGCGGGTCGATCGGTGCCGGCAGTCGGCGCGGTGGGGTCGACGAGTGCTTTGTTCTCTGCGGGCTTCTATGCCGGTGGGTGAGCTGCTGGTGGGTGGGCTGCCGGCGGCCGGTGCTTTGGCGTCGACAAGTAGGTAAGTGCCTGTGGGTGTGCTGCCCGTGGGTGGAGTTTGAGGTAGAGGAGGAGAGGGTGCACGCCGGCGTGTGTGCTACTGATGCCCGGCGCGGTGGCGGGTGGGTGGGTGTTGAGTTGACGGGTGGGCTTCCGGTGGCGGACGGGTCGACCGGGGGGTGGTGGTGATGATGGTACAGGTAGTGGCTTGTTTGTGCTTGACAGGCGAGGCTTCGGACTTGGGGCGGCATGGTGGGGAGTGACAGAGGGGGGAGGGGGGGTGCCGGGAGGCTGCCCGGTGTGGTGGTGGCGAAGTGCCGCGGGACGGCCGGGTGCTGGGAGGCGCCCGTGTCCTGGCGCAGGGTGCTCTTCTTGCGGCAGATTATGATAACCTATAGAACCATACGTATTCAAAAAATCATATCCAACTTCATGCAAGATCATCATGCAAGGTACGTTTTTTAACCCCAATGAACAGGAAGTGAGCAGGGGAAAGTCTCGTGTGTGGGCCATTCTCATCCTTGGACGAACTGGGAATGACCCCGTGGTTATGTTGGGCATGACCCTTGAAAGCAAATTGGTATGAAGTTCGGGTTCATTCGGGGTGCACACTTTCCCGATGGTGTGCCGTGGGCGCATTCGACCAAAGCAAATGCCAAGGGGGTCTGACATGCTCCGATCTGTAAGGCACACGGTTCTAGCCCCACTGCGCAGGCCTGGTCATGAACCTCACCAGACGGATGCAGGGAGCACAGAGGCGTGCGAGACAATCAACCAGAGAATGAACTAGAAAACCGTCAGTATGCAGTAGCACATTAACACTCACTGACGGTGTGGGCGCGGGCAGGCGCATGACAGTAAATACCGAACAAGAGTCCGATGCGGTGCGTACACTCCTTAGAGAGACCTGAATGGCGAGAAGGGGAGGCCAGCCAGCAGCGCCGGTGACCAGCGGTGGCGGTGGAGGGGTATGTCACGGCTAGACAGCCGACGAGGCGGCCTGGGGTGGTAGCGAGGAGAGACCGCCAGCCAGCGACGGGAACAATCATGAATGCCATCCTGCGGCACTGGCAGGGGGCAGCGCTACGCCAGCAGGAGGGCCGCGGCCAGGTTGTGGCGGCGCAAGCCCGCGACGGTGGCAGACAGCGGCGGCGAGCCCGCGGCAACCCCCGTGGGTATTTTGGGTCGCGTGTCTCCGGGGCGAGGTGGCCAAGTGCCCCTGCCCCCCCCCACTCCCAGGTCACTACCGACGCCCGCAGGCGCTCCCCCCCCACCGCTGCCCGCGTGCCGGTGCGGTCGTCGTCGGCGATGGGGGGGCAGGCGGGCCTCACCGCCACCGCAGACGCCGCCGCCACGGCTGGGGTGGCGGCTGGCCTCTGGGCGGGCGGCGCCGACGATGCGGCGGTGGCGGCGGGAGTAGCTCCGGTCGCCGCCGCGCTCAACGTCTGCTGGGCTGCCGCGCTCGTCGACGTGCGCCGGTCATTGCGGCTGGCGTTGCCGCATGAGCTCCTCGTGAGTAGGTTGAGTGGCGTGGAGGGAGCGCGCGTCGGGGATGGGGTGGAGGGGGTGGTGGGCCTGTGGTGGGCCTCGAATTGAATGGCCCCAGCCTGTGGTGGTGGCCCTGCGTGTGGCTGGCTGGTGGGCGGCCCGCTGCGCTCCCCTCTCGTGAGGAGGCACTGGGGCGACTGGCGGGGCGGCTGCTGACCGCCGCCGCCACTCCATACCGTGGCTCTGCTACGCGCTGTTTTTTCTTCGTGCCGCTGCTATCGCGTTTGCTTTCTTTCTCCGACATACCTCCGCCATCCCCGCCTCCCCTACCCCCACCCCGCAGAAGACCCTGACCCGGCCGCCGCCGTCTCTGCCGCCGTGGCCAAGGCGCATGCTGCCACGGCGGTTGCCCGCCTCGCCGCCGTCTGCGAGGGGGTCCCGCCGCGGGTGCGGCGGGTGACTGCGACGGCGCTCGCCGCTGCCGCTGCCGCTGCTGCTACTGCCGCCGCTGCCAACGCCGGCGGGGACGTTAATGTCGACGCCCCCGACGACGGCGTTGGCGGTCAAGTCGACGGCGTGAACGGCGGGTGCGGGGGGTGACTGCGACGGCGCTCGCCGCTGCCGCTGCCGCTGCCGCTGCTGCTACCGCCGCCACTGCCAACGCCGACGGGGACTTTAATGTCGATGCCCCCGATGACGGTGTTGGCGGTCATGTCGACGGCGTGGACGGCGCTGCCGGCGAGGGGAGAGGCGGTGGTGCGCGGCTCGCCCCCACGGATGGCGCGCCCTGCGGAGGCGGTGGGCGTGCTGCGGCGGCGCTCGCCGCCCGGCACCTCCCCGCGGACGTCCGCGCCGGCTTGGTGCCAACGGTGGTGGCCGTCGCGGCCGTCGCGGCTGCCACGGGCGCCAGTAGCGGCGGTGGCAGCGGTGGCGGCGGCGGTGGCGGTGGCGGTGGTGGTGGCGGTGGCGGTGGCGGTGGCGGTGGCGGTGGCGGCGGCGGTGGCGGTGGCGGCGGCGGTGGCGGGGACGGTGACGGTGGCAGTTGCGGAGGCAGTTGCGGTGGTGGTGGCGGTGGCGGTGGCGGCGGTG
Source organism: Pyropia yezoensis (assembly GCA_009829735.1). Classification (NCBI taxonomy): domain Eukaryota; phylum Rhodophyta; class Bangiophyceae; order Bangiales; family Bangiaceae; genus Pyropia; species Pyropia yezoensis. The sequence continues at coordinate 28,040,074 of CM020620.1, forward strand.
GGGGCGTTGGGCCGTGGGCGGCGTGCATGGCGGCGGCCGTCGCCGCGTCCACTGCAGGGCGTGCTGTGCGCTTCGGCGCGCTGCTGCGGCTTGCAGCGGCCGGCGCGGCGGGTGCGGGAGGGAGCTTTTTTCCGCTCGGGTGAGGGGGGTTCATTGTGGTCGACGCGGCCGTCTGACAAGTCAAGTTGAGGACGGGCTGTCTCGAGGACGTCCTGGTAGCGGGCGGAGGAGGAGAGCGCGCCATCGGCGCTTACCCACCTCGACGGGAAACCTTGGCGTCGGTTGCTGTCGTGACGATGTGGGCTGGCGCCCCATCCTGTGGGCGCTGGCCATGTTCGGTGGCGGAGTCTTCCCCGAAAGGACCTGCACGCAAACCAAGAAGGACTTCCCGTCGCCGTCGGTGCTGGGTATGTGGCTCCGCGTACATGGCGGGGACGCGGGTGCAACGACACTGCCCGCATCGCTGATGCCGCCGCCCCTCCCCCCACAAGGCCACACTTGCTCTGCCGCCGCCCAGTGGCCCACACCAGCTGCCCACTCTGCTGTGGCCCCTCATGGCCGCCTTGGCGGCGGCGGCGCGGTTTTTCAGCGCCGCGGACGGCGCCCGCCTCAACGACCGCCTCCCCGCCACCGTCGATGGCACTTCCTTGTGATTGGCTGGCACCCTGGCAGAGCGGCGGCGCCCCACTCGTGTCGCACAATAGCCATCCCATCGGCTGGCTGGCCTGGCCAGTTGGCTCATGCCCGTGGAGGGCATCCCGCCACCGCTGGCATGCTGTTCCTGGCGGTTGGCGCCGCTGCCAGTTGGTGACTGGGTGACGCTGGCGTTGACAGTGTCACATCCTTGTTGCCCGTGGACCGGGAGGGCGCGTTCCGCTCTGCATCTTGACTAAAAAACGGATGGCGGGTGACGTGGTGGTCGTGGGAGTGGCCGCCACGTCTGGGTGTTCACCCCACGGCCCACCCCTGCGCTGAACTGTTGGTTGCCAGCTGCCGCCCGTGACTGCAAACCCTCTTGTTCCACGCATGCCATCATGTGCGCTGCGGCGTCGGGCGGCATGGTGGTCGACGGTGCCTTGCGCAAATGGCACCGAGACCGACCATCTCCCAGTCGTCAGGCGGCCGGGGCAGTGCCGGGGGCAGCCGCGGGTGGCCGTGTCCGTGGTTTGTCTGCGACCGACGAAGCCGCCGCCCACGTCGTGTGCTACTCCCAGCCGACGATGCGATGCTTGTTTCAGCTGACCATGTGATGCTTTCCCCCGCTGACGCTGCGACGTGCACGCGTCGAGGGTAGAATCGCAGCTCCCATTCGTCATGTCCGTATTTGTATGCGTACGCGTTTGCGTCCCATATCACGGTGGTGGAGGGGAGTAGAGGGGAGAAGGGTACCAAATGCATTGCGCACGACTCGCTCAAACGCGCTGGCGGTGCAGCGCTCTACACAACTGGGGGACCTGGGTACAACGAACGATGTCAATGTTATTAGACGGCCTGAGTGAGCACGGTACGCTAGCCTGAGCACGTCCCCCCCCCCTTCACCGCGCACCAACTCCTCTCCCCCCCCCCCGTCTCATCATGGTCAGTGTCTGCTCTTGCATTCCCTCACTCCCAACCAGAGACAGGTGAACCCGCCCCCCCCCCCCCCTTTTCACCCCCAGCACGCTCATCCTCAGGAACCCACCCCCCCAAACGAGGCGCCCCGGCACCAAGAGGTGCCCGAGCAGCCAATGCACATGAAGCAGTTGGCGCTAAACGCGCTGCAAACGCTGTTGATGCTGCCAAAGGCGACCACCGAGTTGACGGACCCCACCGAGAACACCCCATTGACGGCGAGCAGCGCAAACAGGCCGTTGACGGCCAGCAGTGACCACGCTGCGTTCATGGCATAGGAAGAAAAGGCGGCGTTGGTCGACTTGAAGGCGTGGAAGGTGCGGCGGCCCCAGTGAGGCCACCGGCTGCGAAGCGGCGCCGCCCCATCAGCGGTGCGCGGCAAGTCCATGGAGGGAGGGGCGGCGGTGAATACCGCCGTAGCAGCGGCAGGCGCGGCAGGCGCTGTGAGCGCCACAGGCGCGGCGGGCGCAGGCAGGCGCTCCCACCGGCAGCGTGGGGGTCACCTGGTGACAGCAACGCGGGGCCGTCCGGGGGGCCAAGGTTGAGGGAACGGGGTGGGAAAGAGCGACGGAAACAGGACGGACGGCGGGTGAGTTGGGTGGGTGGGGGCGAGGCTGGGGAATGGGGCAGCCGGGGCGAGGGTCGGGGGGGAAGCAGGGGGGCACAGATACACCCTTGCAGCAGCCCGGAGGGGGCGGGGGGGCGTAGTGTACTGTACTGTACAGTACAGCTGCAGGGGGCCTCCGGGGGGCTGGCTGCCGCAGCATTGGCCTCTTTATGTTTTGCTGCAGCCGCAACAGTGCCCACTTTGGCGAGTCCCTCCCTGCTTTGGCACCTGGCCATAGATATGGCGCGGGCTCACTGACGAGGATTTTTGGCGGGGGCGGTGCCTGACCACGATAACTAACAGTCGTTCATACTTGTATGGATGCAGCGGGAGCTGATGATCCCGCCAATTCCTCGACGACAAGTGCGGCTTCCGCCGCCCATTGGCGCGCTTTCCAGTCTCTTGGTGAGGGCGGGCTGGGTGCCGCAACCACCCACGCACACACACACGTCCCGTGCGGGCGATCAACCGCGACCACCCACCCGCTCGACCACGGGAGCCCTCCCGCCGCTACCCACATGACCCACACCGTGCCAGCGCGGCCGCCCGCATTCCCCCCACTCCCCCCCCCCCTCCCCCTCCCCCCGAACCGCCTGCCCCCCACCGCCCAAGCCTCCCCAACCAACCAACGGCGGCTTAGCGGGTCCATGCACTGTCCCCCCCTGGCGACGGCGGCGGCGGCACGCGGCCGCCGCGGTGCCGTAGACGCACGCGGCGGCGGCGGCGGCGGCGGTGGCGCGGCTGGGCAGCGCCCGCGGCGGCCCGGCGGCACGCCGCTGGCCACGCACGGCGGCGGCTGGTGGGGCGGGGCGGCGGGGCGGAGGGGCTCCTTCCCTCGACCGGTCGCCTCCCCCCACTGAGCACGGGGTTGCGCTCGGTGGCGGCGGGCGGTCGGGCGGCTTGCCGCAGTCTTCTTGTCAATTCCCCCACCCGCCCCCGCGCCCGCCCTCGCGGCTGCCGGCATCGCCATCCCCGCCGCGTCGGAGAACACCCCCCGCGCCAGGCGCGTGAGCGTCTCCCGTCATGGACGACAGAGTAGCCCGGCCGTTGCCGCCGCCCGTGCCGCCGCCGTTGCCGCCGCCAGTGCCGCCGTCGCCGCCACCTTCCCCACCGGCGTCCCTGCCTCCGCTGACGTTGCCAGACCTCCCTCAAGAGGTGCTCACCCTCATTGCCGCCGCGGTGCTACAGGCGGGGCTGCGCCCCCTACCCCCCATCCCGCCCTTGCCAGGCGACGACCATGACGGCGACGGCAGTGGCGGCAGCGGCGCCGCCGCCGGCGAGGTGCCGCCCCCCCCCCCCGGGTGGTCCACCCTCGGCGTGCCGCTGGTGACCCCCACCGCGTGGGCGGCTGCGGCGCCCCTGGCGGCCACCTGCCGCGCGTGCCGGTCGGCCTTTTTTGCCGCCATCACTGGCCTGTACTTGCCGCTACTGGGGAGCCCGCTGCTGGCGGATCCCCCCCACCGCCGTGCGTTTACGGGTGCCGACATGGCTGCCGTTGCCGCCGCGGCGGCGGAGGCTGCCGCCCGGCGTGACGCTGCGTTGGCCGTGCTGGCCGGCGGCCTGTGGCCGGCGCTCGGCCGCTGCACCGCCCTGCGGGTGCTGGTCGTGCGGCTGCCCGCAACAGTTGGGCCCGCCCGCCGGTCGCTGCCGCGGGCGACTGCCGACGCGGTTGACGCGGGGCTGGCGGGGGCGCTCGCCACCGCCGCCGCGGCTGCCGCCGCCGCCACGGGGGGGCGGGAGGGCGGCGGGGGGCTCAGCGCGTTTGTGCAGGTGGCGGGGCCGCCGCTGCCGCTGGCAACGGCGGCAGCTACGGCAACGGCGGCAGCGGGCGGGCGGCGGCTACGGGTGCTGGTCATCTCGGTGGCCCCTGCTGGGGTGGCGTTGGGGGGGGGATGGGGAGAAGACCCGATGCCCCTGTGGGTCGGCGGCGGGTACGCCGATCTTGACGTGGCCGACGCGCTTGTGGGGGGGGCGGGCGCTACCCCGGCGGGCTTGGGTGGGGGCGGTACCCCCTTTACCCCCGGGCATCACCTCATCCCCCCGGCCGCGGCTGGCGCGCTCGTGCACCTCGGCTGGACGCCCCCACCCGACGGGTGGGCGGTGGCCTGCCGGGGCGCCCCCTCGCCGGCAGCCGCCGCGCTCGCCGCAGCGTGTGCGCCCCTCGGTGGGCCGCCCACGTGGCCACCACCGCTGGCCCTTGGGGGCCTACTGTCGGTGGAGCTGCCTCCCGGCGTGGACACCCAGACGGTAGCGGCGCTGGTCACCGCCTGCCCGCACTTGCGGCGCGTTGTGTTGGTGCGCCCGTGGGACGGGTCGTGGCGGGTGCTTGTGCCGCTGGGCGGCCTCCCCGCCCTGGACACCCTCGACCTGGGGGGGTGGGACGGCACGGGCGAGGCCGTCACCACCCTCCTCCCCGCCCTCGCCGGGGGTGACGGTATCCTCGGGGGCCCCTGCCGGGCCTACCGCCGGCTGGTGCTGCCCCCCCGGGAGCCCGACGACGAGACGGCGGCGGCGCTGGCGGCGGTGCTCCCTCACCTCCCCCCAACCCTGTCGTGGTCGCTCCTGTCACGGGGCCCCCGGGGGGGGGAAGTGGCGGTGGCGGGCCTCGCCGCCCACCCCGGCGTGGGCACCCTCCGGTCCCTGCACCTGGTCAACATCTCCTCTGCGGGTGTGGCGGCGCTGGTATCGACGGCCGCGGGCACGGCGGTGGCCGCCCGGCTAACGCGGCTGGTGCTCGACTCGGGCATTGCGCAGGGCCGGCTGGGCGTTGCGCGGATAGACGTGGCCGCCCTTGGGGGGGTTCTCCCACTGGTGCGGGTCCTCGACCTGCGCGCGTTCCGGCTGGACGGCGGCGGCGTGCCACTGCTGCTGTGGGCGCTGGGCCGCGCGCAGGGTGGCGGCGGCGGCGGTGGCGGTGGGCTGTCGCCACCGCTCTCGCCGCCGCTGACGTCCGTCACTCTGGATTCGTGCATGGGCGTGTGGGCGCTAGCCGGCGCCGCCCGCCTCGGCGACCCCGACGTCTTCCCTATTGGCTACTCGTGCCCCCTCCCACGCCTGCGCCGCGTCGCCCTCTTTGGCTGCACCACCGCCCGGGTGTTCGGGGAGGGCGGGCCGCCCGAGGCCGGGACGGGTCCCCACCGACGAGTGCGGGCCGCCTACCCAGCCGTCGAGTGGGTGGAGGAGGGGCTGCTCGTCGACCCGCTGCCGCCCCTGTTTGAGTGGTGATAGGGCGGGGGTGGCTTGGGGGAGGGGAAGGGGAAGGGGGGGGGGCAGGCTTCCCACACCACCGCCCCTGTCGTCGCCCCGCCCTGACGTGCGTGGACGATGCGCAGCCGGGGCGCACAGCGACGGTGGGTTTAGAGGTAGGGTGCTCCGCGGGGGCACACGGTAAGTGTACAGCGAGCGAGGCGACAAGGCAGGCGGGGGTAGCGGAGTGTGGTAGGCGAGTAGGTGGGTAGGTGGAGGCGGGTTCTGCTCTGCTCTTTTTGTTTTTTATAAGGGTTACCGGACCGCGACACCGCATGTAGCCATTGACAGTGTGTTTATTCATTTGGGCTGCGGAAAAGATAAACAAACAGTAAACTAGGAAAGCACCCCACATTTGTCTTGCACGGGTGGGGCCGAGCAGCCCGTCGGCTGGCGCCCGCCTATGGGGGCGGCGGAGGGGGGACGGGGGAGATGAGGGTGGACGTGGGCCTTGCCGCGAACAAATGAAGACAATGAAACCACAGCCGTTGTACATGCAGAGCGCCTCGGCGGTTCCTGGCCACGACACCCCACCCGCTACGCTAACTCCCGTGCCTCCCCCGTGCTGCAGCAGCACTGCCGCCGCCCCCCTTCTCCGCCACTTCCCTATCACAGCCACCCACCACCGCCGCCGCCCACCGCCACCGCCCACCGCCACAGCCCCTTTCCCTCACAGGGAGTCTCTCGCAACAGCGCGCCGCCCGCCGTAAGCCGCTCTCCTGCACCACCCCATCACCGGCGCGGTGCCGCCCGCCCCTCGCCCGTCCCCGTCTTGGCTCGCCCATTCGGAGGTGGACCAGCCGTCCCGGCCGCCTCAGGGCGAGACGCCGCGTCGACCGAGAGCCGACGGCGCGGCCGCCGCGGCGGGGCCTCCCCGGAGCCGGCTGCAGCTGCCGCCGGCCGACGGGGACGGCCGCCGCCACCAGCCGGGCGGGGCGCGGCTGCGGCGGGTGCCGCCTTGCCCGCGCCGCTGCTGCCGCCCCGCCGGGCGTCCCTACCCCCAGGGGCGCGGGCGCCCAGCGCCGTGCCGTCACTCACGGTGCGGAGGGCGCGTGTGGGGTGGTCATTCGCGCCAACCCCGCCGCCGCCGGCGCCGCAAGTGCAGACGACTGCGCCGGCAGCCCGGCGGGCGCCGCCGCCGCTCTGCTTGGTCGTCCCTCCTCCCGGTGCACGCGCCACCCGCCCAATGCCGTCACTGACCGTGCGGGGGGCCCCGGTGGGGCGGCGAGGCACGGCTCCTGCGCCACCACCCGGTCGGCGCACGGCTGGAGCCGGCGCCCCGCCGACAACGCCGCCACCTCGCCGCCCCACCCTCCCCCCAGGGGCGTACCCCCCCCGCGCCGTTCCATCGCTGACGGCGCGGGGGGCACCGGCGGGCCGGCCAGGCGCGCTCTCCCGGGCGTCGGGGCTTGTCCCCGACGTGGCCGTCGAGCGACCGCGCTGGGTCTGCCACGCCCGTACCTTCTGGCGGTCCCATGCCGCTTCCTGCCGTCGGATGGCGGCAACGCGCTGACGCACTGCCTCCGCCTGGTCGCCCGACCCCTCAGTCACAAGGGAGGTGGTGAGCTCAACGGCGGAGGACCCCACACTCGACTCTTCCGACGACGCCGCGGCGACGACCGCGTCAGCTGCACCGCCCAAGGGGTGTACGGCTACGCCAGCGGCGTCGTCCGGTGACAAACCGCCGGCGGCCGCCTCGGCCACTGGCGCGGTGGCTGCGCCACTGGCTTTCTGGAAGGCGCGCCCCGCGACCACTGCCGCTGCCCCAGCGCCGGGGGCGTCCACCAGAGGGCCAGCAGAGCCACAGACGGCGGCCACGGCGGCCGTGGCGGCTGCGACGACAGCCTCCACGCCCACCAGGGCTGGGCCCACCGCTGCCATGGCCGCGGCGGCAGCCCCGCTGGCCGTGCGCCGGCGTTGAACAGCAGCAGGCGGTCCGTTAGATGTCGTAGGGGAGGGGCGCTGAGGCCCAACCGCCGTCACCCCGCCGACCGCGCGCAGGACGAGGTCCCGGCCGACCCGCCAAGCCCCCCTCGTGCGGGAGGCACTGCGCTCAACCAGCGTCGTAGGAGGGGTGGCATCGCTTGCCGTCATGGCCGGCGCTGCTTGGAGGGGGGTAGGGGGAGGGGGGGTGTGCCCGCCGCTGGGCACGTCGGCCGGGCGGGGACTGGTTGAGCAGCTGTAGTCCGCCATGACCACGTGGTGGGTGCAGAAGTGTGGGAGGGATAGAGTGGTGGGGGTGCATGCGTTCGGTGCGCGATTTGCTCCGCTGAGGAGGAAGGGGGGGGGGCGCTGTATAAGTGAGGGTTGGTGCGTCCAGAAGGGCACGCAGTCAGGGCTGTGAAGCCCGTACCCCCCGGCCTGAGAGGTCCAGGGGCAGTGGGCCCCAGCCTTGGCACCGTCTGCCGCCGCTGCACACGGCGACGGGGCGCCTGCCGCCGCCGGGCACACCAGGGCTCGCGGCGCTCTCCCCCCCCCCCACCCTCTTCCCTCTGGCGTGCCTGAAGGGCTGCGGCGCCAGCTGCTCGCCGCCGTTGCCGCTAGCCATCCCGAAAAACCCGAGAGGAGAGCCGTGGGTGGCACCACCCATCGCGGTGGCGCGTGGGGGGAGCCTCCCCCATAGGCGTTCAAAATTGATCCGCCCTTGCAGCAACAGGCACCTGCCCGGGCCTGTGCCAGGATCTGGGGCTCCACTGAGCCTCGGTGATTCTATTTTTCCACTGCGTGCCTGGGGGGGGGGCCCTCCCGCCGACCGGCAGGCGCCGCCCCCGACCGCCGGGGGGTTGGGGAAGGGGGGGACGCCGCGCGGCGGCCCACGCAGCCCACCCTCTCGCGTGCTTTCCCAACTGGGACTGTCCGGCAGCGCAAATGGGGAGAGTCGCCTAGGAAAAGATTGAAACGGAGAGCGCTGGCCACAAGTCGACGGCTGGCAGCCGTACGCGCGCTGGCACGCCTTCGGCGACACCCCTCCGGCGATGTGGCCAGCGGCCGCCTCACCGTCTGTGTGGCGCGCGGCGGCCTGGGCGCTGCGGCACCCAACCTACCGCACGGCCGCCGGAGTGGCAGCCGGAGTGGCTGTCGGCAGCCGTTTGTCTCTGGATCCCGTGACCACCTCCGCTTCCGTTTTCTTTTTAAAACCGCGGGCCCCTCTCGGCAGGCAGCTGCCGCAGTTGCACGAAGAGCGGGCGCCAGGCGCGCCTGTCGCCCAGCCGAGGGCTGGAGCCGCGGACCACCTCGCCAGGTGGGGGATGGCCACCGCCAGGCGCGTGCCTGGGTGCCCGTGTGCGGGCTCGACCACGCCCGCACCCCCCATCCGTGGCCCAATGGGCACCAGGGTGTGCCGTTCGCGTCTGCCTGTGCCCCCCCGCCCCCTCCGCCTTCCCCCGCAAGCGGATCGGCGGCGCCTGCCACGATGGCACCCCCCCTGAGACGGGCAATGGCTAGTAGTGGCACCGAACCCGTATGGGGGCTGTCGGCTGCGGCATGCCTCCTGACCTGGTTCCAAAGGTTTTTCTGCTTGAGGTGTGTTTGTATGGGGGAACTCGCGTGTGGGTGGAGGCGAGGCGTCCAGGAGGGGGTTGGGGGGGGCTCGGGGGACGCAGTGACCGTTCCATACCTCATTAAAACATCTGTCAAGCCAGGACAGTCTCCAGCCTCCTAGTTGTCTCTGCCCAGCGCCCAGCTTTCGGCGACCTCCCTCTCCCTCTCCTGTCCACGCGCAGCTTGCTCGCTACCCTCCCCCTCCCCCTGCACGCTCTGTTCCCTTCCCTTCCCTACCACCCATCCACGGCGTCATGGCCGCGCACCCTGATCGGGCGGCCATCCGCGTGGTCGCTCGCATCCGCCCCCATGTCCCTAACCGGGAGGCGGGCGAGGGGTGCACCCTTGATGTTCCCCCGGCGAACGGCACGCTGCGCGCCCCCCCCACGCCCTCCTCCGTCCTTGGCTGTAAGAAAAAGACGTACTTCCTTGACGCTGTACTTTCGGGTGGCAGTACGCAGGCGGAGACGTACGCCTGCGCCGCCGAGCCCGTCGTCCAGGGGGTGCTGCGGGGCCCCCCCGGCACGCTCTTCGCATACAGCGGGAGTGGGACTGGCAAGTCCTACTCCCTGCTGGGCGGTATGGGGCGTGCGCGGGGAAGGCTGGCGGCGGGAGGGGAGCCGGCCGACGTAGAGGGTGACGGCGGCGTGGCTCTGCGGGCGGCGGCCGCCCTGCTGGCCGCCGTGCGCCTCGAGGGCGCCGGGAGGATGGTGACCGTCAGCGTGGTCGAGTTATACCTCGGCCGCGTGGCGGACCTGCTGGCGGCGGACGGCAGCGGGGTGGGCGGCATCTCCGTCGGCCACGGGGTTCGCCGTCGTGGCCTGGGTGGCAGTGGCGAGCCTGATGGGGGCGGCGGGCGGCCCGGCGGTGGCCGCCGCACTGGGTCCGAAGACCTCTGCCGCGGGCTGGTGGACGCCACGGTGGTGGAGGTGTCGGCTGTGTCAGGCTTCCAAGCCACTGTTGGCCGGGCCCTGGAGCGGCGAGTGACCGCCGCGACGGACGTCAACCGGGCTTCGAGTCGTTCGAACCTGATTATGACTGTGGCCGTCACCGGTCCGCCTTCCGCCGCCCCCCCCACCATAACCAAGCTGGTGGTGGTGGACCTGGCGGGCGCCGAGGGCCTAGGCAAGACTGGTAATCAGGGGGAGCGGGCCCGCGAGGGCAATCTGAACAACCGTAGCCTGCTCGCCCTGTCCCGCGTCTTCGCCGCTCTGCGGGCCGGCGGGCGCGTCCCATGGAGCGACGCACCGCTAACCAAGGTGCTGGGGTCTGTGTTGCTGGAGGGCACCCGCATTGTTCTTTTGGTCTGTCTGGCCCCTGTTGGGGACGGCGTCACTCTCTCTTCCCTCTCTGTGGCGGTTGCTGCGCGGGGCGTGCCCGTGGGTCGCCTACCCTCGACTGGGGCGACCCGCATCCCCCGCTTGCTGCCGCCGCCCGTCGGCGGTGCTGGTGGTGGACCTCTACCACCACGGCTGCCGTCCGTCGACGCTGGCGCCGCCAAGCCAAGTCGGGATTTCCCCCATCCTTGCACAAGGCTGGCTGAGTGCAACCCAAGAGAGATGCTTAAGCTTTCAAGAGATTAAGGTAAGCTATTGTTTTACCAAGTGGGTTTGTGTGTAACGTTTTATTTTCGTGAGGGTCTGACTTTTGGCAATCAGCCAGATGACGCTGTGCTGAAAGCCGCGGATGACCTGGAGAGCCTGTTTCCTGCTTTTCGACGTGGCGAGGATCAGTGGGCGGCCCGTGCCGCGTTGGCTCGTGGCATGAAGAACCGTAATAGGTAATGATTCCATATTCTTTACTAACTGTGATTTTCCCCATCGACCAGGAGCACCAGGTGCATAGATAGATAAAAGATCGAAAAAAACAAGACGCGCACAGTATACGAACTAATGGCCAGACTCGGACCAGATGCCGCCGCCTCCACCCCCGCCCCCACCCCCCCCTCCAACCCCACCCCAACAGCCACATAACAGCCAGCGAAGCATAGAAAGACCCGCCGTCGCCACACCCACCGGCCATGCCAAGCGACCACAGGCAGCATGAAACCGGTGGCGGGACGCACTCCACGGGCATCAACCGACTGGTCGCGCCAGCCAGCCAATGGAATGGCTCTGGAGCTCCGCGGGTGGGGCGCCACCGCTCTGCCAAGGCCCCAGCCAACAATTAGGTGCCATAGACGGCGGCGGGAAGGCGGGCATTAAAGAGGGCGCCGTTTGTGGAGCTGAAGAACTACGCCACCAACAGCCAACTGGCTGCCCCAGCCCGCCAATGGGATGGCTGTTGCGCGCCGTGCGTGGGGCGCCGCCTCTCTCCCAGAATGCCAGCCAATCACAAGGAAGTGCCATCGACGGTGGCGGGGAGGTGGTCGTTGAGGAAGGCGCCGTCTGCGGCGCTGAAAAACCGCGCCGCCGCCGCCGAGGCGGCCATGAGGGGCCACAGCTGAGTGGGCAGCTGGTGTGGGCCACTGGGCGGCGGCAGAGCAAGTGTGGCCTTGTGGGGGGAGGGGCGGCGGCATCAGCGATGCGGGCAGTGTCGTTGCACCCGCGTCCCCGCCATGTACGCGGAGCCACATACCCAGCACCGACGGCGACGGGAAGTACTTCTTGGTTTGCGTGCAGGTCCTTTCGGGGAAGACTCCGCCACCGAACATGGCCAGCGCCCACAGGATGGGGCGCCAGCCCACATGGTCACGACAGTAACCGACGCCAAGGTTTCCCGTCGAGGTGGGTAAGCGCCGATGGCGCGCTCTCCTCCTCCGCCCGCTACCAGGACGTCCTCGACACAGCCCGTATTCAGGTTGACTTGTCAGATGGCCGCGTAGACCACAAGAGAGAAGACCGCCAACCCCCCCCTTCGCGCTCACCCGGGAGGGAGAATGGTCCCCCCCAGCACCCGCCGCGCCGGCCGTGACGAGCCGCAGCAGCGCGCCGACGCGTGGGGCACGCCCCGCAGTGGATGTTGTGCAAAGACAAAGGCACGTTACCTTTCTTTCATCGGCTGTCCCCGGCGGGAACCGCCGCCGTATCTAAAGAGCCATCTGCACCACACAAATCCCGACCCTATCGACCGTATGGGTCCGATCAGGCGGGCACTCAAAGCTCCCCTAGCCGAGGGACACTCTGTCCCCGCGGGGAGACGCAGGACCGCTTAGTCCCTCACTGCTCAACACTCCCCCACGGTCATGCGGCTCCCCGCTATAGAGCCTCAAACCTACACATCGCACACGCCAATGCACTGTCCGAAGAGGGTAAACGCAACCAGAGGCAGCGGCTTGGTAAAGCCGTCGGCCAACTGCTCCGCCGACGCGATTTTCTCCAGCACCGCCTGCCCCCGAGCTACAATGTCGCGGAGGAAGTGGTAACAGAACTCCACGTGCTTCGTCAGGGAGGAGCAAGCTACATGCCCCGCCATTGCGATGCATGCTTGGTTGTCCTCTCGCAGAGTGACAGGCCCGGCATCCTCCCCCATGTCACCGACCACCCGGCGCAACCATAGGCTTTCCTTGACTCCTTCGGCAGCAGCGATGTACTCGGCCGTAGTGGTCGAGGTTGCCACAAGCCGCTGCTGTCGGCTCCGCCACAACACGACCCCGCCGTGAAGGGTGAACACGTAACCAGTCGTAGACTTCCCGGTTTCCAGGTCTCCGGAAAAGTCCGAGTCAACCCAGCCACCCAGCGGTTGAGCACCGCCGTACTTGATGCTCATATTTTCGGTCCCTTTCAGGTACTGCCAAGACCTCTTGCTCAGGTCCCAGTCCCCCTTCGTGGGCTGGGACATCCGTCGCGCCAGCCGGCCGACGACAAAGGCAATGTCCGGCCGGGTCTGGTTGGCCAGGTAGAGTAGGGACCTGACCAGCTTGGCGTAGCGGTGGCCCTTGGGCAGGGCGTCATCTGAACCAAGCTACACCTTCTGTGCCATGGGGGCCTTGACCGAGTTGCAGTCCTGCAGTTTGTACTCGGTGTGGCAGTATTGGCCCCCAGGTAGGGGGGCAACACGTGCCATGCAAGGGGCGGCAGGCCACTAGCCTGATCCGTTCCTCCCCCTGCATTTGGGTCCATATTCCCTAAGTTTGGGATAGTTAGCTTAGTAGTAAATCCAACTTGGATTTGAGGGTTTTCTGCGTTTATCGTCTTGAATTTTCGTGTGGCCCGGTGGGCAGGTGCTGGGGTGGGAGATTCTGAGTGGCGAGATTCTGAGGGGACCCTGGGGGGATAAGGGGAGGGACAGCGGGGCTTGGCCCTGCGTCCCCGTCCCGACCAAGAAACTGTTGGACCACACACCATCCTCTTGTTTGTCAGTGGGGGGTTTGCCCCACAACAGGGACAGAGTGTGTGCGACTTGCACTTCTTCCGGTTCCCCCGACACGGGAGGCAGCCCTTGTACACCGCCCCAACTTGGGTGTCGTGTGTGCAAGTGGTTTTTGCCACATTTGGTGGAGCAGCAGGGGACAGAGGTAAACTTTACCTCCGGGTGCACCCTGGTGTAGGGGGCCCTCTGTCTCAGAGGAACGGTGGACTTGGACCGTGTCATACGGATCGTCAGCCAACATGGCTAGCTCGGACCCCCCGTCGTCCGGGGAGTACACAGGTGACACACGTACTTCAGTGCCTTTGAATACTGGTGAGACACAGGTGGGTTTACCTGGGGTCGCAGAGGGACTAGAGGTCCCTCAAGCCAGCAGGACTGGAAGTGCGGGCGGGAAACAGGCCACCCCGACTCAGTCGGGAGTTCACTCGGGTGACACTTCTGATGTGGGTGGGCCGAAGTCTGGCCACCGTGTGGTATACTCAACGGGAGCGTCCCAAGGGGTGAGGACTGTCCCCGCGGGTTCCACTCGGGTTGGAGCCAACTTTGGCTTGGATCCGTCGCCAACTAGGCTTTCGGAGGACGGCGGACCTCCGTTGGTCGGCGATGGGCTCGCGCCCATGCCCCCGGTTGAGACCCCTGAAGATCGTGGTTACCCCTCAGGTGGACTCCCGGAGGCGGACCGAGACTCAACTGGAGTCGACAATCCACTCCCCGCGGAAACTGTCCGTCAAGAGGCGACCAATGTGTTGCGGCAGACTTTGCCGGACCTGGTGGTCACGATGACGAATACTATTCTGAATCAGATTGTGGCGAGTTTGCCAGATGGCCTTAATGTCCAAACCGGATTGGGGCTTTCGAGCCCGCAGGCGCAGGGGGAATCCCCCCTTAGGCCTATCTCTGGTCGCCCCGAACTGGGGGCGACACCTGTGACTCCCAACGAGGGAGCCACACCATACTCGGTGGGGCGTACGCCCTTCACGGGGGAGTTCCCCCCGGAAACGCCGGCGGCTACACCAAGCGCGCCGCGCCGGACTACAGGCACTGCGAGTGAACTTACCCCAGTGCCACAGCGGCTGTTCCCTCAACGTGAGGTGCCGCCCAAGATCCAGGTAGCCAACCCGGTCTACCAGAGGATCTTTGACTGTGAGACCTACGCCCTCCACAACAAGTCGGTGGCGTATGGTCCTGACCAGGCCCGAGCCATGGGCCGTGCCAAGAAGAATGCACTTCATTCTTTTGGGCACAAAGCGGAGTGGGACGGAACTCCCCCCCTCCGTGTCTTTGAGTTCCTACGTCGTTTCACAAAAGCCTGTGACGACAATGCCATAAGTGAAGGCATGGCTTTTTACATGCTACAGGAGTTTACGAAGGGCGACCTACGGACAGAACTTATGTCCGTCATGCCCAGCTCCTCAAGTGGAGGCGCTGGGGAGGTGACGTCCTATTTGGAGCTCGTCAACTGGTTGTTGAGAGCCATGGTTGATGAGGCAGCGTTGGCTTCTCAAGTCGAGGAGTTTACGCAAGCCCATCAGGAAGAGGCGGAGGACGACTTGTCCTTTGCGGAGCGAGTCCGTAAGCTCAACAATCTTTGTGGGTTTCTTCATCCACAAGCTGTGGTGAAGAGTCGGTTTGTGGAGGGACTCCATTGGTCAGTCCGGATGGAGACCCGGGAGCATAACACTGCCCGGGCGACCCTGGCCGAGTTGGCCAGGTTCGCCTATCGCAGAGGCGAGGCCTACCGCAAGTTGCGGGAGGAACAACGCCAGGAGCGTCAGGCCGAGTTGGCCAAGGAACGGGAGGAGACGCGCCAGGCCAGAGAGTTGAGAGAGGCACGCCGAATCCGCAAGGAGAGGGTGGTAGCTGCCGTGGGAACTTCCCAGGGTATCCCTTCGTCTTCCCCAGTTGGGAAGACCCCTCCCGGAACGGACCATCGGTGTTGGAACTGCAACTCCGATGGTCACTGGGCATATGATTGCCCCAAGTTGAGTAAACGCATCCAACAACTTGTTAGGAATGCGAGTAAAAAGTCGGCTACGAACGAAGTACGTTCACGCCGCGAGGGTGGGTCTCGACCGGTCATTGAGGTCGCCACACCCTCGGCGGAGGAGGCGGACACGTCGTCCTCGGACTCGTCGTCTTCCTCCCCGCCCTCAGATTCGTACGCCAAGTCGGCGGGAAAAGAATGACCGTTGGGGCTGGTCGTCCGAAGCTCACAACGGCAGCCTCGGCCAAGTGGGCCAGGAGGACGAACCAACCATGCCGGATACTGCGGCGACCTAAGGGAGTCCGCCCACCTCGGGTAGGACTCCCCAAGAACGTAAACCCACGTCGGGTCATCGCGGTGCTGACGGGTGAGAACTTCCAGGTGGCTGGACGGGTGCAACTTGCCCCCGGCCGTGCATGCTGTACCCGTATCGTACTTGATACCGGGTCAGGAGCCTCCTTGATACGCAAGTCGCTATTACCAAAGGAGGTGAAGCTCCAACGCTGGAGGTCCAAAGCTGACCATATGATTGACATCAATGGTGGGGTACTTCCCATCGTTGGTGCCGTGACCCTACCAACTAGGTTGGGGACCCATGAGGTCGACGTGACCTATGGCGTAGTTGAGAATATATCGGTACCCCTGCTTCTGGGTACCCCTTATGTTGTTACACAAGTGCATTTGATTTGTGGCCCTGAGTACTGGGCCAAGTTGATGAATGGGGAGACTATCCCCATCCTTGGTAAGGGAAAGTCTGTGAATCCTGTGACAGTCTCACAGTCGAAGCCTGTTTGCTCTGTGAGGGAAGGGTTTACTGCTACCCTGCGTCTAGCCCGTAAAGTCACGTTGCCCCCCAACTCGGTGGCGCACGTTGATGTTGTAACTGATTTTACGGGGAACGGGTTGGTGCACCCTCACCCCCGTCTTGCTCGCAAGCACCAAGTGCATGTTGCCCTTGGCACGATGGACTCCAAAGCCGGAGTCCCGTGGAGGATCCAGGTGATGAACCTGAGCCCGACGCCCAAGTACTTCAAGTCGGGAGCCAAGTTCGGCTATATCGACCAACATGAGGGGCCGGTAGTAGCGGTCACCCTCAACGCGGGCGCAAGTAGCGACCCGAAGTCCGGAAAGGAGAAGCATCAAGCCAAGTCGGCCGCCTCTCCTCGACCCCATGTGAACATGGAGGGTGTCCCCCCCAGGTTGAGGGTTCAAGTTGAACGCCTCTTGGACCAATATCACAAGTTGTGGGATGGTCAATTGGGACTCATGAGAGCCACCCAACACCGGATCGAGTTGAAGCCCGGTGCACCCCCTATACGCCAACAACCGTATAGGGGAGGACCTCGTTCAAGGGCCCTCGTTAAGGAGCAAGTTGCTCGCATGGAGGCCCTCGATGTGATCGAGGCCAGCAACGCCGAGTGGGCGAGTCCGGTGGTTATCGTCCCCAAAGTTGATGGGACCCCCCGGTTTTGTATCGACTACCGTAAGCTCAACGAGAGCACGGTGAAGGACAGTTATCCCCTACCTAGGATGGATGACTGTCTGGACTCTCTGGGGGAGGCAAACGTGTTCTCTACCCTGGACTGTAACGCGGGGTACTGGCAAATTCCCATTGCCCCGGAGGACAGGCATAAAACTACCTTTACCTGTCACTGTGGTACCTACCAGTGCAAGCGTCTACCGTTTGGTCTGTGTAACGCGCCGGCAACTTTCCAGCGCGCTATGGACATGATTCTGGCCGGAGTACGGTGGCAGATCTGTCTTGTGTACCTAGACGATATCATTGTGTTCTCCCGAAGTCCGGAGGAACACATTGGCCATCTTGGCCAGGTGTTCAAGCTACTTGCTGACGCCGGTGTGTCACTGAAGGCGAGTAAGTGCCACCTCTTTACTCAAGAGGTGGAGTACTTGGGACATGTTGTCCATCCGGGGCGTCTCAGTGTTAACGAGAAGAACTTGAGGGCCATTCGTAAGGCTCAGTACCCCCGGACCCAGACCCAGATGAGGAGCTTCCTCGGGATGTGTAACGTGTACCGACGTTTCACCAAGGGCTTCGCCAAGGTGGCGAAGCCGTTGAATGAGCTAGTGAGCTCAACGCTACCGAAGAACCTGCCTCCCCCAAGTCGGGTGGAGCAGGAATCCTTTGAGACTCTTCGGGAACTTCTGCTGAAGCCCCCCATCCTGGCTATTCCCAGGTTGGGAGGCCACTACATCCTGGATGTGGACGCTTGCTACGACCAACTTGGTTGTGTGTTGCTTCAGCAGCAGCCGGACAAGGAGTACTTGCCGGTGGGATACTTTAGTAAGGGGCTGAACTCGGCCGAGAAGAACTACGGAGTCACCGAGTTGGAAGGACTCGCAGTGGTGTGGGCGGTGACGTCACTTCGTCACTACCTGGAGGGTGAGAAGTTCCTCATCCGCTGTGACCACCGCGCGTTGCAGTTCATCTTCAAGACGGACTGTACGAACACTCGTCTCAACCGGTGGAGGGTGCGACTGGCACCCTTCAACTTTGATATTGAGTTCCGACCTGGCAGGCAACATGCCCTTGCCGACGGCCTCTCTCGGGTACCTACCGAGGGGCTGGACACTAACCCAGTCGATGAGGACATCCCCATCGTAGGGGTAGTCACGCGCTCGGGTCAGGCGTTGAACCCCGAGGCGCCAGGGAACAAGAAGTACTTGCCCCTGTCCCTGGACGAGGTGGTGAAGGCCCAGGCCGAGGATCCCTTCTGCAAGTCGCAGAGGGATACACAGGATACAGTGGCGCAGACGCGGTTCTTTCTGGGAGACGATGGCCTCCTCATGAGGAGGGGGGTATTCCAGGGGACCGAACAACTTGTCGTCCCCGCATCCCTCAAGGACAGTATCCTTGAGAGGGAGCACAACGCTCCCACGGGTGGACACCTGGGGTCTAGTAAACTGTACCGGACCCTGAGGACCAGGTACTACTGGCCGTCCAAGGTGGTGGACATCTACAGTTGGGTGGCTGCCTGCACAAGTTGTGCACAGAACCGTCTGATGGAACGGCGGCCTACTACGGCTATGCTATTGTTCCCGGCCAAGGAGCCCTTTGCCGCGTTGGCGATGGACATCCTTGGGCCACTGCCAGTGACCGAGGAGAGCAACCAGTACCTCCTGGTTATCTGTGACCGCTTCACGAAACTTACGCGAGCGATCCCACTGGCGGAGATGACGGCCATGTCGGTCGTGTCAGCCTTCCTAGATCACTGGGTTGCCGCGTATGGCATTCCGGATAGTACACTATCGGACAATGGACCGCAATTTGCGTCTGTACTGTTTCAGGGAGTGCTGGATATGTTGGGGGTGCGGGCAAACTATGCCACCCCCTACCACCCACAAACTAATGGGCAGGTGGAACGCTTCAACAAAACTATTGTTAGGCAGCTGCGCCACTATGTGAGTGAGCACGTGAAAACGTGGGACCAATACATTTCTATTCTTACCACCGCCTACAATTCGCAGGTTCACTCATCTACCGGGGAAGTACCCCTCGCTTTTGTGACCCCCCGTCGCGTGCGGTCTATTGCCGTGCGGCGGCCGCTCCCAACTAGGGAGGATGGTGGCAGTACGCCTACTCCTACTGAGAGTAAGGCGGAGTTCGCTGCTAGGCTTGAAAACCTCATCCCTAAAGTCAGGGCTGAGATGGACAAAGCACAAAAGCGCTACAAGCGTACCTTTGACAAAAAGGTGCGCAATGCTAAGCATGTCCCCGAGCAGGGCGACTGGGTATTGGTTCACTCACACACCCCAACTGGGGGTAAGTTGGTATTCCAGACGAAGGGGCCGTACCAGGTCCTTCGTACTGATGGGCGGCGCTTCACCATCGAAAGTGACGATGGGGTCCGCACAGTGAACGGACAGGACGTGGTCAAAGTTGCACCACCGTCTGCAGGCGACCCAGCTTGGGCGCGGGCGCTGGAAGCGTGGCGCCTCCCCTCGCTGCCTGCGGCCAAACATGGCCCGCAGGAGTACGTGTTCGATAAGTTCATCGACCACGGCTGGGATGAGGACACTAACCGCCTCATGTTGAGTGTGCGTTGGTTCGGCTACAAAGCCAAGGATGATACGTGGGAGTATGTGGAGGACCTTCCCGCTGAGAAGGTCCGGGCAAACTGTGCCCGGAATGAGATTGACCCTAACAGCCCCCACTCAACGTGAGGGAAGGCCGAGCAGCAGTGCCAAGAGAATGCTTCAAGTCGAAGTGGTACGCAGAGTGGCTTTTAAGAACAGCCCTAACCCTCACACTCTCACACCAAAGGCAGCTGCCAACTAGGCATGCATGCTAGACTCTCCAACCCCACGGCCCTCGCCCTCGCGTGGAGGCGAGCGGCGAGACCCACGGAGATAACGCTCCCCACCAGTCGGCGGGGCCGGCGCCTCCAAGTCGGAACTGTCGCGCCCCTCACGGTCGCGCAAGTGGCGACGACCGCGGCTGCTATTCTGCTTAGTCTTGCGCGCAAGTTGGCGACGCAGACGCCGGACCGACTCCGACTCTGACGGAGTCGAGGACTCCGAGACGGAGTAAGACAACTCGTCTTCCGACACGGAGGGAGAGCGCCGCGAGCGTCGGCGACGACGGCGAGGAGGCGAGTATGCCCGGCTCGCACGACGTTTGCCACGCCCAAGTGGGGCTGGCTGGGGCACAATAGCCCCAATGCGAGCCAACTCGGCCGTCATAAACTCCGCCACCGATTCGAAACTCGCGGTCGCCACTGCAGTACGAACGCGCTCCTCAAGTTGAGGAGTCTCGGAAGTTTGAAGGGTTGCGGTCGACGCGGCCAACCAGGAAATGGTGCGCACCAACGTGGTGATCATCATCTCTGAAGTCAAAGGCGTGGCTGGTGACACCAACTTGGGGTATACCGTCAGGAGGGTGGCCCCCAAGTTGGGGGACACCGGGGTGGACGACTCAACGGCCACGATAATCGGGATGTCCCCGTGCGGCTGGTAGGGGACAGGAGGAAGTGGCGGGGCACGCCGAGGTGGCGGTGCCCGGATGTAACTGCGACCCGTACTCGGGGCCCCCGCAGTGGGTCGAGTCATGTGGTCATCATGTGAGGGCACGGCCATAACTATGGCCTTGTCCGGGGGTGGCGCAGTGTGGCGATCCACCCCCGGGGCATACGGGTAGTCCCCGATGCCCAACCCCTCTCGTAAGACCACACGGCCGTCGTGAATTTCACGAGCGACCCATTCGAACTGGCGAAGTGCGCCATCGTCCTTGGGCCCACGAGTGGGGCGGCGCAACTTGTGCTCATTGCTCTCCCACTCGATAAACTTCTGGAGCTGGAGCATCTCCTCAAGTAGAGTGAGTTGTCCTGATGAGCACCCTTCAGCAACTAGCTGAGGGGTGAGCTGTTCCAAACCTTGGATAAGCCGGAGGGGGAGATGCCAGTGCATCCCCCGCCGCTGGACACAGGGCACCCAGGTCGACATGACCTCGAGGAGCCACTGGGTGGCCAACATGGCCCACACCAGATGATCCGGGCTAGCCGTCAACATGACGGAGCCGAACTAGTCAAGCAACCGTGGCAGCAACGCCGGGAACCCGTAGGGGACCTCAACTTGAGGCCACCACTCGGGCTTCTTCGAATAGTATTGCTCCTTACTGGCAGCAGACTGCTGAGGAAACTCAAGTTGAGCCGAGGTCACCAAGTAGGGACCTCGCCGGAAGTCCTTCTCCATACGCACATCAAAGTGAAGAGTGTGCGGATCGGCCTCGTGAAGGTACGGGGGGCGAGTTGCCACCGCGTCCCAAGTAAAGGTCGGCAAGTCGCCGGGACCCGGGATAGCTCCCCCGCGGTCCACCATGGCCTTGGCCCGCTGTACGTCCTCGACCTCCTCATCGTCCAAGAAGGCAAACTGGTCCGTCCTGAAGCCGGCAGGGAACCCGACCCTACGGGGATACTTCTCCCGTAGGCGGTCCCATACCCGACCCATCGCTGTGCCGAGTCGGCCACAGCGAAGAACAGTCAACCCCTCCTCATACAGAGGCCAAGCGGGGTAAAACCACCGCCCCAAGGCCTCACGCGGGACAACTTTTCCCGCCTCCGGGGGAGATCCCGCCGTCAACCCAAAGCCGGGTGACGCGGGAGTCCCATCCCCCGGAGCGATCGCGGAGCCCCCGCCGGAAGTCCCGGCGGGCGCTGCACCGTAAGAGGTGTCCTCCATACGTTCATCGAGGGAGTTCGTCTCCACCCCCGGGGCGCCATGGCTCTCCCCAAGTTGGTGAGAAACGCCCTGGCTACAGCGGCACGAGACCCGCCTCGATTTGAGGGGGAGTCGGATCGTAGGTGGACGGGTGGCCTCCCCAGCGTGAGGCGGCCCAGGAGACGGTGAAGGGGATGTGGTGGTTGTGGTGAAGTGAGAACCGGGGAGAGCAAGCTGCCAAGTGGGCAAGCTTGAGGAGAGGGGCGGTCAACGTGACCGCCTCCACATCCGCGTTACATACTCGAGGGGGGACAGCAAGTCGCGCTGCCAACGCCGAGACGTGCGGTTACGCACTGTGGTATAAAACTCGATCCTCTCAGACACGTGTCAATATCCCTCGGGGGAAAGGGACAGGTAACACAGAAAGGGGAACTACGAGAGTGGTATGCCTGTTGCCTCACGTGCCTGCTCGCAGAGCAAACAGATACGCACGGTAGTGCACACGGGAAAGAGGAAAGCAAACGCGCAGCTGTCTTTTTCCTGAGGGCGCGGGCCAAGGGCGCCTCGCTGTCCCTCTTAACGTGCATCTGGGGGAGCCTCGGCACGTTGGCCAGGTAGCCCCCCCATAACCCCGAGTGGCCCCGACCAGAGTCTAACCTCGTCAGGTCGGGGGCCACTATCACTACTAATTCTATTCTCACTCACTAATCTCACACTCAATTTCTCTCATGTCAAGTCCCTCACAAGTATGCAAAAACCCATCAGAAATCCCTCTCTCACGTGTGGATAGCGCGGTCCACCGCATCCCAGTGCCGGGCACGGGCCACGGCCGCCAACCATCATCACACGGCGGGCGTGTTCTGGCACAAGGTGCCCTCTGGTTGTAGTCCCGGGTCGGCGCCAAGTCGGGGCCAGGGATGCTACACGCACCCCCTCACAGGGCCGACCGGGTCGGTCGGAACTGGGGAGAGGGGAGTGTGGCAGTATTGGACCCCAGGTAGGGGGGCAACACGTACCATGCAAGGGGCGGCAGGCCACTAGCCTGATCCGTTCCTCCCCCTGCATTTGGGTCCATATTCCCTAAGTTTGGGATAGTTAGCTTAGTAGTAAATCCAACTTGGATTTGAGGGTTTTCTGCATTTATCGTCTTGAATTTTCGTGTGGCCCGGTGGGCAGGTACTGGGGTGGGAGATTCTGAGTGGCGAGATTCTGAGGGGACCCTGGGGGGATAAGGGGAGGGACAGCGGGGCTTGGCCCTGCGTCCCCGTCCCGACCAAGAAACTGTTGGACCACACACCATCCTCTTGTTTGTGAGTGGGGGGATTGCCCCACAACAGGGATAGAGTATGCGCGACTTGCACTTCTTCCGGCTCCCCCGACACGGGAGCCAGCCCTTGTACACCGCCCCAATTTGGGTGCCGTG
This sequence comes from Pyropia yezoensis, assembly GCA_009829735.1. NCBI lineage: Eukaryota > Rhodophyta > Bangiophyceae > Bangiales > Bangiaceae > Pyropia > Pyropia yezoensis. Next base: position 28,062,970 of record CM020620.1, read on the forward strand.
TGTGCGAGTGGTTTTTGCCACACGTAGAGCAGCTCCATCAGCTGCGTCTTTGTTATCGACGTCGGAAAGAGCGCACGGGCGGGCACTCAAATCTCCCCCAACCGGAAGACACTATGTCCCCGTGAGGAGACGCACGACCGCTACGTCCCTCACTGCTCAACAGTGGACACGGCGGCGGCCGCGACCATTGAAGCCGGGGACAGCCCTACGCCCCTGCCACCGCCGCAGTCACCGCAGCGCCGCCGCCACCGCCACCACCACCGTCACAGTAGGAAGGTTCTTTTATTCGCCGACGCGACACTGCGTTTTGCGATGCAATGCCCGCGACAGTGCCGGTCCAAAGAGAAGGGGCCTGTTTGGACCAGTAATCTGCAGTTCCAAGCGATTTCCACTGCGCCGGTGTGGTTGCGTCGCATCGCTGGCGGGATGTCGAGCGCACCGCCTGTGTGCTGAATTCTAAAGGCGGCTGCCCGACCGCACGCAGCGCCTGCACATTCGAGCCACGCATCGAGTGGACGGCGTCGTGCAATCTGCCACGATGGCTAGGGCTTCGCGTCGGCAGATCGCTGTGCATGTTGCCACTCGCCGTGTGCAGATTTTGACGGCACGTGTGTGCCTCGAGATCGGCGGCTTCGTGGCCCACCTGAGCTTAGACGCGTGCTAATTGTCTGGCACGAACACCCAGCTCACGGCTGTGGGGCGGCAGTCTCTGCCCAATCGCGTAACGCTTCTCAGAGAGGAGGGAGTGTCGTTGCGTGGCCGGTGGAACTGTCAGCGGCTTGGGGGGCTACGTAAGCTACTTCTCACCGATTGCGCCAATCACAGTACGCCCCGGTGGACGCACCACTTGAAAAGGAATGACTCGTAAATGAGGGATCATCCAGATGATTCTGCGGGCTCCCACCGCTGCCACGTCGCCCCGCAGGACCCGTGGCTGGCCTGTTTGTGGACAGGCCAGCCCCGAGCACTGTTACTTTGTGAACCAGGCTAGTGAACGCCACCGCCACCACTGTGGAGTAACGACAAAGTAGATATCGGAAAGTCGGAATCGAACGCGGGCCCTTCAGAAGTGAGCGGCATGGCGCGCTCAAACCACTAGGCAACCGGGCGGAATCTTTGACATCACGAGCCAGATTTGGGGTTTTCCCCCCATCTCATTACGAGAACCTACTTTTTAGGTAAGCCGATCGGTGATTATGTATTATGCTACATAACCCCCTCCTTAAGTCCGAACCGTCTCCGATTCGGCCCACGTCCCCGGCTCTCTCGATCTGGAACTCCCCCATTCCAGCAACGACACCTATTTCCCCGTCTTTCCTTACAGCCGGTTCTCGCCACGTGTATCTCGGCCCTGTTCGCACGTTGCATGTTGCCACGTGTATCTCGGCCCTGTTCGCTCGTGCGAGATCCCCTGCTGAAGACCTGTCCCACGGCTGTTGGGGGGGGCGTGCACTCGCTCCGAAAGCCGCCGAGCGTCAGGTCCCTCAGGGTGTCACCGTAGTGGTGCAGCAACCGCCCCAACCACGGCCCCACCCCACTGGGAATGTGAACACGGTGGAGCAACTGCAAGGGGGCACTGGACAAAGGCTCAGGGCCCAGCCAACAACGTGGGCTATCGCTCATGTTGGCCAATATTTGTGCCACGAACTCGAAACGTGGCACTTGGGACCAAACGTGGCACCTAACCGTTTATCCGGCAACGTCGACGAGCTATAAACGGATAAAACGAGCCCCCACGTTCCAGTCGAGTTGGAACAAATGGTGTAGTAACTCCGGTGCCGTACCCCAGCGCCCGTCGGCTCCGGAGCTATCGCTGAGCCAAAAGCGTCAGCTTTGGTAGAGCGATAGCCCGAGAGCCAACGGATAGCCCTCTTCCGATGTTTGCTGATTGGCTGAAAGCGTGCCACGTGTACGCAGGTCGTCATGTTATTGTCGACCTGCAGTTCGTTCCTTCCTGAAATGTGAAGTGCAGACCAGAATGTAGGAATCTGATGATGCAAGGTTTATTGCTGTTCTCCCCATTTTCGGCCGATCCGAACAAGAACAACACTGCATGGACAACTGTGTGAGCCAATCGCGTGCTGGCAGGTGAGGGCGAGCCAATCGCGTGCTCTACGGGCCCGATCGCCCAGAGCAGATGATTAGCTGCAGCCACAGTGGGCCTCTTACCAATCGCTGATTGGTCGAAACACTGTTGTTCTCTCGGCTGAGATCGCCGAAGATTCCTCCCACATCGGCTCGTTCCTCTCCGGAAAAGTTGTCCAGCTTGTCTTCGTGTCTTTTCCACTCGGTTTCTCCCCTACATGTCCTCGGAGTCCCGGAAAAGACGCAGATCTTACCGTTTGCACATCAATGGAGGCTAATTCGGAGCTCTCATTGGTCAAAGAGGCATCCCGTGAGGCGTGTCATTGGTCAGTGGACAGTTGGTCTTGTTCTCGTCCGGATCGGCCAGAATTAGGAGAACTGCAATAGAAGGGTCAAGAAGGGTGCACATTGAAGTTCGAGGCTGAACCCTCGCATTCAGGTGCGGAAGGACTCGCGAAAGTCAGCGATCCTTTGATCATCAACGGGGCCCGCCCTAGCTAGCAACTCGAGATGGTGGAGGCCCCTACGACTCTTTCCTAGAGCCTACGCACGTTGACCGGCGAGGCACGACACACGACGTTTGCGGACTACGCAGGTCTTTACGTGATCCGGCACCGGGCAGGTTCACTGCTCGAGCGTGGCTCATTCGGCTTCCACCAGAAGTGCAAAACTCATCCGTGATGTGTCCGCACATAATCGATTTGCGAGTGCCAGCACCGCAAGGCGCTAGACTCTCTGCGACCGGTCGACCCTGCATCGTCGCTTCTTGCTGGCCCCGCGAGACCGTGCATCTTACACCACACGACGCGGCAGGCTCGAAGTGCAAATAACGTAGCACTGCCCAGATGTGCGCATGAGCTCGCCCTCCTCACAACATATACCACGTCACCTCCCCCCCCCCCCCCCCCCCCCAGCAAGCTCTCTGGGGCACCCCCTTCTCCATTGTGCTCTGAGGCGTCCCTCGCAGTGCCCTGGTTGACCCTGTGGGCGACCCCCGCCCCTCGATTGTGCGCTGGCACGTGCCCTCCCGTGTCTCCTCCCGCCTGATTTGCCATGCTGGGCGCCCCCCCCCCCCTAGATTGTGCCCCGGGGCATGCCTTCAACTGGCACCCCCCCCCCTATAGTGCCATGTAGGCCCCCCCTCCCCTTGAATTGTCGTGGTGGGCAGCCCCCCCCCGACATTGCGCCCTGCGGTGAGTCCCCGCCCGAACCTGAGCGTGGTCCCTCTGCAGGCCCCACTCCCAGGGCCGGATTGAGGGGGGGATCTTGGCACGCGGTCGTCGTCACAACCATCCTGTTTCCGTTCTGCTGCACGGTAGGTGCTCCACCATTCTGCCGCCGGCGTTTTGCTGCAGCACGAGCTTCGCGTGCCTGGTGCGCGCGTGCGCGCGCCCTCGCATCTGGAAGGTAACATCCTTTTGGTCACTGTGTGCTGACATGCCGCCGTGCGACCCGCCCCCTGGCGTCTGCTCTGCTTGCTGGTTGTTTTCTTGTCATATCGTCATCCTGTGTCACGCCTACCATCAGGCCTGTCTGCTGCATACGCCCCACGCCGCCATTCACCACGAGGTGTTTTCTTTTGACCCGCACGTGCTGTTCGTTGTGGACGGGCTCCATTTTCGTATGCTTTAGTCATGTGCTTGAAGAGAGGGGAGGGACCGGCGAGGCCGGCCGACGGTGGGGTGTTGTCTCATCTTCGTGTCGATGGGCTTGCTGACGGACCGACCTCTGTTTGTTTTTCTTTATCTCTGCTTTTATGATTGCTCTTATGATTGTGCCTGACGTCATTTGCTGGACTGTTTTGCTATACGACAGGAACGCGCGCACCACCCACGCAGCATGGAGCACACGCAGTGACGCCATGATGATGACTCCGGGGACGAATATGAGGGCATTGCCATCGCCATCTCTCTCTGCCAACGCCTGCTGATTCTCCGTGCATGGAACCCAAACGATGAGTGAGAGGACCTGGACGACGACCACTTCCAGGATCGTACCGGGATACGAGGGGCAACAAGACGAGGGAGTGTCAGAGGGCGGTGGACTGCATCCAGCGTGACTACTTCGGCATGCCAAGCCGCCCCCCGACGTACGATGAAGCGGACTTCGAGAGGCAATTCCGCATGCCGCGGTCTTTGTTTTTGCGTACTTCGAGAACCTGAAAGACGAGCCGTGGTGGAGCCAACGGCCAAATGCTACGGGAAAGCTCCAAGCGCATCCGCTGCAGAAGCTGGTGGACGCCATGAAGGTGCTTGCGTATAACGCATCGATGGACAGCACTGACGATTACACGCAGTTAAGCAAGACGACCTTGAACGAGGCTGTCACCCGCTTGGTGAGCTTCATATTGGACAAGTACCAGTGGGCCTTCCTGCGCGCACCAACCCACGAGGACTTGCAGAGGATCATGGCGCGTAACGCAGAGTGCGGGACGCCCGGCTGATTTGAGAGCTTCGACTGCAGCCACAGGCGGTGGACAAAGTGCCCGGTGGAGCACGGCGGCATGTACGAGAAAGGTGGACGGGGGAGGCAGCGGACGATCGTGCGTGAGACAGTTTGCGATGAGGACCAGTGGATCTGGCATATACTTGCTGTCTCCCCTGGCAGCAAGAATGACCTGAACACCCTGGCACACAACCCGCTCATGCTCAACGTCAACCGGGGCCTGTGGCCACCGCAGGGGCTCCAGTATACGGTGAATGCGACCGTTTTTCACACTCCTTTTGTCTTATTGATGGCATCTACACACGCTACTCATTTCTTGTCTCTTCACATGCTAACTCCACGTCTGCACCGGAACGCGCCTTTAATCGTCGGCACGAGGCGATGCGGAAGGATGTGGAGTGTTCATATGCTGTACTGACTGCCCAGTTCCTTGTCGCTCTCTATCGGGCTCGCTCTGCCCATGCGTCAACCCCCATTCGCACCGCCAAAGCAATTGATATGCTCCACAACATTATTACTGAGTTGCGACGTGGCCTGTTCGTGTCGCGGGACTGGCGTGGTTACGGTCTGGGTGGTGGGCAGGGTGCGGCTTCTGGCGGTCTCCCTGGCGCAGCGCCCTGTGGTGCGAAAGCATGCGGCGGCAGCGGTAAGGGTGGCGAAGGTGGTGGAGGTGGAGAAGGCGGCAATGGCGACGGTGGCGGCGGTGGGCCACTCCCGCCTGCTGGCGGAGTCGGTTCTGGTTGTCCTGGCGCTGGGGCGCCTTCGCCTGCTGATGGTGGCGGTGCTGGTTGTGGCGGCGGTGGGTCGACCCCGCCTGCTGGCGGCAGCGGCTGTGGCGGTCTTGGCGGTGGGGCGCCCCCGCTTGCTGATGGTGGCGGTGCTCATTGTGGCGGCGGTGGGTCGCCCCCGCCTGGTGGCAGCAGCGGCTCTGGCAGTCTTGGCGGTGGGTCGCCCCCACCTGATGATGTTGGGGGTGCTCGTGGTGGCGGCGGTGAGCCGCCTACGCCTGCTGGTGGTGACGAGGCCGGAGGGTGCGGCGGTGGGGCGCCCCTTCCTGCTGATGGCGGGGGTGGAGGTCGTGGCTGCAGTAAGCCGCCAACGCCCGCAGGTGGTAGCGAGGCTGTATAGCACACTAGGGAACCACTGTACGTCCACTCTCAGTGAACACTCACCAAGGGGGATCGGCACCAACGTCACCGGGAGGCCAAGGTTGCCGTCCTTGGAGCGCAAGCCACGGGACCAAGATGGGAGCCCAAATGGGAGGGGTTTCTTGTTCTACCATGGCCGGCGATGGACTCGCCGCGGGCCCCCTCGTTATAACCCCCGGAGACACCACTCACTACCCTCCACCCCAAGATGCAAGTCCCTCTGGTCATACGTAACTTATAGATACCGTGACCAATACGGACTCCCAAATTGAAAGTTAAGGGTTAGAAGTACTCCCCCTATATTAGGATCACAATACAGTCATCCATATTGCTACAGTCACCAAGTAGGGACCTCGCTAGATGTCCTTCTCGGTCCGCACTTCAAAGATATAAACGTGCGGATCCAACGTCCGAGGGTAGGGTGGGCGAGTTGCCACAGCGTCCCAAGTGAAGGACGGCATTTCGGCGGGGCCCTCGGTGGTATGCCCATGCTCAAGCATGTTCATGAACCGCTGCAAGTCTGCGACCTCCCCCTCGTCAAGGGAGGCGAAGAGGTCCGACTTGAACCCCGCGGGGAAGCCGATCCGACGGGGAAACGTTTCCCGTAGGCGCTCGTTGACACGCTTCATGGACGACCCAACGCGGGCGTAATGTGTTGAAGTCCAACAGTCCTCGTACAGCGGCCAGGGCGGGTAAAACCACATGCTCAGGTCCTTCCTTGCGATGACAGGACCGACCTCCGGGGAAGAGCCCGCTGCCGACTCGTCGTCGGGCAGCGCAAGATTCCCATTTCCCGGGATAGCCGCGGAGCTCCCGCCGGAAGTCCCTGCGGGTGCTGCAACGCGGGGCGTATCCTCCATACGGTCGTCAAGGGAGTCCGGCTCCAATCCCGGATTCACCATGGCTCTCCCTACGTCAAAGGGAGGCAATTGGGTTAAAGCTGCCCAAAGCACGCCTCTAGTCGAGGAGGACTTGGATCGGGGGAAGACAGGGGGGCTCCCCAGGTTGTAATGGCCCAGGGTAAGAGAAATGGGAAGCGTTGGTGCGGATGTGGGGCAGGTTGGTGGTAAGGTGCGCTAAGGTGAGTGGAAGCTGCCAAGTGGGCAAGCTTGAGGACAGAAGAGGTCGACGTGACAGCCTCCACGTCAAGGTGACGTGCTGGGGGACAGCGATTTGCGCTCCCAGCGACCACAACTCGCGATCTTATACACCCTCGCAGGGCCAACCGGGTCGGTTGGAACTGAGGAAAGCGGAGTGTGGCCGACCTGGCCCCACGCAGGGGGCGGGGCACGCCATACTAGGGCGGGAGACAACTGGTCTGACCGGTTTCTCCCTTTGCATTTGATCCTGAATTTCCACAAATCAGGGATACTTTTGTAGCAATATGGATGACCGTTCTGTGACCCTAATATAGGGGGAGTACTTCTAACCCTTAACTTTCAATTTGGGAGTCCGTATTGGTCACGGTATCTATAAGTTACGTATGACCAGAGGGACTTGCATCTTGGGGTGGAGGGTAGTGAGTGGTGTCTCCGGGGGTTATAACGAGGAAGCCGGCGGCAAATCCACTGCAGGCCATGGTAGAACAAGAAACCCCTCCCATTTGGGCTCCCATCTTGGTCCCGTGGCTTGCGCTCCAAGGACGGCAACCTTGGCCTCCCGGTGACGTTGGTGCCGATCCCCCTTGGTGAGTGTTCCCTGAGAGTGGACGTGCAGCGGTTCCCTATTGTGCCCCAACTTCGCTTGATAGTAAATCCAACATGGATTTGGGGGTTTTCTGCATTTTATCGTCTTGAATTTTCGTGTGGCCCGGTGGGCAGGCGCTGGGGTGCGAGATTCTGAGTGGCGAGATTCTGAGAGGACCCTAGGGGGATAAGGGGAGGGACGGCGGGGAGTGGCCTCGCTTCCCGGTCCCGACCAAGAAACTTTTCGCCCGCACACCATCATCTTGTTCACTGGTGGGGGGATCGCCCCACGACCGGGATAGAGTGTGTGCGATTTGCACTTCTTCCGGCTCCCCTGACCCGGGAGGCAGCCTTTGTGCACCGCCCCAACTTGTGTGCTGCGTGCGCGACTGGTTTTTGCCACGCTCTGCATCTTTCATTCAAGTGAGGACAGGACAGTTATAGGCGACAAGAGAGTTGCCTCAAGGTACAAGTGGAGTTCAAGGTGGCGTTTACAGCATCCCTCACGTCTTGTTATGGCAACAAAGGCGCACGCCACCTAGCCACGCATGGAAGAAACTCCACCCCGACCCTCATCTCTCCTGTGTCGAGGGGACCGACGCGAACCACGTCCATAGCGATCTCCGCTATCCGACGGGGGCGGCGGCTCATCGCCTCAGCCGTTCCAACCACCTCGCTCCCGAGTACTTCGATGGCTATGGCTACTTACCTGTCTTCTCTTGCGCTCAAGTCGGCGACGAAGGCGACACGCCAAATCCGACTTGGACGGCGCGGACGACTCCAACGTGGAGTACATCGGTTAATACTCTCTAAATGATGGAGAATGAGAGTGAGTGAGTGATGTGAGTGATGATGAGGCGGCGGAGCGTAAGCCCGGTTCTCTCGACGCTTGCCACGCCCAAGCAGGGCCGCCAAGAGCGTGAACTACCCAATCAGAGCCAGCCCAGAAGTAAGAAAGGCAGTCATTGACTCCCCGCTTGCCGTAGCAACGATGGTACGAGCCCGTTAATCCCGTTGAGGAGACTCCGACACCTGCAGGGTGGCCCTTGACGAGGTAAGCCAGCAGAAAATTCGTACCAGAGACACAAAAAGCATCTCCGCCGTAGGCGGGACAGAAGGAATACCAAGTTGGACAAGACCGTCAGCAACACGGCACTTAAAGTGAAGTACGCCGCCGTGGGGGACAATCCCCCCCCAGGTGAACACGAGGAAGGGGGGGGGTACGCCGCGAAGGCGGAGCCCAAGGATGACCGCGACCCCGAGATGGGGTGGCGTAGGCTATAAAGTCCGAGTGGGTCGCAGTGGCCACCACCGCCTCCCCTTCGGAAGGCGGTTCCGTGTGAAGATGAACCCCAGGAGCATAATGGTATATCCCGATGCCCAAACCCTCCGTCAGTTACACACTGGATTTTTGAAGTCTCGCGCCACCCAAACTAACAGGCGAAGTGTGCCTTGGTTGCTGGGCCCACGTGTTTGAGCAGCTTAACAGACTGTTGAATGTACAAGTTTTCCCTCGAGAACCTCTCAAGAATCTCCCCCTCGGCTTCTCCAGGAATGCGGAATGGGACCGCCAGAGGGCGCCTCGAGCGTACAAATTGTCAGCAGCTGGCTATGACCAGGTCCACTCTCAGCGCATCCCCCTCCACTGGGGCTACAATTGGACCCCGAGGGGCATAAAACAATCACTGGTCACTGGTCGCACAGGTGTGCACAGGTGTATCACGTGCTTCACATATACAAAAACAAAATAGGCGGCTGACCTGAGTATAGGGGAGGAGCGAATGAATCAGTCACGCTCATATCTGTACTGCGAACAATACGGAGTCAAATACGTTTTCAAGATACAAGTGTTATGCTGGCGCTCTCCCATGCGAACGCCGGTAGTGTAGTGGTAATCATCATCGCTTCCCATGCGATGGACCGGGGTTCGATTCCCCGCCGGCGTACGAAAGATCGTCCGTAATTTATTCCTTTGCCAACTGCTTCATACAGCTCACTGTGATTCTTGGCCCGTCATTGTTGCATCTCATTTTGTTCGACAACGGCCAGAGCGGACTAAGGCCGGTTCCTGAAGAATGATCAGATTTGAAAGGGAGTTCACAGCAGGTCACAGCAGCACTCCACCGGAGCACCGAGACTTCCCCCCTCCCTATTGGCTGCCGTGAAATCGCGGCGGCAGGTATCGCATACGTCTCATCCGATTCGGCGCTTCTCGTCTGACCCCTCTCCGATCCACCATCCATGGCTGTACTCGAGTGACGGATCCCCGCTACAACGGGACATTAACTGGCACAGTACTCTGTTGTGGCCTCCAATGAGCACGCTTCAACAGCCCGTACCTGCTGTGAGCCCGTCCGTGCAACTGCAGGCTACATTTGACAGGCCAATCAGCGCCCTAGAATCGGTCTCATTTCGCGGCACCTGGCCTGGAACCAGCTCTCTAAGCGCCATACAGCAGTCCTCAGCAAAACTAGCCCGGCCTGCGCTGACGGGAGATTGTTTGACCGTTCTCACATCAGAGAATCCCACGGATTCGATACGGACTGGCGGTACTGAATGTGGTTCGGCCGAGGCAGCGGGCACCGCCGGAGAACTCTTGCGGCCCAAAATGCGTGCGCACTTGGCGACTGTTGTAGGAGATCCCGCTGTGAACCCCCTTATGGAACTGAGCATTCTTCAGAAGTCGGCCATAGACGTCAACCAATCTCAGCGACTGTGGGTGTTTTCATGAACAACAGAAGGACTCACGTATTGCTGTTTGCCAAATTCTGGCCGATCCGAACAAGAACGCATGTGGCGGACTACTATAGAAGACTCAGTTTTCTGACGCCACCAAGTTTCTCACGTTCTTATGACAGTCGATGGAGCTCAAAGAGCTCTTGCTGCTCAAGCACCTTGTTGTCCACCTCCTCGTCTTCGCTGCCTTTCACTGCAGATTCTGATGAGTTATCGGTACCATCGTGCGCGCCATGCGCATAAGTCTACACATTTGTATGCCAGCTGGGGACACGGCGGTTTTGATTGGACGCCTTGTCTTAATCCTTTCCCAGTAGAGCAGTTTACTGTTGAGCAAGGGTGTTTAAGTTCCCTAGAGAGACCAGATTGCATCGCAAGCAGTATTCATTTCGTTGTTGTTGGAGGGCAATCTGGTCCCGAGACTATACAGTTGACAAGCGTCCGGGACCCGTATCTCTAGTCAGGCTGCTGGAAAAAATTTGGTTTTCTACAGTAAGCCGCCACACATGCGCATGAACAAAAGGTTGAGCCAATCGCGTGCCAGCATCTGGGAAGTGACTAATGCCGTGCGGTGGCGCACAGATCGCTGGAGGAACCTCATTGCCTGCGGCAAGCCTGAGTCTCGAACTGAACGCTAATTGGTAAGAACACTGTTGTTTCCTCATCCAGTCTCGGTCGGCTCTTCTCAATCACATGCGGCGTAGCCAGCGGGTCCCAACACATCAGTTGCAGGGTTGTTAAAAATGAATCATTTTTGTCGCGGCGATCATTTATGCATTCGATAATTGCCTTCATTGTTGATTTTTTCACTAATCGTTCATTTATTAGTGTAGGTAAATACACAATGTAAGTCGTGTTGAGAGGTGCTGTTCCGCCGCTGCTTGCTGCTCACGGCGTCGCCGAGCATGCTCTCTTGCACCCCTTGGGTGACGTCTGCTTCGTTTCTGTGGAGCCTGTCGCGACCCGGCCCACCCTCTCCCCAGACCGCAACGCGCGGCTTCCTTCACGCGTGAGCCTTCTGTGCACATTGCTTCATGTAATGACGAATGATGGTCACTTGGACAGCTCCTTCGGCCGGCGCTGGCGCACGAGCTTCTAACGAGATTGGGTGTTGCGATTTGAGTGACTCGTCAGCGAGGGCTGCGGCTGGAGAAGGTCCTACGGTGGGTATCAGAGACGCTAAGGATGACGATGCTGGAGGCGCATCGCTCCCGTCCATGCGCTCCAGCTTTGGCTCAGGCTGCAGGGCGAGTGACATGAGACAGGGAGTCAGCTTGCAGCCTGGAGTCGAGGCCGTGTGTCGCCATTGTAACAAGCTGGTGAAGGACAAGCAGCTAAACGGGACGCTGCTGGCGAGGCATTTCCACATCTGCGGCAAGGGTCCGCTCACGGTACGGCAGGTGGCCTGCAGACCAAGCACTACTTTGCAGAAGACACAGCCTCGACCGATTGACCGACCCAGCCTGATCAACCACGATCCATGTTCAAGTGTCCATGGTTGTCAGTATGAATGGTCACATAAGTAAACCTTTAATGAATGGTCGGTCCCTCGAGCCTTTACATTAATGTAATAATTGATTGACACATTAATGAAAAGTTAAAATGAATTCTTTGAACCCCGTAACAACCCTGATCAGTTGTGCAGCTGGCAACTGGTGCTGACATGGTCGGGAACTCCCTTGGAAATCTCAGATCCTCCGTTTACTACTCAACGGACCCTCACCCACAGCTGTCACTGGCGTGAGCAGGACCAGCTCAGGTCCTAGGGGTCTCATCTGAGGCACGCAATTCGTAATCTGCAGTTTCTTTCTGCTCCTGTCCGGCTAGACCAGAGTCAGGCACTCAGCAGTACCCCACAATGAAGAGAATACCAAGATGTTCATCGTGTTTGTTTCTTTCGCATCTCATGCGTTGCCGCCGAGCTATAAGAAATCGACGATAATCGCTGTGCTTTTATTGGAAGCCACTGTCTGGGTGGGCCAGAGCCTTGGATTCCTGGCGTGGCGCGCTTCCTTCGAATCAGTTAGGCCGGCCTCAGTGTGGGATAAGTTTATACAAGTAAAGACGGAATGGGACCGACTGACCGCAAGAGCGGAAAGCAACAGCTATTACCGTTGAGGCAAAAAAGATAGCGCTTTATCGCCCGGACGTTCGATAGGGAGCAAGCCGGCCCGACGCGGACGGCGTGCCCCCACGTCGAAGGTAAGGGCGAAACATCATGCCCTTCAACCGACCGAGCGAAGGCCGAATGGCCGATCGCTACGATCATGGCAAACAATACGAAACATCCTTCCAAAGCAAGGACAAATAAACAATAAAAAAAAAGAATAATAGTCCCCCAAAGGGCGGGCCACAAGTGGTCCCAAACCAACAAGGTTGGGGCCACCGGGCAGGGGGGCTACAAGCCTTTAAATACCGGAATTCGGTATGAACATCGGATGTGCTACAATCAGATACATCGACGAGCTTTGCGACATTCTCGGAGAGTTGCAGACACTGGACAGCAGTGTGCATGTCGAGAATAGCAGACAAGATGATACAAAGCGAGCGATGAGGGCACTTCTATTGGTGCGTCAACCACAATTTACTTTGTGTCGAGCTTGCCTGTCAGACCAGCAAAGTGTAGTTTCTGACCCCCCTATGCTGTCTGCATCTCCAGTCTTGCGCGAATTGGCGATGGAGCTGGCGGCCGCCATTTCTATCATTTTGTCGCCCGTCCTACGAGAAGAGACCATTGGGGCACTGTTCAGCACCGGTGTAAAGCACTCGATACTTGACAGAGTCTCGGTGCACGGCAATCTATGAAGATTGAGGTGTTGTTTTCTCTCTCCACCATGGCAGCCCGCCGTGGTGGTCGCCGTGACGCGCATGGCGGCCAATCGCCCAACTTCAGCTCAGTAACTGACCCGTTTTTCCACCTTCACGCTTGTTCTCCAGCTCTCTTCCCTTCCAGTAGCCCAAATGGTCCTCTTCCTTTCGGGAGTGGGAGGATAACGCAATGGAAATACCAGGAGGAGCGAAGGGGGTGTGCCCCCTCCAAAGCGTCTCATCCGAGGTCTCTCAGCACAGGGGGCACGGGAAGGGCTCGCCATGGGCGCGCCGGCGTGCCAGCGCGCAAGCGCAGCAACGAGTTGCACCGGCCAAGCCGCAGGAGTGAGCACTTAAAGCCAAATGTTGACTTCAACATAGGAGTGGCAGTACTGGCCCCACGTAAGTGGAATGTCGCGCCACACGGAGCTGTGGAAGACTGCTGGTCCGGTCTGTTTCTCTTTGTGCATTTGATCTCGGGTCTTCACAAGTGAGGGTTGCTTTGCATCAAGTCCGACCGGATTTTGTGTGCTTTCTGCGCTTTATCATATTAAAGTTTTGTGCGGCCCGCAGGTGCTGGGGTTGGAGATTCTGATTGGCGAGATTTTAACGTGACCCGAGAGGGAAGAGGGGGAGATAATGCGGGGCTGGGCCTCGCTTCTCCCCAAGAAACTGTTGGTCCAAACACCATCTGCTTGTTTCGTTGTGGACGGTTCCACAACAGGGATAGCGTGTGTGCCACTTGCACTTCTTCCCGTTGCCGCGGCACGAGAGGCAGCCATTGCACACTGTATCAGATGGGGTGCTGGTTGTGCGTCAGGTTTTTTCCACAGTAAGGTTTGCGGTCTACCAATAAAGATGCTCTGTCGCACTCGCTGTAAAGAAAGGCGATTGACGCCGAAGGTTAGCGGGCCAATAAAGATGCTCAAAGCCCGCTCCGACATGCGAGTCGGATACTCGAGCTTGGAAGGGGATGAGCACACCCGATAAACTGTGGAGGGGGTACCCAATGATGACAAGCAAACTCAAAGTTTTCTGAAGCTCCTGTGATAGTGGCAGCGCAGAACGGCTAGGTGGAAGTTTTGGTCCCTTTCTACTGGCGTAACGGCAGAAGCCCTGTCTACCTTTGCGAGCGCCCTTGAAACCGTCCCCTGAAGATGGCGGGGGACGATTTGACAGTTGCCTGTGCAACCAGATACTGAAACAGAAGTCCTGGTTTGGAACATGGGAAGGCGACGGCCACTAACCCCTCTTTCTCACGAGGTCCGTGCACGCCTTTCTTGTGCGATGTGCCCAAGCGCCGTGACAGTAGGAAAGCCCAGCGTCGGCCTGTGTGCTCCCATCGCTCATCACACAAGCATGCTGAAAAACTATCGGATGTAAGTAGTCAGGTAAACTGGCAGCTAATGACGAAGTGGCGCTGGATACAGAACAGTATCTCACACGATGGGTAGTTCCTGAGCTACCATGATAAGGCCGAACAGAAACGCTTGTCTTTACGCTCATGAGCACTCCCGGCCCCGGCCACGGGCTCCACTACGCTTGCTCCAAATAAGGCATCTTCGCCTCCCACCCTGCGCGGCATCCCCCCCCGCTGGCAGGCAGGATTGGCAGGGCGGATGGCTATCCATCTGCCGCCGATAGGTCAATCCAGGGCAAGGAGGGGCGCGCCGACGGGCGGCCCTTCCTCCCGATTTGGACTCTCTGGTTTCGGCGGCGGGCAGTCGGGGAGATCTCACGAAGGTCCCCGGTGATGATCCACGGAATTTACCGTCGATTGTGGCAGCCCTTTTCGGGGGGGCACTTGACTATTTCACATGCTCTGCTCGACTTGGAGGGATCTTAATTCGCATCCTAGGTGAGGTCGGCCAATTAGGCCGAGCACGAATGGCGCACGGCTGGGCGAGCCCAACGGTCCTCCTTTTAACCAACGACAATCTAACTGCTCTCGACATAGCGAGCGCACTTGACAGGCGGCACTCAGCTGCCAGCCGCTCTAACTGCCGTCACGGTTCCCGCACGAGGATTTTGCGAACTTGGTGGCGGCGTCGAATGCACGGAGCTGCGGGTTTGGCAGAGACGTTCTTCCGGCCGCCTTTCCCCATCTCTGCACCGGCGGGAGTGGAGGATCTCTTTGTGGATGTATCTGTTTTCGGTCGCTGTGTGGGCGTAGCGTTTCGAATGGGAAACAGTCACGTCCGCTCGCGGCGTCGTTGCCGCCCCGTCGAGCGAGTTACTTGTTTTGTTTTTTTATGCAAGCCCCACCTCAGGTTCTTAAGCGTCAGCGACTCTCTCCCACTGCGGCCTTCGGTCCACTCCGTCGCCCCTCCGGTGCCAAGAGGGCGGTCGCCGCGAGTCAAGTACTGTAAATCGTCAAATGCCTGGCTCTTTGACCCATCTGGCTGATTTACAGTCTTGCCATGCGAGCTTGGGTTGCGAGAGATCCTCTTCGGCTCGGTGTCCACATTGCTCCCACACGTTCTGCACCTTCACCCCCGCCCCCGCCCATCCGCCACTTTCCTAACAGCTATGTCGTGCACTTCTTATAAGGTGCGGTGCGACGACGGCGTGCGGGAGCTCCATATCTTTCTGGGTTAGTTGTTTTCCTGGGAGGTCTCGGGAGGTGGGGGTTTCCAGGCTCCCTTGCGGTTGCGACCTTCCCCCCTTCATCTCCCCTCCACTTGCAACTGCCTTTCTCTTTTCCCCGCAGCTCACTCCCTCTCTTCCCCCCTCTATCCCTCCTTTCTCTCTTCTCGCGTTGACAGAGCGTGCGCTGCCAACCGAGTCTCGGCGTTCCAGTCCACTTGAGGTGGGAGGAGGGGGAAAATATTGGGGCGAAGAAGGCGGGTGAGTTGCAACCCCTGCAGCGCGCGCGTTGTCTGGGGGTGGGGTGGGGGCGTGCGGGCGTGGTTGGTGCGGTGTTCTGCAGAAAAGGTGGTTAGAAGTGGCAGCGATGGCAGCATCGAGGAGATTAGGCGTTACAAGGAAGAACGCGTCATTGGGTGATCCCCGCCCGGCGGCGTGGTCTTCCAAGCCCGACTGCGGCACCGGATCTGCTCCCGGTTGTCAAGTGCACTTAACTTACGGTCCTTCACTGGGCGGACGATCTGTCTTCATACAAAAAGTCGACTGGTCGCTATTAGAGGACCCCCCTCAAGCGGACCAGGATCCCTGGAACCGAAAGAAAAAATGGGCAGAAAAATAAACATATTACCCCCGTGCTCAGGAGGTCGAAAAGAGTCTGACGGTGTGCTTCGCTGCTTAGTCAACGGACTGAAGGAGTTCTGACTGGGCTGATTCGATTGGCTGTCGCTACGTTACATGCTCATGCGACTTCGCTTCATGACGTTACTTTGTAGTCCATTGTCGGACAGTCACGTTGGTGCGTACGCCCTGAGTGGGCGGAAAAACACCGTGTTCGTCCGCCCACCCCCCCCCACATACTGAGCACCCCATTACTACAGAAGAAGGCCAACAAGTGACTCACAGCCTTCGGAATGGGTAGATCCGGCTAACAAGCGGCGTGTTCTTGCACGAAAGTGGCCTGTGCCGTTCGAACGACTCTTCCAAACTGACGTGGCCACGTCACAACCAATGGATGCCACACGTATGGCAGCCATCGCTTGTGATATCGATCAGCACGTTGTCTCGTGACCTCAGATCGAGGGTCGTGGTGGGCGCCGATCGATCGAAGATCGTCTTCCACGTGTCTTCACGTGTCACGGACGGTCGCTGGGCGATCGCATGAGACAAGTCTTATGGACGGTACGAGTACGAATTTATGCTGGAATTAGAGTTTGTCACAGACACGCAACCATACGATAATATAAGGGTTACAGTGCGACCCCTCACTCGGCCGCCCCGCAGTTCTGCCGATCGGCACAACTGAGGGGGGGGTACGCATTAAGTGGCCCTCCATGGAGCAGAGAATGCGACACATACTTCCTCTCCTCAGAAGCGATATTGGAAAACTTGTCGTGTCACTTGTTCTGGGAGTAATGGTTCATGGCGACATTATTTTGTGGTATTTTGTGAATGACCACCAGTCGCCGTCGCTCGCTGTCACTCGCCCACCCCCGACGGAGCACGCTACTGTCCACTGATCGCCCATCCTCACGCCTATGAACGCACCTCATCCCTCCCCGCACCCCTGCCGCTCTCCAACCGTCTTTGATTGCTATGGCGGACGATACTCAAGAACGTCCTTCCCCCCCACCAACCCTCCTTGCAGCTCTTTTGACAGCCGCCGCCCTGATCCCACAGGCGTCAGCGGCACTCTCGGCCCGACCATAGGCGGCCGAAGCGGTCAACAATGCGGCAAGCGCTGCTCTCGATGCCGTTCGCCAAGCACTGCAAGACAACCCCATCCCCCCAGCTCTACCCGCACCCCCAGCTCCCGGGACGTCTGGAGTCGTTGCTTCAGGCGCCCCACGCGGCGAGCGACCAACCAGCGCCGCCCTCCACGCCGTCGGACAAGCAATACAAGACCGGCCTCCCTCACCAGCTCTACCCGCACCCCCAGCTCCCGAGGTGCCTGGGGCTGCTGCTCACGGCGCCCCACGCGGAGATCGACCGAGGAGGGCAAGCCTCACCATCCAGCAGAAGCAGCTGCTCATAACGCAAGTTGACGACAAGATCCCTCGCGCCGTGTTGGCGCAGATGTATGGAATCTCCAAACGGACCATCCACAGCGTTTCTGCGCGGCGGCGAGAGGTGTGGGCCGCTGCTGCAGCGGGCGCCCCCTCCTTTGCGCGGTGCGTCCAACCATGCCGTTTTCCGCTGGTAGACTCCCTCCTTTTCGAATGGTTTATGCGCATTCGCAACATGGGGCGCAAGACGATGCCCCTCTCTCGGCTGGCCTTGTTTGTTAAGGCCCGCGAGCTGGCGCAACGCCATTATCCAGGGCAGGACTTCTCGGCGTCGAATCGGTTCGTCGACCGCTGGGCAAGGCGCCACAGAGTTCGGAGCGTCCACCTCCACGGCTCCGGTGGCGGCGTGGATGTTGTGGAAGGGGAAGCAAGAATGGCGGAACTAAGGGCAAAAATGGTTGGCCTCGACCCAGACTGTATTCTGAACATGGACGAGGCGGCGCTGTTCTACCAACTGGCACCCACCCGCTCCTACGTTCTGGACTGTGACGCCCGGGAGACGCGTGGCACGGCTATGCAGACGGCTAAAGCACGCATCACTCTTATTGTTTGTGTCAACGCAACGGGCACGTTCAAGTCTCTCTCCATTATTGGGAAGGCAGCCGAACCGGTTTGCTTCCGTGGGGTGCAGGATCTTCCCTTGCGGTACTACAACCAAAAGAACGCGTGGATGGACTCCACTGTGTACACCAAGTGGCTGGCCGACCTCTCCACTGATTGGGCCGCCTTCACGGCGCAGCGCGGCTTTTTAGTCATGGACAATGCGTCTGGGCACGACTCGTCGAAAACAAGCGGCCGAATGGACATCGAGTGGCTGCCGCCCAATACGACGGCGCGTTTTCAACCGGCGGACCGAGGCGCCATCAATGCGGTTAAGGCAACCTATAAGCGCGGCATGATGCGAGATATGCTCGTGGCGTTTGACCAGCAATTTGAGGAGACCCCGCACGAGCGGGACGCGCGGCGGAGGAGGGACGCTCGGGCAAGGCCCGGGTCGCTCGGGGTGGTGGATGGGCGGGCGCCGCATGTGCTGGACGCCATGCGCCTCGTCAAGGAGGCGTTCGACGGCCTATCTCCTGCTGCCATCATGCGCTGCTGGCTGCGCGCCAGCTGCACTCCGCCCGACGTGTCGCGCCTCATCCAGTTGAGGCTCGACGCGGCGGTGGCGTGGACGCGCGAGCCCCGCCCGACCGACGATGCACAGGCCATTGTTGCATTGCTGCGCAGCGCGAGGAGCGTGCGCCCAGTTGGCCGGCGGCTTGCTGGCGAGGGCGGCATCAGCACGCATGAGGGGTTCATTTCTGGCAGCTATCCTCGTGCGCTGTCTGTTATTGAGGTATGGCTTAGGGATGAAGAGAGCGCGGAATCCATTATGTCTTTTCTGGACACAGAAATAAACTGACACCTGGCCAGACGGGCCAGCCCGCCGTGGATCCATGCCCAACTATCCGATGTCTTCGTTTCGATATTTCTCGCAAGGAGGAAAAAAACTGCACGAAGGCCACAGACGACAAGCTATGAATCTCTCAAGTTGGCATGGCGGGGGGCTGGGGCGAGAGGGGGTGGGCGGCAGTGCGCCCGGCGGTACCCGCTGCGGCGGCTCGCGGGGGCTCCGCTGCGGTGGTGGATTCTGATGGTGCAATCGGGGGGGCGTCCCGCCAAAGTGCTACTGTGTCCAGCGGGGCGTCGTTGGGGTGGGCGTCCCCCAAGGCAATGACGGGTGACCAAATTGGGTCGGGGTCCGCCGCATGGCTGTCGGGGGGCGGCGCAGGGGATGCGGGGGTGGTGTGGCGGACAGCGGGGGGGGGCTCAGCGCCCAGCGTTATCTACGTCGGCGCCGTGACTGACTGGGTGACTCCACCGGGCGAGGGTCACACCTGAAGGTCTTGTTCTGTGGGCAGGGCGGGTGGGAGGCTAGGCGCCTAGCATCGTCGGCCGCAGCTTCGTGCCTGATTGGGTGGCCCCGGCGGGCGCGGGTCCCACCTGAGTGTGTTGGGTTGGGGGGGGAAAGCGTGGAGATTGCGGCGGGGGTATGAGGGGGGGGTTGATGCGGGGGGGAGGGGGGCGGGGGACGAGGGGGGAGAGTGGGCGCAGGGGAGCACAGGGGCGGGCGAGGGGGATGGGGGCAGGCCGCCCGGCGGCATCCGGCGCGACGCCTCGCCTCGGCAGGGGGGGTGGCTCACGGCGACGGAATCGGGGGCCCGTGCTACGTGAGTGCTGGGCAGGGCTCGGTGAGAGCGGAGGTGGGTCGACCCGCAATGTCCAGCGCATCGCGCCCAGCGATGACAATGACGAATGACCGAATTTGGTCGGGTCCCGCGCAAGTGCAGCGCATGTCGGGGGTGCTGGCGGGGACGGCGGGACGGGGGGCTCGTCGGGCGGTAGCGGGTAGGGGTGGCCCGGGGCTTGGGGTGGGGGGGGTGCCGGTGGGGCCGCAGGGGGGTGAGGGGGAGGGGGTCGGACGAGGCGTGGGGCAAGGCGGCGGCGGTGGCAAGGGGGAGGGGGATGGGGTCGGACGGGGTTGGGGGTGTGTTGGGGGGGGCGGCAACATCCGAGGTTGTGTGGCGATTGCATATTTACTCTCAAGTTCTTTCTCGTGGTCCGGGCAGACTACCCCTAGGAAACGGCCAGCCTGTCTGCTTCAACCCATTTACGTGGGTCCACATCCGATTGGCAATATGGGCCCGGACACTTTCAGGAGGGCCACCTCTTTGGTCTACCCTGGGGCAAGTGAGGGGTCGCACTCTATGAGTATGGCTGCCGGTTTGTGACACGCATTTACTCATTACAAATGCTTTTCCAGCGAATGAGGTGGGTTTGTATTTGGATCACTGCCTCGGATAGCCGCGATCGACTGTTTCCTACGAAAAAGACGCCCGCCTGGGTCGATCGCGTGTGACACGCATTTACTCATTACAAATGCTTTTCCAGCGAATGAGGTGGTCCAAAAACGAATACGACCTGTCGTGGGGCTAGTGTGTTGCGTTTCGTCCTCAGGGCGGCCCCGGTACTCGGGCACGGAGGCATGGACCAAAACAAACTGTGTCTCACTAGTCAAGAGCACCTTTCATGCTGTGCCGTTTAATCAGGGCCTCATATCTACGGATAGCGCTCAGCAATAGGGTTTTTGTGGCATTGTAGCCTCTTGGGATCGTTGGAACCCGGAAGACTGACTTGGGACTCGGCTGGCAGCGTTCCGTGGAACCACGCGATGGCTGAGGGTCCCTGCATCGGTGGCCTGTGGCTGTGGCGACACGCCCGGTGCCCTGATTGGTCACCCGAAGCAGTGGACTTGCCCGGCTGGGGGCATACTGACCTTCGGGCTATTTGCTTGATTTTTCGCATGTGTTTTCCCTGCGTGATCTCGTGTCTTCCTTCTTTTTCTTATTGGGAATCTTGGGGATTGGCATCTGTGAGTGGGGGAATTTCGCTTGCTTTTTGTGTTGGCCCCGTGAGCGGCCGGTGCCTTGCTGGCTCTTGGCCCGCCGGGGGCGCCCTCTTGGGGCCTCGCTCTGGGCCGCTTGAGCAGTCAGGGCGGAGGTTCTTGAGGGGTGCTTCGGGTTTCTCCCCGGGGCCATCTTGTAAAATCAACAGTGCTTTTGGTTCCTTCTTCCTCGGGCTTTTGTCCTTTTTACGTTTGCCCCTTACCGTTGCGTGCGAGTTGATCAGCAAGGGCTCTTGCCTGTTCCTTCCTGGGCTCGCGACTGTGGTCTCTGTGTGTGTGCTTGTGGTCTGTGGTTCTGAAAATCTGGGTCCCAGTTGTGCAGCACGCCTCGGGGGGGTGCTAAAGAGCACGCCGGGCGTGATCAAAGGCGTGCTTTAGAGCGTAAAACGCCCGCACGCCCCGATTTTCCGGGAGCGCTTAAGGGGGAAGTCACACACTTACGGAAGACTTAGAAGTACATTGAGACTTAGCATTGCGCGTGACGATGCAACTCTAACCGAAAGATATTCCGCTGAGGCTGTCCGTCCGAGCGGGGTTGCCCCGTTGCGACCCGCCTTGTTATGTGTACTGTACGTATGACACATTAAGTGAGTGGCTCCGTGCTGTCTCACTGGGCACTCTGCACATGGCCCCGTGTATTACTGTTCTCCCAATTTTGGCCGATCCGGACAAGAACAACACTGCATGAACAACTGTGTGAGCCAATCGCGTGCTGGCAGGTGAGGGCGAGCCAATCGCGTGCTCTTGGGGCCCGATCGCCCAGAGCAGATGATTGGCTGCAGCCACAGTGGGCCTCTTACCAATCGCTGATTGGTCGAAACACTGGTGTTCTCTCGGCTGAGATCGCCGAAGATTCCCCCCACATCGGCTCGTTCCTCTCCGGAACAGTTGTCCAGCTTGTCTTGGTGTCTGTTCCACTCAGGTTCTCCCCTCCATGTGTTCGGAGTCCCGGGAAAGTCGCAGATCTCACAACAATGGAGGCTGATTCGGAGCTCTCATTGGTCAGAGATGCATCCTGTGAGGCATATCATTGGTGAGTGGACTGTTGTTCTTGTTCTTGTCCGGATCGGCCAAAATTGGGAGAACTGCAATAAGAATCCTGTCTCGGCAGTCCGATTCAAGTAGGATACGTGCCCTGGCAAGGGGTCGCAGGCCCAGCCTGGGGCGGCACGGCCCCGATACCATGCACACACGAGCTCTCAATTTCTCCAACATTCTTCTGACCAATAGAATCCGACCTGGCCCAGGTTCGTCCAGTAAGTGATGGACAGGAGCGACCGCTCTCGACGATTCCTAGCCGCACTTAGTGTGTACCGGCTCACAGCGCGCGCCAGTAGATTCCCCGGAACACTGCATTCACATATTTCACCGTGCATGGGAAGAATAGTTTGAAAGATCATCATCGCCTCGACTTTGAAATTATCTTTTGCCCAGTCGCAGGTTTCTGGTGGTCGCCGCGCCCCTCACTTCACCCTTCCGTCCCTGGGGCTGCCTCCATACCTCGTCCCGTCGGATGTCCAGGCTCCCCCACCACATTCACCGCCATCACCATTCGCACCACGCGTCATGCCGAGAGCCCCCCCCCCCCCCCCCCCAGCATGGCCACCGCTGCCGACGGCCATCGTCGCCGGAACAGCCGCCGACGACGCCGCCGCTACCGTCGCCGCGACCGCCGCCTGTCCCCACCGCGGCGGTGGCGAACACCACTGCCGCAGCCCTCGCGTCGACGCAAGCCTTCACCTGGTCCGCGCCGCCCACACTGGCGGCGGCGCGCGTGGCGGCAGGGGCACTGGCAGCAGCGCCGGCCGACAGGCTCTCAGCCGCAGTCACCGCCGCTGACAGGGAGGAGTCACTGCCGCGGACGGGGACGAGTCACCGCCCATGGGGCCGCCGCCACCCCCTACTACATTTGTTAGTGCGTCCGCGAGCGCCGCTGTCGCCCCGCCGGCCGCGTCGAGGCCCCCACCTCCTGCCCGTGACGGACACCGGCACTCACGCCCCGGCTCCGTCGCACCCTGCGGAGCAGGCCCCTCGGCAGCGGCGGGGATGGTACCCGAGCCCCTCGGGCACCACCCGCCCATTACGGATGACACCTTGGCGCCCCCTTGCCCATTTCCGTCACCCATTGACGATGGCGCATAGTGAGGCTCGCGTGTAGTCGGCAGTTTGTACCAACGTGTGTCTGCCAGCGAGCCACTCATACAGAAGAGGCATGTCGACGGGAGCCACAGGCGCCGGCAGGCCAACCGCAAGTTGGTAACAGCTCTTTCGGTTGTATTGCACGTTGAGTCGTCATCGGCAGCATTTAGATACATATTCATACATACGTAGTAGAAGTTGTGGGAAAGAGCATGGGGCGTGCTGGGCGTGATCGGCTTTTTGGGGCGTGCTGAGGGCGTGTTTAGGGCGCGTCACGCCCGCACGCCCCGTGAAAAGGGGCGTGCTGCACGAACCTAATCAGAACAGACGGAAGCTGAAGATCCGGCGAGTAGTTTTCCACGCACTTTCATTTTATTGATAGGACAAAAATTATTCATGAAATACGAACACTTTGTGAGCCAATGTTTCTTTACTTTCATGGCGCTTTTGTGATGGTCTCAACCGCGAGCTGGGAATGACCTCCACGACTGACCCTCCGACAGCCGATGTGACGGCGCGCCGTGAAAGGCCCCACTCGCGCCATCGCCGTTGGCTTCGTGACCGCCTGCGCTCCATTCGTGACTAGTGGAAGGCGCCCTCCTCGTCTGTCGGCCAGTTCTACGTCCTGCTTGCTGTTTGTCGTAGCGGAGAGTGAAGCCGGGTGGCCGCGGCCAGTCCCGCCGTTTGCTGTCAATGTTGGTGGTGTGCCCGCTCTGCAACACGTGGACGTGAGTTTGTCCCTCCCCCTGCCTGCCTCCCTTCCTCCTCATGGGCGTGCCCGAGATCCTTCCCGTCGCGGCGTTTGCTGCGACGGGCACGCCGCTGCTCTCATCTGCCGCGTCATGGGCAGGCAGCCCTCGGTGGCCACGAACGACGACTCTGGGCGGCGCTCGTCCGCCAGTTGCTAGCCGTCATGCGCCTCGACGCGGAGTTCATGTGGCGGCCATGGCCTACAGAGGTGAGAGGCTGGCGGGCGACGCGCCCAGGCGCCGGTCGGGTGAGCAGGGGGGGGGGAGGAAGGTAGAGAGCGACGGCAACAGTTTGCGGCCGCGCCGCGCTGGGCTGCCGGTTCTGGGCACAGCGGCGGCTGCGGAGTCAGCAGCGGCATCTTTCCCTGCGGTACAACAGACAGCTACGGTGGCTGCGGCGACGCTGTGGGCAGCGGCGTCGGCGGCGGCATCGGCGGCTGCTGCACCTCTCTCTCCACCCTCACGTCCTGGACGGCGCAATCCCCTTGTGGCTGTGCCTTGCCGCAACTCCCGCAAGGCGAAGCCCACTGACAAGAAGCGGCGACGGGTGGCGGGCAAGGGCAGCACCGCTCCCCCCGCCTGGGCGTCGCCCCCCCCTAGCGCCCCCCCGGCGCCATTATCACCTGATGTTGTGGGCGGCGCCCGTGCTGCTGCTGCAGGCTACCCTTCTGGGGACTCGTGGGGCGACGCCGACGACGATTTTATCCCCGCCTCCGTCCTTGACTGCTGTGTCAAGCTGTACGTGACGCACTCGGTCCCCAACTACTCACTGCCGTGGCAGAAGCTTCGTCAATGCAGCAGCACGTCATCGGGCTTTGTGGTGGCCGCACCCGAAGGAGGGGGCGCTGGCGGGCCCAGTCGGGTGATCCTGACCAACGCCCACTGTGTCGCACACGCCGTATCTGTGCTGGTGCGAAAGCGCGGGGGGGATACCAAGTATGCGGCGTCGGTGGCGTCGGTGGGTAATGAATGCGACCTGGCTCTCCTCATCGTGGAAGACGAACGGTTTTGGGGGGACGAAGACGGCGACGGGGAGGGAGAGGGCGAGGACGGTGCGGACGCGCCCGTGGCAGGCACCCGCCGGCTTCCCGCAGTCAAGGGCGGTGGTGGTGGTCGCGGCCGGCACCACAAGGAGGCTATGGCCCCGGGTGGGCTGGTGTTTGGCCCCCTCCCTCGGCTACAAGACGCGGTAACTGTTGTTGGTTATCCCCTTGGTGGGGAGAACCTGGCGATATCTGCCGGGGTCGTCTCGCGTATTGAGATGGCCAGCTACGCGCACGGCGATGCGGAACTGCTGACTGTGCAGGTCGATGCTCCTATCAACGCCGGGAATAGCGGCGGCCCGGTCTTTGCCGAGAACAACACCTGTGTTGGGGTGGCCTTTCAGAGCATGTCGTCAGCCGATGCCGAAGCGGTGGGGTGGATTATCCCGTCGGCAGTTGTCCACCACTTTCTTGTCGACTATGGGCGCAACGGTCGCCACACGGGGTTTCCGACTGCGGGCTTTTCGTGGCAGCGGCTAGAGAGCGCCGCGATGCGGGCGGCTGTGGGGGTGGGACCCGCTGCCCTCGGGGGAGCTAATGGCGTTGGCGCCAGCGTGGGTGTACTGGTCAAGCGCGTCGACGCTTGCGGGGATGTGGCACAGGTGCTCAGGCGGGGAGACGTCTTGACGGCCATTGACGGGGTCGCTGTGTCGTCGGCAGGGACGGTTCCGTTTCGGCCCGGAGAGCGCATCCATTTTTCCTACCTCATCGCGTCAAAGATGGTGGGCGACCAAGTGACGCTGAGCATCTCCCGGCCAGTGGCCGCGCGGGTAGACGGGGTCGAGGGGGGCCCGACTGGTGGTGCGGCGCTTCCGTCTGCCAACGGGGAAGCGGCGGCGGCAGCAGTCAGCCCTACTTCCAGCGCGAAGGGGGTGGCCCCGGGCTCCGTGGCCCAGTCGGCAGTGGCGTCCGCCTCAGCCCCGCGCTCTCCGCTTTCACCTTCCGGGACCCCCACCGCGTTGCCTCTTCCCGTCCCTGCGACTACCACCACCCCGCTGACAGTCACGTATGCGCTGCCTTCGATGGCGGCTCGCCGGCTGGTGCCCGTCCACGACCCCACCCCCGTCCCCCCCTTCCTTGTCGTCGGGGGCCTGGTCTTTTTCGCGCTCACGCAGCCCTTCCTGGAGGCGGAGTTTGGCGAAGATTGGCGACTCGACGCCCCCGTTGGCCTCGTCTACCGCGCCCAGTTTGCGGGCAAGGCCGCGCCGGACGACCAAGTGGTGGTGCTGGCGCAGGTGCTGAGCCACCCGCTCAACCGGGGGTACGAGCACCTGAATGAGGGGCTCCCGGCGGCGTTGCTGTCCATTGATGGCGTGCCGGTGACCAACTTGCGCCAAGCCGCCGCGGTGCTGGGCACTGGTGGCACCTCCCCCGCGGCTGAGTACATTCGCTTTGCCCTTGAGGGCGACGTGACTGTGGTGCTGGAGCGGGCGGCGTCAGCGGCGCGAATGGGGGAGGTCCTCGACGCGCATGGCATCCCGCGGCCGCTGCCAGGCGACGACGCGGGCGGCCTTGGCGTGCTGCACAACTGGACAGAGGAGGGGGGGGCACAGGGGGCCCTCGGGGGAGGGGACCCCCCCACCGGTGTCCCCGCAGAGGCAGAGTCGCCGGCGAGCGGCGAGCGACGGCCATCCGCTGCGTAGCGTACACGACTTTCAGTGGTTGAGGGGAGGCAGCCCACCTCTTCTTTTTTTTTTGCTCTCGTTGTTGTACGTGTCTGATCTGTTATGTGTGGACAAGCCCGCCGTGGACCTGTCGATACGGCGGGCGGCGGTCGCCCGACCGCAACCCGACCCGCCGTGAGCCTCAGGCGCCACCACCGCCGCGGGCGCCCTCCCCCCCCCCCACCGTCGCAAGTTCACTTTGGCAGACGGACTGGACGCCCAAGATGCTGGACGTGGCCGTAGACCTGCCTCTAGAGTTGGACCTTACCCACCTGCATGGCAGCGGGATGCGACCGTGGGAGACGGCTCTGCCTAAGGACGAGCCGCCCGTAAGATGGGGTCTGGTGCTGGCGCTGCCGCGCACGCGGTTGTGGTGCCTGACGACGCGATTGTGGCAACGGCGGCGTCCATGGTACCTTGCCAGCAAGGCTCCTCAACCACGCCACCCGCCACCCCCCTCCCTCTCCTCCCCTGCCGCCCGCCGCCCGCCGCCTCCGCCGCAGCCGCCGCCGCTGCAGCCGCCACTTGCACCGTCGGCAGCAGCCACCGGCACCTCGGCGCCTGCCGGCGGCGCCCCATCTGGCCACATCTCGCCCGCCTGCCCGCGTGCCGGGACGACGCCGACGCCGCCATCACTGGCGGCGGCGGCAGCGGCGTGCGTCAAGCGTCGCGGTTTCTTGGCGAGGGGGGGGGAGGTGGTGGTGTTGCCGTCGACTGACAGGGAGCATACAGCCATGCAACAGCAATCACGAAGGTAATACTTCCGCGTACGTACAGCGGCGGCGCTGCGACAAGCGGGGGGGAAGCCATGCAACAGCAATTACAAACGCAAGACTCGGCGGTGTCTGCCTCTTCGGAACAGCACGCATAACGTGCTAGCAGCTCAGCTAATCGTCCTTGGTCGCAGTGACCTCCAATTCTGCTTCAAAGAGCGTCTCAGCGTGCTCGATCACGCTGTAGAGGAACGGGCTAGTACAGCCACGCAAGTCCTCCCAGCACACCACAATCGCGTTGTCCATGACTCGCCTAGGATGGCTCGCTTTGTCATCCTGGTAGTTGGTCCTGCTCCCCACCTCCGCCGTTTCGCGCCGGCCCCTCTTGGTGCCTACGCGTCAACGCTCTGCCCTCTTTTTCTTTTCCCACCATCCTCCCTGCATGACCTGCTTTGCTTCTGTATGCACATCTTGCCGTTTCATGGTGGGCCTTTGGGGCTTCGTTTGTTCCCTAGCTTTTGTTTGTTCTTACTCATTCTCTGTTAATATGCGCAGCTCAAACAAGAAACGTCACTCTCATGGCACCCGCGGCGCTTCATCGGATATGGATGGAAACATGGAATGGGCATGGGGGGGGAAGTGCCCGCCCGCGGACGCCGCCACACCACCATGGGCTTTGTCCAGCCCCGCGTCGGCCGGCGTCAGTGCTCAGAGGGAAAAGGCCTCCTCGAAGGCGGCATACTCAAGCCCCACCCGGATGGCCCGCTCTGCCATCAGCGCCACCCGGTGACGGTCCGCATCGGCGGGGCTCATCCACCCAGGCGGCACCAGCACGTCCGCAAGGGCGGCGGTGGTGGCGGTGGCGGCGGTGGCCGCGAAGGCGTCCCCGAGAAGGGTCCTGTCCCCCCCTCCCCCCCCCCCCGTCGCCGCCGCCGCCTCACCTGCCGCCGCGGCCTCCGCTGCCTCTGCCGCCTCTGCGGCCTCCTCCTCCCGCAGCCACCGCACGTCCTGTGGCGACACCGTGTCGGCCGAGAGGCCGCCGTCCCCCCCCGGGGTGGCCGGGTCAATGAGGAAAAACGCAACGCTGGACCGCCGATCCGGGCGGGCCGGGTCGGCCAGCGAAAACGGCTCCACCCGGTGCTGGACGGTGTTGGGGAAGACCACCACCCGCCCGGGGGTGTCGGCGGCGACGGAGCCCAGGCTGGTGCTGTGCGGCACCCCATCCGCCAGGCCCCAATGCACCGCCGCACCGTGCGCGTCCTCCTGCTTGTACGCCGGGCGGGAGTAGGCGGTACGAAAGGCGAGGCGGTTGACGGCCATGTTGTCCGCCTCGTCGTAGTAGAGGCCGGTAGCGACAATCGCCTCCACCTGCGTGCCCTCCAAGTGCCACGTGCCGCCGCCATAGGAAGAGCCCGCGGGCAACTCAATGCAGGCCACCTTGACCACCGCTTGAAGCCGCCGGCCGCCGTGACGGAACGTCACGGCCTTTGGCGCCGCCGCCTCGTCGGCCTTCTTCGCGGCCAGCGCGTCGGCCCGGGTGTCAAACAGCGCCCCGAGGCGCGCCCGCAGCCGTAGGTCGCGGTGGGCGGCGGCTGCCGCGTCGGCGGCGCGCCTCGCCTCCCGCGCGGCCTGTGCCGCGGGTGCGTCCCCCGCCTCTGTGGCGTGCTCTTGGGCCTCCACGAAGTCTGGACCGTCGGCGATCAAGGCTGCCATGTCCACATGGTCCACGGGATACCGGTCGAGCACCTCCTCGTCCTCATCGGAGAGGACGCGCTGAAAGAGGGGCTCCATCCGCGCCAGCACCGCCTCGAGCGCCCGGTAGACGGGCGCCTGCAGAACGGGGTGCAGGCCGACGATGTAGTGGGAGAGGGTGTCCACGCGGCACCCGTTGACGGCCGTCGACACGTGAAAGGTGGACGGTAGCCACCGGTGGGCGGCCCGCTTCTTGGGCGGCAGCAGGTACGTGCCGGTCGGGTCGAACATGTACCCTCCCGGCCTCACGCCATCCACCCACGCATTGTCGCCGGTATTCCAGTTGGCTTAGTCGGGCGACACGGCGTCGCTCGACGAGGGCGGCCACCCCCGGTAGGCTGCTGCGGAGACACGCACGCCACGGCACCTCCCCGAGGACCGCCGGCGCGGACCGCATCCAGCTGACGCCTGCCGCGTAGGCGTAGAGGGACGGGTGGAGGAGGTCCTGCACGGTGCCACCCGAGCCTGGGTGCCAGTCGGGGGGCCCCGCGGCCGCGAGGCCCGCCGCCGCCACCGCCACCGCCGCCGCCTCGTCGTCGGGGATGAGCGCGTCGGCCGTCCACACCGCCACTACGCCGGCGGGGGCGCCGTCGGCGGGTGCCGTCCGCGCCCGCGCCGCGTCGGCGCGGAGCTCCGTCAACGCCGCCGCGAGCACCGCCAGCCTCAGGGTGCGGTACGGGGCGGCCGTCACCACCCCCCCTGCACGGGGATGTACCACCAGGGGGGGGTCGGCCGCCACCGCCACGGCCGCCGCTGCCTCGGCGGCCCACCGGCATATGATGGTGGTGTCTGCTACCTTGGTCACCCAGTTGGGTTTGGCCTTGAGTGCCCGCAGAAAGGCCAGGACGGTGAGCTCCAGGGCCATTCGCGCCTTAGGGGCAACATAGTAGTTGGCGTACCGCCACTGTCGCAGGGAGGGCACGGGGGCAGGGGCGGTGGCGGCCGCGTGGGCAGGCGCCGCCGCCAAAGCTGCGGCAGACGCCCCACGCCCCACCGTCGGGGGGTCACAGGCCGTCGACGGGGACGGCGCGGGCGGAGTGCAGGGGGGTGTGGGCGGCGGCGTCTCATAAAGGCACCCAGGCAGGGCCATGACACCGAGTCCCGCCGCGGAGCCGACGGGGCCGTACGCACCGAGCGCCACAACGGCCCCCGCCACAAGCAGTGGGCCGCGGCGGAGCAGCAGCGCCGCGGCGGTGGGGATGCTGGCCCCATCCAGCAGGGGCGACCGCACGGACGGCTGCGACCTTGGGGGGGGGCGAGTGGATGAGTACCGTGTGGCCGGCGCTGGGGATGGCTCCAGCACCACCCACGTGGTGCGCGGCCGGCGCCGGGGGGGCGCTACGGCGGCGCCGGAGTCTCGCCGCAGGACCACTCGCGGGGAATTACATTGCATGTGCTGGACGTACAGTACGAGTGCGTCGTCATCCGCCGCTTCGTTCTCGTTGACCGCTGCTCCTTGCGCCATCTGTGGCTGTTCCCGCCACTGCTGTTAAACGGCTTCGCTACCGGGTTACTCCCGGGTCAGACGCCGCCCCGTTTCCGGCCGCCACCCCCCTTCTCCCCCCAGAATCCCGCCCACGGCGCGCCACTCAGCGGCCGACGCCCACCACCCCCACGGTCACCATCGTCAGGGCCGCGCAGAGCAGCCAGTCAGAGGACTATGCCGGCGGGCACGGGGCGCCCATGGACGGCCCGGTCCCTTTGCGGAAGCCCGTGGGGGGTGCAGCCGACGGGCACCCCTACAGCGGCCGCCACACCCAGCGCGGCGTCGTCGATACCCACCGACAGGGTGGTGGCGGGCGCCAGCCATGGGCCCGCGCCGGCAAGCAGCCGTGACGCGGTCAGCCAGGGTGACGAGCTGGGCGTCCACGCCCGTGGCCGCGGCGGCTGCCAGGTGGGCGGCATTTACTTGGAGCGGCGGCCGCGGCATGCCGACAGCCAGTCCGGGTGGGGAGTGCTGGCAGCTGGCCGACCGGGAGCATTCATACCGGGAGGCGCCCCCGGCTGCCGCCCGCTGCGCCCGCCCCCCCCCCCACACACCCAACCAGCCGGGGGGAGCGGCGCGCCGGCACCGCCACAGTCGCCGCAATGGCCACCAGCTGGCGGCGGCAGCGGCGGCGGGCCGCCGCCCGCACCAAGGTCAACATTCACTCCCGGCGGCGGGGGGCGCTTCACCGCCCCATTCGCCTTTTGCCGCCAACGCCAGGCAGCTGTCGCAGGCTACCGCCGTTGCCGCCGCCACGTCCACCACCAGCCAGCGGGGGCACCCCGCCGCTGCCGCCGGCCGCACCACGGCCGCTCGCCCAAAGCGGCGGCACCAGGTCGCCGCCAGCAAGACCGCCGACGGCAGCCGGCGGCAGCGGCTCGCCGACACCGCCACCACCGCCGCCATCGCCACCAGCTGGCACCCGCCGCCCCCCCCCTCCCTCCCCCCAGTCCCTTCCACACCTCCCCATCCCTCCAATCCTCTACCCCCCCACCCCCCCACCCCCCCCCCCCCCTCCCCTCGCCTTCCCCTCCCAACACCGCCACCACCCCAACCACCCACCGCGTCACAGCGCCAACGAGGCGAGCAGCGCGGCAAGTTCCCCGCCGCCCGCATCCCTCCCCCCCCCCCCTGCGCCGACGGCGGCGGGTCGAGGAGCGCCAGCGCGCGGGCCACCACCCGCAGCCGGTGGGCGACATAGGCAGACGATGGGGGGAGGCGCTGCAGGCGGGCTCGCTCCGCCGCCAGCACGGGCTGCAGCGAGGAAGTGGAGGGGGGGGGCACCCCCTCCGCCGCCCCCGCCCCTGCCCCCGCCCCCGCCGCCCCCGCCCCCGCCCCCGCCCCCGCCACCACTACCGCCGCCGACGCAGGTGCTGCCGTCGGTCCTGCCGCCGCTGGTGCAGCTGCCGGTGCGGCCGCTGTTGCAGGCGTCGCTGACGGCGCCGCTGCGGCGGCGGCAGCGGCAGCGGCGGTCGCCTCGTCGGCGGTGGTGTCCATGGTGTCCATGATGAAAGGGGGGGGAGGGAACAAGGGGAGACGGCCCAAGTGGTGGCGGGGGGGCAACCGGCAAGCGAAGGGGGGGGGAGGGGGGGGGGGCTGGTGGCGAGGCCGCCGAAACGGGCCGGGGGCACGGGGGGAGGGCGCCCTGTCGGACAACAGGGTGTCGAGGAAGGATGGTGGAGGGGGATAGGGGGAGATGCGATAATGGGGGGGGGGTGGGCGGGGCGGGGGAATGGCGGGGGGGGTGGTGGGGGGAGGGCATGTGGGGGGAGAGGATGAGGTAGCTATGAGGCGAAGGGCGCCACCGCAGACATAACAGGAACGCCCGAGTCTGCTCTGTAATTGGTCTGTCGTGGTGCGCACGATTGCGCGGCAGGGCCGTGGTTGCAATTGGACAAGGTCGCTGCTTCTGCCAGAGCCGGGGCACGCCATACGTATTTTGTACACAGTACACATCAGGCTCGCGCCCCTCACACAGGGCATACCTACATGAGGGCAAAGAGGGGGCCCGCATGGGCGTGGGCAGGCAGTCTACCCACCACACCTCGCCGTGCGGCCAAGGCGGTCCACAGGGCCGCCTGGAGACACGACCCGACAACGAGGAGCAGAAAAGGCTACAACAGAGGGCCAATGGCAACCCCGCCGGCAGCGGGGCGCACGACGCTGCCAACGTCGGGTGTGGCTCAGACAGCATACACCTGCCCTCCGCCGTCGACCCCCCCCCCCCCCCCCCCCCCCTGCGCCGCGTCCCGCTCCGCCACCGCCGCCGCGATGGCGCGCTCGCCGGCCGCCCACCCCCTGGACGCGGCCACCTGCGCGGCGGCGGCGGCGTCTCCCCCCGCCAGCACAAGCGACCGCACCACCCGCTCGTGGCGGCCGAGGCAGGCGGCGACCAGCGCGCCGCCGCCGCGGGCGCCCACCGCCGCGCCCGCCCGAAGGAGGAGGTCCACATTCGCCGCCCGCCCCGCGGCGGCGGCGTTGCCCAGCGCCAGCTCCCCCCCCGGCTCGTCGAGGCGGCCGCCCGCCCCTGTGGCGAGGAGCTCCCCCAGCAGCCCCGCGTCGGCGGTGGCGGCGGCGTAGCGGAGGCCAAACGCGCGGGCGCCCCCGCCGCCCAGCCCCCCGTACACGAGCAGCGCCCGCACCAGCCGCCGGTCGCCGCGGCCGGTGGCGGCGGCGAGCGCCTCGACGCGCTCCGCCTCGGACGCGTGCGCCGCCCAGTGGGCGCCAATAAAGGGCGGGGACGCCAGCGCCGCCGCGATGCGCTTGTTAAGGGTGAGGAAGGGGCGGAGGTCCTTGCGGGCGGTGCCCTGCGCAATGAGGATGACAATGTCGTCCGGGAGGGGGGGGAGGGGCAGCTCCGAGGGGGGGGGGGGGGGGGGGGGAGGGCGGCGTGGCCGCCATTGTCGTGCCACAGGCAGCGGCGGGTAGGCTTGGGGGGGGGGGGGAAGCGGGGGGGGGGGGGGGGGAGGGGGAGGGAGAAAGGAGGCGGTGGAAAAAGGGCAACGTCGCGGAGAAGAGCAGCCCGCTCACAGCGGCAGAGGGCGGCAGTGCTTGTCGTGGCGACGGAAGGCGATGGGATGGGGGGGAGGCGCCGAGGGGGACGGGACAGAGGTGGCGGTGCCGAAAAAGGCCACCCCGACGGCCCTGCGGGAACACCTCTCTACAAGAGTTCTCTGCAGGCGACAACAGGGTGTGGGGAGCACGCGCGTGGGGGAGGAAACGGAGGGGGGGTGCGCACCCCGTGGGATGCAGACCGGGCGCAACGCGCGCAGGCGCGCTGCCACGGCTCGTAAATAGGAGGCGTACTGTACTGCACGTAAATCCACACCTACTGTTGGAGCGTTAGACCAAAAGGCTGCCCGCCAGGCTGGCTTTGGCCATGTCCACGTGGTCTTTTTTCGCCCGAAGAGCCGGCTCACGCAGTGGCCTCCCCGCGGCCACCGCAATGCAGTGCAACAGGAGTCAAATGGCCTACCCGTCTCTCGCCTAGGGCAACGCCGTGGCACGGCAACAGAACAGCGCCCACGCAGTCAGCCCAAAGAACCGTCCCGGTGGGGAGCGCGCCGTGGGCAAAGTCTGTGCTGCTGCCGAGGCGCTCGTCCCGTGGCCACTACGCCAAACTGGGAAACACTGAAGGCGGCTGGCCGCCACCCACGAGCCCAGACGCAGCTCACCCAGGATGCCCGCCCAACACGGGCGCGGTTACGGTGCCACCGTCTGCAGCTGTCACAGGGGGGCGACGCGCCCCGCGCCGCCCACGATGAGCCGCAAACAGACTGCACCGGCACGCCCCCCCACGCGCCATGGCCACCTCAGTTGCGCATGAACAGACGGAGTGTCTGGGGTGTACATAAAAGCCTCCTTGTCCAGCTCCCCACCTGCCCCTCTTGTCCTCATCTCACCATCACACGCCCCACCACCACCACCTCCCACTCACACGCACACCCGCCTCTCTCGCCTCGCCCGACCAACCCCCCCCACGCCATAATCGGTCACAGCCCTCTCCCCCCGGCTTTTCGCACCCCGCGCCGCCCCGCAGCCATGGCGCCCTCCACCCGCCGTGCCGTTGCCCTGGCCACCGCCTCCACCTTCTTCGTCTCCCAGTCGGCGCTCGCTGCCGCCGCGCCGGCGGCCGCCGACATGGCCCCGTCGGTGGCGCAGGCTACCCCCACCTGCGGCGTGCCGTTTGCATGTACCACCACCACCGCCCTGAGCGGCTTTTTCTGCCTCGCCCGCCCGTCCGCGGCCGCGGTGCCGTGCGCCGGTGGGCAAGGGCCCCCAGCGTTCCGCCTCAAGGACGGTCTCTGCTACCCGACCGTCACCCTTGGGTGGACGTGCAAAGCGGCCACCACTACCACCGCCGGCCGCACGTGTGAGGTTGCCTGCGCGCCGTCGACAGCCACCCCGGCGCCTACCCCTGCGGCCACAGCGTCGCCGGCGCCCACAGCGTCGCCGGCGCCCACCGCGTCGCCGGCGCCCACGACTGGTGGCCGCGGCTTCTTTGGCTTCAAGCCCTCCTACCTGCAGACTGTCTTCAACAACTACTTCCGCCCCATCATCGACGGCGTCGACGGCAAGGACTGCTCCGCCGAAACGGTCGCCAAGACGGGCAGCCTCGACGGCGGCGACGGCCTGCCAGGCCTCAACGGCGGCCGTGGTGGCAACGGTGGCGCCGGCTGCGCCGGCGGCAATGGCGGCGCCGGTGGCCGCGGTGGCGACGGCAACGTTGCCGGCCGCCCCGGTGGCCGCGGCGGCGACGGTGGCGTGGGTGGCCTCGGCGGCGACGGCGGCGACGGCGGCCGTGGCGGCGACGGTGGAGCCGCCGCCGACGGTGGTGACGGCGGTGATGGGGGCGACTCGGGCGTGGGTGGCAGCGGCGGGGACGCGGGCAACGGCGGGGACGGCGGGGACGGGCCGGCCGGGCGGTCGGGGCGTGGTGGCACAAAGGGCCGCGACGGCAAGGACGGCAACCCGGGCCGCAGCATCGCGGCCTAGCCGCGCGGCGCCACGGTCGTCGTCTCGGGGCCACCCAGTTGGGCCCGCTCGTGACCAGCCCCAGTTGATGAGGGGGGAGGGAGCGCACCAGGTCACGCGAGACGTGCCCATAAACTCATAGTGACTCGTCGGTTAACGTCAATGTGCACCCACAGCCGCCTGTGCAACTCAATGCTCAGCCGTTGTCATCAGCCCTGACATAGACAACGAATTCAGTCTCCTTGCAGCAGCGGTCGTCGGGAATGAGCGTCAAAGCACACCTGCCCAAGTGGCAAGAACTTATAGCCGCCACACACCGCACCTGCTACGAGGGCCGCTTCGCGTGTTGGAAAACCCAGACAGGGCCATGTTGCACAGACGGAGAGTTCAGCAGGACAGGAAGGCGTCGAACAAGCGCTGCAATTAGTGTCCGTTGGCCTGGTGCGCAACAACAAGAACGCACAGCTCTTGTCCAGTCAAAAAATGAATAAATAGACAAATCAGGAAGCTCAAAGGCAGCACACCTCACGCATGGGCAATCCCAACAACGCACGCGTGGACGGCACACGCGCTACTACCTGTCCCAGGATACTTGCTACCGTCACCACAGCCAACAACCGTCTGACGGCAGAGCTGACGACCATCTCGGCAGACAGGCCGCTCTGATATCAGAATGTTGCTTCGAAGGACGCTGGAGTCGTGCGAGAGAGGCAGGCGGAGAGGCCCGGGGAGTTGATTCGCCTCCGTAGTGCACGGCTTATGAAGTCTAAGGCATTACGCTACATAACACGGAGACGAGAAGCAAGTAGGCAGCCATTTCAATTGATGACGCCAAAGGCAAGGGGGGCGAGGAAGTTCGCCAACTTGTAGTGTCAGTTTGTGCCAGTCAGATAGTGCCAGTCAAATATGTACTGCCAGTCAGATTGTGCCAGTTAGATTGTGTCAGTCAGATTGTGTCAGTCTGATTGTGACAGTCAGATTGTGACACTCAGATTGTGTCAGTCAGATAGTGACAGGTAGCAAAAGGGCTGGCGCCCCAGCGCCTGCCGTTTTGTCACTACTACGTATTGCTGTTTTCCGAGTTTGGGGTCGCCGCCTGCTACAGCTGTACGCACCACTGTCTCAGCCAATGATTTTTACGCCAGGGAGTCGTGATCCAGCCAATCATAGACTGCTCGTGTGGCAGCCATTCCCCCCCTAAACGTGACAAGCATCCCAGTGCGCTCCCCCCGCGCCCCTTTTCTTCCTTCCGCGGAGCGTGTCCGAGAGCCGGCCTGTGGCGGCCCACTGCCCGCCACCACCGATCCCATCCCGGGCGCATGGGCGGGTGGCGGTCACCCCCCCGGGGGGGTTGTATCCCCAGCACGGTCCCCCTGTCTGAGTCGTCGGCCAGTGGACTGTCGTCCCGTTGGCGATCGCAGCAGCCCCCCCCCCCCCCCCCGGCTGTGGCGCGCGTTCACGGGGGCACCCCGCCAGCGGCCACACCCCACCGCGTGCTCGACAACCACCAGGGTCGGGGAGGGTGGGGGGTGGGGGGGGGGGTGGGGAACGCCACGCGACAGACCCGCCGGCGTCGGCGGCCGTCCCAGCGCACCTGACACGCCCCCGTGTCGGCCGGCCGGCCGCGGGCGCGCCACTCCCCCGCCCCATCCGTGGCGGCTGCGCCGCCCTCTCCGCGGAGGTGCGTTCGTCCCGGCCCTTTTTTTTTTTTTTTTTTTTTTTTTACCCACAACCTCCCCGCCCTCTATCCGGGATACACGCACACCGCGGTGGCAGCTTGGCGGCCCAGCACCCTGACGGGCCACCCTGACGCTGGCGAGCAACGACGGCGGGAGCGGCTGGCACAATGCCGCGGGGGTTGGGGCGGGCGTGGGGAAGGGGGGCGAGGGGGGGCGCGGGGCAGGGCGGGGGGGGGAGGGGGGTGGGACGACGCCTCTCCTTGCCAGTGTGGATGTCTATTGGCGCACGGGGGAGGGGACCCCGACGCACGGCGGCGCAGATGGAGGGTGGCGGGCGTCGGCCTTGCACGGCCACATGGCGGTGCCACGGGCAGTGTGTGCGGAGGAGAGGGGGTGGGGCAGTGCAGTGGCGGGGGCGGCGGGGGGGGGGACGGCTTCCACCGCACAGCAGGCGCGCGTCTGGCGGCCGCGGCGTCAGCTGCCTGCCCTGCCGGGGGGGGGCGGGGGCGGCGGGGGGGAGCCGGTGCAGGCCGGCCCAGGGATGGAGGATGGCGAAAAAAAAAAACCAGTCAATAAAAAAAAACCGACCCCGCCGCCGTGCCTGTCATGCCGACGAGGGGCGCCCACGGCCGCCGGGGAGGTGTTCCCTCTGCAGGGGCGCTCTGTTCCAAACGCTGGCGAGACACCGCCAGGGATAGCTGGTGTAGACACCCCCCCCCCCTCCACCTCGGCCCCCCCCGCGGCCGCAGTGAGCCCCCTTTCCGGCCGGCCGGCGCGGCGATGAGATGCGTTTGTCTGACCGCCGGCGCTGGCGCGTCTCCTCCTCGCAAGGACAAGGGGGGGGGCGCCACTCCAACCACCACCACCCTGACCGGTGGGCTCTTATCCCCCCACGCCGCTCTGTCAGGCACCAACTGCCGTTGCGCACCCCGCTCGTCCAGCGTTGGTGCATGACAGCTCCCCGCCGGCGGTGGCCTCCCCCCCGCCGCATGGCCATCGCCGTGTGCAGAGGCCCGCCCAGTCTGGATGGGCATGGACATGGTATCGCCCACGCGGATGAGGGAGCAGGCCCGCCCGGCACCCTGGCCGGCAGGCGTGTTTCCCCCACACCGCTCTGTCATGCGACAACACCGGGGGTCACCCGCTGCCCCCGGTGTTGGTGCATGACAGCTCCCCGCCGGCGGTCCCCCCCCGCCGCGTGTGGGCACCGCGGTGTGCAACACAGCGCCGTCTACAGTCTGGACTCGCGGGAAGTGGCGGGCGGCCCTGCGGACGGGGTCTTCTCGCTACCCTGTCACTCGACGGCGGCGACGGCGGCCTTGCTTTGTGCGGTCAGAGTCTGGGCGTATAAAGAGGTGGGGACGGGGCGGGGGTCGGTAGTCTAACAGGAACGCACTACTCGGGGCATCCCGCAAACGGCCCGTCGCCTCGCCCCGGTTACCCTCCCCGCCTTGTCCCTCCCCCCACTTTCTTTCCCCACTCTGGGAGCTACTGAGCACGTCCCCTTCCCTGCTGACAATGGCCCGTCTGCACGCGACAGGCGTGGTGGCGGCGTTGGTAGCGGCGGTGGCCATGGGCATCCTCACCGCCGGCCGCACAGCCGGCGCCGCAATGGTCGCCGCCGGCTCGGCAGCGGCAGCGACATCTGGCGAGGCAACCTCCTTCGTGGGGCCGCTCCCCGAGTCTAACGTCTCGCCCGTCGTGGCCGCGGCCGCCGCCGCCGGCGCGCCCGCCGACGGTGCACTTGTTCCGGCCGCCGCCCTGGACGAGCTCCTCGGGGACGTGAGTACCGTGGCGGCCAGCCGCGTCGAGGAGGACGACGCGGCGCTCCCCGCCATTGATGACCAGGAGGGGAAGACAACGCTGGACGCAGCGGACCACCAGTGGCAAAGCCGCCGCGCCCGTCGGCGTGCCCGCCAAGCCCGTGCCCGCCGCGCCCGCCGCCGCGCCCGCCGAGCCCGCCGAGCCCGCGCCCGTCGCGCTCGTCGCGCCCGCCGCCGCGCCCGCCGTAACGGCGGCGGCGGCGGTGGCGGCGGCGGTGGCAGCGGCCGCCCCGCCACGTGCATCCTAGCGGTGCAGGATGCACTCAACGTCCCCCCCCGGTGGTACCTGCGGCGCAACGGCATCCGCCTGGAGCAGACCGTCGTCTTGCGCACGGTGCGGACGGCGCGGCGGCGGCCCGGCGGGCGCCTCGGCCGCCGCGCGTCCACGACGACCGCGTTTGTGTGCACAAAGCGGTGGTTCCGGGTGCCCGGCCGCGGCTGGGGGGGGCGCCCCCACCGCTATCGCCCACGGACCGTGTGCGAGCGGGCGGGCGGGCGGGGGCAGGTGTGCCGCACGCCCTGGCTCCGCCGCCGCTTCCCGGCTGTGTGCGCGCCGCAGCTGCGCCGCGTGGGAAGCGTGTGGCCGGCAGTCAACATGCCGACCGAGGGGGGGACGCGTTGCGACGAGGACCCACAGCCGTCGCCCGAGTTTTAAACTCCACGGCGGGAGCCGCCGTGAGGCGGCACCGCAGTGGTCGTGCGGCTGACTTCACTTCTCCTTTTTCGTGTACGACCACCGCGATTGCTTGAAGGAGCACCGCGCCTGCTGACTCCACTGCCGCGATATAGATAGTCACGGCTTATCTCTTTGTATGAAGGCGCACGCCCAGTGCGATCCCCTGCCCGTGCGTGCAAGCACTTGCCAATTCGGGTCCTGTAGCTATGTGGGCCAACGTTTGCTGTAGAAAGATGCGCGAGGTGCCACACAGATGGATCACAAGGCTGAAGTGAAAAATCCGCGACGACGGTTTCGGGGAAACGGCACACAGCAGTATCGCCTTTCGGTGCCGGTCGCAGGCGCTTCTCTGCTTGATCTATGTAGTGAAAAAATGATTCATACTTGAGCCAAACGGAGTGTCTGGAAAATGGTCAATGCCTGCATGTACCAATGACGGACTTGGTTGTTCTCTGAAATGTGTTATACAGGACTGAGACTGACTCTCTCGTGAAATTTGTTAGCTATTCAGGATCGACTTCGGGACGGCTGCGTCCCACAGGTTGAAATCGCCCTTGCTTTTTCTCGGATCACGTGGGAACGCAGTGGCCTGAAAAAGCAGCCTTTAGTTCATCGTCTCATGATAGCCTGCTGCCAGTGAAGAAGCGTTTGGCCTCCCAGAGGAAACACAATGCGTATTCGAATATTTACGTGCGGCTCAACGGTTTGATGCGAATCTCTGAGTCGAGCCATGCATCAGACCAGCGCACCTCAGAGCTGTGCATGTATGTACTGAACCACCCGCTGTGGCAGCACCTTGCTCGAATCGTTTTGCTCGATTTGAATGTGGCATGGTGTATCCAGTAAAGTCTATTCTACCGCAAAAACGTTTTATAAAATGCTGTGCTGAGGATGATTTAATCCTCGATGAAACCCGCTATTCTGACTCCGTGGAGGCCGGACGGATGGCCCAAATCCATGGTGATCCTGGCCGCTGATTGGGTGTCGCTGGCGGGGCAGCTCCACCAAGCGCTCCTAACCGGTCACAGCTGCGTCGTGCATCCCAGGGGTGAACGAAATGCGCTGATTCC
This sequence comes from Pyropia yezoensis, assembly GCA_009829735.1. Lineage (NCBI taxonomy): Eukaryota > Rhodophyta > Bangiophyceae > Bangiales > Bangiaceae > Pyropia > Pyropia yezoensis. The sequence goes on from CM020620.1 coordinate 28,103,739, forward strand.
AATGCTGTTTTCAGAATGAGCAGGCAATGCCGCAAAGCATTCAAAAAGAAGCATTAAAGACCGGATTAATAAATCCGAAAAGAATGAAATAATCCAGTCAGTAGAATAGACCCTATGTAGATATCTATATATGTATTGCACGTCCGCCAACAAGGACACATGCGCGTGGTCTCGTCGCCGACGCCCATCCAACTTTTTTTTTGTTCCCACGTTCGAGTCGTTGTTCAATGAGAGGCCGAGCCAAGTGCCCCTGTCGCGGACGATTCCAGGGTCTGATGGCTATCTCCGTTGGTGATTGGACCATGCTCATCTACCGGTCGTTCAGTGGACCTGCGGGCCTGCCCGTCGGAACGTGCCTTCGAGAGACGCCATCAGCAGATGATGCCTTGAGGACCTCCACTTGCCATCTCACCAATCAGAAGCACCCCTAGCAGCCACCAGGCCCCCGAGCCCTTCCCTGACAAAAAAACATGCTCTAAGTTATCCCAGGAAACGCAATAGGTTCTGAAAATAATAGATCTCAGTGATGGGCCCGGCCAGCCCAATTGGAAACTCCCCGCCGTCCAAGCCTGGATTAGGACATGCCTCGGTGGCTTAATGCTCGAGGACCAATAGTTTCTGAAAAGTTCTCTCTCGGCTCTGGTCCTCATCACAGTGATCTCCCCACAGGGGCGCACAGGATAGGCAGGTGGGCCCACTCATGTGCATCAAGACTGCGACGCAGTCTGCAGACCAAATCCAAGTCTCGGCTGGCCTGCGGATAGCGCACAACCCAAGTCAGTTGCACATGTCCCTGCAGGGACCCGTCCTCATAATGAATTGGGAATTTGCAAGTGTGAAGCGCAAGTGCGACAGTACAGTAAAAAAAGATCCGCGCGGTTCGAGGGTGTCACGCATGCGTTTCGCCCGAACTCTGGCGTAAAGGACAACCCCAGATAGCAAGTGTTAACAGGAGCCAATTGTAAGAAACTATATACACGCAAAACCAACTGTTCCATTCAATCGGCAACCATAGAGCAGGATCGCTGGGAGCGCTGTTTGTTATAGATTTACAGGTAGGTGACCTTAGATAAGTGCCATACACACGCCCGCAAGTGCATGATGCTCGTCATTCGCTCACCAAAGGGGCCCACTAATAGCTATGGAGCACATGTGAAGCAACTGTGGGTTCCCGCCGCAGAGCAAGGCAAGTTCTGCGTTCCGTCAGTCTCACTGGAAAGGCATGTGGCCGAGTTCCGTTTGAGCTAAAGCGGGACCCGGACGCTGCGCGCGCTAATAAGATAATATTTGTGTCAATGCACAGCCAAGCTGGAGGCTGTTACAAAGTGATCTACCTGAAAGTCATATTCGACAGCAATGCAGCTGCTGCAAAACTACTTGGAAATACTTCTGAAGTATTCATATTAAAGGAGGTATTCTCAGTCTTCTCTAGAGTCTCACGGAGACTGAAAAAAGAAGCCTGCGACATGTCAACTGGACAAGGTCGCTGCTGGCTTGATGTATGAGTCAATGGTCGAGGAGAGACGAAAAAACTGTGCGCTCGCAAGGGAATGTGTAGCGCACGGGAAGACGAGAGTCAACCAGTTGTGACAGATAATGATGGTTCGCTCTCTTTTTAAGTTCCTCGCCGAACTTGCACAGAATTTGATAAGCACATTTGTGCTCTTTCTAGAGGGGATGTGCAGTGTTGTACGGAATACTGCAGTTCTCCCAATTTCGTCCTATGTGGACAAGAGCAAGAGCAAACTGAGTTTGACCAATGATATGACTCAGATGCTGCCTCTCTGGCCAATGACTGCTCTGCATGAGGGTCCGTTGTTGTACGAACAGTGCGATCGGGGGTTCTCTCGGGATTTCAGACCACTTCGAGGGCAGAACAAGCACCGGCTGAGCGCTTCGGACTGTTCGTGACAGAGATGACCTGAGATAAAGGGCCAACCGGCGAGATCCGATGAAAAAACAAGAGTGTTTTGACCAACCAGCGTTCGTTGCGAGAGCAGTTGTGGCCATAGCCAATCATCAGGTTCTTCCGACAGACGTGTTGCAGCACGCCATTGGTAAGCCCTCTGCTGCGGGCATGCGATGGTCCCTTGCTCTTGTATACTTGCTCTTGCTCTTGTCCACATGGGACAAAATTCGGAAAACTGCAATATACTCATCCAGCCTCCTCCGTTTCTTACAAGCTATTTTTACGACGAATGTGTAAATGCATACATCATTATCAACTGGTTTACCTACTGAAGACATTAGCGCCGATTTGTCTTTGCTCTGACTTGTCATTGCGTGGCTGTGTGGTTTAGGTGGTGCGAGTGAGGTCGGTGTGTCCTTCAATTGCTGACGGTTTTGTGACGGTTGAGACCATCGACGTCGTTTCTCTCCTGTTTTTCTGTCCGTTATTAGCACGTTGAGGCGATCCCGCACCTCCCCGCCCCTTCCATCGGGATAGTTTACTTTTCGTTTTCTTCTCCGATGAGCTCAGCATAATTTTCAAGGCTAAGCAGTGTAAAGGTGGTCACGCACTCGGGTTTGCACTGCTCCCTTGGCATACGCCAATCTTCACCGCTCGCCGCTGTCCGAGGCCTTCTTTACACACTTCTCAAGCAACAACGGGGGTACATTGGAAACAGAGAGAAGCAGACCCCAAATTTTCAAGCAGATGATGTGTTGGAAGTCCTCTGCGCTGGCACCGCCTCTTCCCTAGCAACCACCTTCCCTACCCACGCGCCCCAGCCGGCGACGCAGAAATGGTCCATCATCATCGTGGCTGACTGGTAACTGTAGGAAACTTGTTGTGGCCCCAGGAAGAATACGACTGTGCAAGACACACCAACGAGTATTCCGGGAAAAGGACTACAGGCGAGTTCTCGGCCTGCAATAAAACCGATGGATTGGCATGTTAAAAATTATGTTCACTGCTTAAATCAATATTAGTCTATTTGGACATTAAAATCCCAAATTTTATTCTATGCCCCAAATGGAAAGAAAAAATGGTGGGTGCGCAAAGCCCAGATGTAAACGGACTATTCAACGGCGTAGAAGGCAACATGGCTTCGACCATTATGGGTTCAACTCGATGAGTGAAAAGGCAGCTCACCACTCCTCTGAGCTACATTTTTCCTTTTCCTTGTTCGTCCCTCGCGGCTTCTTTTTAGCGAACCTATACGACGAACGTTTCAGGTAAAGCGTGAGGGGAGTGAATTGATTCACGTTGCACTACACAAATCTCACGCAAGGTCCTGGCGTTTAAGCTGTACTCGAAAGCTGAAAGCCAAGGACATCAACTCGTCATTTCCATTGCTTGCAAGCGTGGCGAAAGCACAGCATTGGACGGTGAACACTGCGGCTACTCGGATCTTGATGTGAGCGACAATTCTCCACTCCAACACAGGCGGCTGATCGACACATGCATCGCAGGATTCTAACTGGCCATGAAGACTTCTTTTCTCTCCAATTGTTTTTAAGAGGAACACTTTTTTTGAGCGGCCGTATCTCTGGGCCGCTCTGAGCAACATAGATTTTGTTTTCTAAACGGCCAGGGACTTGTTTTGGGGTTTTTCTTTGTCCATGCTGCAACAGCTCGACAGGAATTGTGCGCGGTCGGGCGCCCGCGCTCAACCTGTCGTGCTCTGACAGAGTGAGAAGAAAACATACAACAAGTGCGACCACTGCGGCCGCATCGGCTGCCAGCGCCACGCTGTCTCCAAGTAATAGCCCAGCACTGCCGTGGCCGTTGCCGAGGTGGGACGGGAATTTCAGGCACCCCCGAAGTTTCCACCATTCATGGGCTTCCTGACAAAACGGGACACGATAGAGGAGGCACGTGGTGGTCAAAAAGATGAGCAGAGCTTCTCAGATGGGAAAATGAAGGGGGGATAGGGTCGTTAAGGCAGCGTGGAAAAGCGGAGAACCCGAATCGCTCAACTAACCAGCACTGCATGGCACGCGTCAGTCCATTGCAGATTCGATCTCCGGGATGTACGCGTTCAGCTGCCTTACATGAGTGAGCCGCCAAGCGAAGGCGTCACGGTGGCATTCGAGGGTGTGAGAAGAGCTACAGGCTTTTGATAATCCGTGCAGCATGCGACTGCTGCGCCTTCTCCACAAAATGCCGCGATTACTGTGGCCATGCAACTCGTCACATGAGCACACTAACTCACCGGGGCATCCAGAGTGCTCCCAAGCATGCAATTGATAGTTAACCTTCCTCACTCTGCTGTTCTTCCAAGTTAGAAGTCACGCACAATGAGATAGAGTAACAAATTATAAACGAATTCGTTTGTGCCATCCCCGCCGACAAGCTCATGGCAAGTGTAATTCTTCTCAATAGACTATTTCCTGAAATACTTTGCCCAACTCTCACAGGTAAGCCCTCTGCCAGTCAGAAGCGCCGCTGAGACACATTCCATGTCCGATGGGCACGTAAAATCCGATTTCGCTGTGTTTCCCGGAAGCCCTAAAGAAAGTAGAAGCTCTGCCATGATCTTTCCCGAGATGTACATTGACAGCGAAAAATGTGTTCATCTTCTGAAATTACATCATTGAGGCGCACTCTGGCTGTCTGTAAGGAAAACTTGTTCGTCGTATGAGGAGCTATGTTTTGTCTCGTGTTTTGAAGCGATCGTGTCGGGCTGTACAGATTCTCTCCGGGCGGCATGAAGGACGTTGGTGGCGTCCATAGGGTGCGTCGCGCTCGTGCGCTGCGTCTGTGGAAAAAAGCGCCCAGCGCCTCGGGCACAAGGGTTTGCAACTGATAGGCCTTAGATCCAAGGTGTCCGTAATCTGAAAGACATACGACACATGCATGCCTGTGCGGAAACCAGAGAGAGCATGGTAATGCTTTTCTTCTATCTTCAATAGCCTTTCACAGGTGATGAACAAAGAGAGGGCACCAACTGTTAGACTTTGGCTCGTACGGCTGACCAGCTCTTATATTCCATAGAATGACGTGAAACATGCGAGCGAGGAATATCTTTGTGTGTGTGGCCAGACTACGTTCCAGAAGAAGAGAACGTGGGTACTTCTTCCACGAAACGTGCGCGCAGTGACTGAGAGCCCACACCACGTGAAGCGTCTAAGCTTGATGGTCTCTCTCAAACTTTCAGGCACCTGGCTGAGGCGCATACTTTCTAAGATGCACCTGGAATAAACCGTGCAGGCTTGCGGAGAACGACTTCAGCGCTCGCTGGCCCTATCGTGCTTTTCTGAAGAGTGGCCACCCCAGCACAAATAGCAGCCTTTGATGCGACCACAGAACAACCTTGGAGGGGTCTCTCAGGCCTGTCACACAATCGGAAGACTTCCGGTGCATGTGTCAGCGATGTTCAATCGCTGCTTGCAGTGGTCTCGTGGGCCGCGAGGCCCGGTTTGACCGACAGGGGACCTCTACACAAACCGTGTCTCCGGTTTCAACGGACCGGTGCCATTCTCCGAATTGTTCCACTGACGGTTGCGGATGCGTGCTTCGGTTTGCTAGTCGTGTGGCCTCACGACTCCTGTTAGCCTTCATGGTAACCGGAGTTTCGAGTGTCAGAGACTGACGGAGCTCGTTTCGTGAAATGAGACCATGTCTTCCTGTGCTGGCTGCGCTTGTCCAGTGCTGATTGCGGGCGCTTCTGGCAATCTGACTTAGTAGCTCAGCACGTGTGCGCATGTGGCTCACATAACATGCCCGACGGTCGTAACTCTTTGAGCTCAGTGCACTACAGCCTTTCGCCGGAGGCACTCCACCCCCCCCCCCCCCCCATACGGCAGGCGTGCTCCTTCGTGCCACTCACTATAATGAACAGCCGTTGTATTGGTCCTCATCGAAAAACTTCTATACTGAAGCCAAAGAGGGTATACATCTAATTGATGGTGTCGGCGCGTAGTGACCAACGACAAGTGCTCCTGTTTGGTGAAGTCTGTCATCAAGCAGTGAGACTGACGAATAAATTCTTTTTTACTCTCGCACACGCAAGCAACTGCAGTGCCTTTCAATATGTATCCATGCCTTATGTCGGAACTAGAACCGGCTGGTTTTTCGCCGTTAAATTTGGCACGGCTGAAAGTCGTCGAGAATAATTGCTTTTAAGCAAGTAAATACATGGAAAGGTAAGGTTTACCTGCCGAGATTATCTGATGATCCAAAAGCAATTTGCTGTATATTTTCCGCAGTCTATCGCCTGCGAAGCTGTACATTTCTCGACGGATGTGATTGGAAACGAGGTCAGAGTCGACTTTGACAAACGTGCAGAAATAGTACCAGCCACGAAAACTGTTACTTACCATTTGCAACGATGAGGAAGGGTTTTAACGGATATTTGATTGGTTCAAATCCACCATCAGATGACTATGAGCTCCTAGGAGCATTCCTGATTGCGGTTGTGCTTTGTAAACTATGACACGGGCCTGCTCACCCCGCTCAGATGTGTGACGGTCGTGGAAAAAATCATGGAGAATCGCCTATTAGGCGAAGTGGGCTTGCTTCTCGGAGGTTGAATCTGTTTTGGCTCCAGCTGAGAGAGCGTCCCATAGGGTCCTGACCTCAGCGCGACACATGGACAAATGATTTCTCTGCATCAATATTATGAAATTTGTTCTTCTCTGGAATAACATGTTTGATATGAAATATAGCAGTTTGAACTTATCTATTGCCGGCCGTAACGAGCACAAACGTTGATTTTTTGAATAAGCTAATGCCCCTTTTTCTGAGAGGCGCCTCGAGAGTTTTTTTTTCGAGAATCTCCGCAGCACTTGTGCAAGAAAAAGGTTGGATGCCGTCTCAGAGGACCCTGTGCGACATCGTTACCAAAAGAAGTTATCCAGACGGTACTCAGGGACTGTCGCTTCGCAGTGACCAAACCTTGCTATGTTGAAAGCCCCGCATATTGCGTTTCATACAGAAAGTGCTGTTGCATGCCGATGCGAAGGTTTGCCCAACCCATGAACATAGTTGATGGGCTGGAGCAGCGACTCGGTCTAGCTTGCCATGCTGCGCGACTTCGTCAGTGCTTCCTTGACATATTCACCACTCAATCACTTCCCAACAACCATTGAAAGCCTGACCCGCAGTGCCTCTCGACGGTGAGCTAGGTTTCATTGGGGTCTGAATTCAGGGCGGCCAGCAGTCCACCGATGTAGATATACTTCCTGATTGGTGCGCCATCGTTGAAAATTTGCTCTCTGAAAATACGGCGAAATTGATTTCGAACCAACGATATCGATCGTCAGCTGAGATTGTCTCTTGGGCATTCCTGACATCTGTGAGGCCAATTGACGAAGGAGCGCTCACCGTGAACTTTGCAACCCTGATCTTAATCGCCCACGACCTCGTTCGGAATGCGGCGATGTCTCACGCAGCTTGGGGGTGGACATGGCCTCGGCAGCATAGCGAAGTTGGGACTCGGGTGGGGGTGGGTGGCGGTGGCCCAGATGACGCTGGTCCCCCATGAGTGAGGGCGATTGGAGAATACCCAACTACTACGCAGGCGAGGCGCAGCGGCCGTTGCGCCGCACAGGCGGCCGTGGCAGGGCGGGGGAAGCGGTGGAGTAGGAAGTTGGAAGGAGAGGCCATCGGCACAACGAGTGGCACGGGCGGGGGCATTACAAAAGCAATCTCTTTTCGCGCGCACAGAAAAGCAGACTAGAACGGGCCCTTACCCGCTCGCGTGCTGTGAAGCTAGTTTACACCAGTATGCTTCTCGAACTAAGGGCGAGCTCCAGGAGGAGCTCAGGAAACCTTGCAAGGGCCGTTTTGAGACCAACTTCCAAGAACACCACGGGCACAACTCGAGAAGAGATCTACGTTCGTTACCGGAGCAGATTATAAAACGGAAGTTAAAGAGCTTTCAGAAGAGAGAGGAGGTCTGCTTGCGCTCTTTTCAAGATTACATATTCTGCAATGAATACCCCGGGGCCGAGCGTCGAACGATCGTTAAAATACTATCCGGCAAGTGATCTGAATACTGACACATATCGTTCGTTGGCAGCCACAGAACTTAAAGCTGACCTGCAATGTTCCTAAATTACACTCGGAAACAGCATGGGTAATCGCCAACGAGTATCCTGATGACTGTTCCATGCCGGCCGAATTTATTTTTCAGGAAATGGGGAGAAGACGCTGTGTACTCGAGCAGAAGTTTGCGCCACCAAAGAAAATGCTTGCACGAAAAAAAAAAAGCTCACTTGCACACGCCCTGACCCCAAAGCGTTCGCATGATCAGTTGTGTGCGGCGCTTCGCATGAATCCTGTTCGTGATGTCGAGTTTGCAGCCACGTATGGAAAAAAACGTGAAATTTCCATCTGCACGCAAAGCGGCCGTGAGGGCCGTTTTTCTTGAAAGAGGAATTTTTGTTCTCTTTCAGCATGAGACTAGCCACGTGGATTCCGCGACGCTATCCCATTTGCAGATGCTCAACGCGCCGGTCACGTGTCTCTCCCGGGGGAGGCGACGGCACACGGGACCGCTCTATGTCAAGCGATTCAGGTGACCAATAGCTTGTACAGAGCTCCGGTGTGCAGTCCCCAGGCTGGCTGTCGCTGGCTCCGGTGGTGCTCTTTCTGACACATGCGGCATCTGACAGTAACTGGCTTCAATGAGGTTCACGTAATTTCCAGGCATCGCTAATTTTCCATTGACAAGAGGACATCTCTACATTCCATTCTGCTCCGTGCATTTCCGCTCGCACAAAGGTACCTAGGGACCACGGATTGTAAAAACGTGGGACATGCAGAAATCAAGAAAATAGGCATAGAAGCTTTGCACATTAGAGTGCAATTTGCAAAAACCGGGACCGAACGCGTTCGCTTCGCCTTACAGTATACTTACATTACGATTCACAACTTTTCAGCGCGAGGGTCCCGTCACCCACCAGGTCTGCTCTGGGGGCGCGTTACAAACCCTGGGAAAGACCGCCTCACTTCCGCCACTGCGGCAGTCCACCTGATCTCTGCAGGCTGACAGATCGCATAGGCACCCGACGCTGTGGCTGGCCGTAGAAATCTGACCGACGGCAGAGCGGCATTCACGATCCTAACCGACCTGGCCACCAAAATCGACAATTTTGATGCCTGGGACTTAACTCGGCCACCGACGGCCAGGACACCTCGGGGAGGTCTCCTGAACTCGGCCGACTGCTGACCCCGATCCAAGAAAACCATATAGAACCTGGCGACCGGTCTCGAGAGTATCGCCCTCCACAGGCCTTCAGGCCAGAGACAGTCCGAGAATTCAGAAGCAAACGACAGTCAATGCTACCACTTTGAATACGTTCTGACCGCGGTGAACAAGCTCTTCTAACTACCATATCAAATGCACACAAGCCCCATTTCTGGAGCACATTCTTGGATTTCAATTATGTATTGAGCCCGCCGCCGAGCATGTATTCGACTTTGAGCACGCCACCTGGTGCAAGAGCTCTGACAAGAGGAGAGCTCTCGCAGGGCTTGCGGATGCTGCGCGACGGCCCTCGTCGGTTCCCCCTCGCTGAGCCAAGGTGGCACGACCAGGACGACGATGCGGAGCCTGCTCACACCGCCGCTGTGTTTTCTGGTGGCGAGGTTCATTGAGTGCCGTTGCCTTGACACTCCATGTTGGTGCCAATGCTCGAGTCACTCGTCCTCTGCGCACAGGGGGCTGGAAACGCACTGAGCTCCCTCTTGCACAAGGGGGGGGGCCTTGAGCACCTCCTACACCTTGACGATGCTCTGTCTGGGGGCGGGCCGCCGCTGCCACTGCCGCCACCGCCGGCCGTCGCCGCGGCGGCTGCGGCTAAGGGGGTCCAGGGTGGTGGTCTCCCCCTGCTGCTCCTCCTCCTCACCGTCGCTGTCCCCCTCCTCAGCGTGGAGGGTGGCGGCCATGTCGCTGGCGGTGGGCACCTCGGCGGGGACGGGGGCGGCCCCCAGCTTGTGGGCGAGCGCCGGCTCGACGGCGGGGACGGGGCGAATGGCGGCGTCGGTCGTGGCCGTCGCCGCGTCGGGGGCCGCCGCGGTGGCCACCGCGACGGCCGCCGCGAGGCCACCGCCGCGACCGTTGCACGGACACGAGCCATGGCGGCCAGTGGGGTGGGGAGCGCCGCAAGTCGGCGCGACGGGGGGGGGGTGGTACCCGAGGAGGGTTTGGGCGCGCGGGTAAATAAGGTGGCGGTGGGAGGGGCCTTTGCTGGTGCCACTGGTACAGCGGCGCCTGGTGAGCAGCAGGGGTGTGGGCGCCCCCCCCCCCCCTCCCCCCCCCCGCGTATTTATGCCGCCCTCCCCTATGACGGCGGCGCCCCCCGTCGCCTCTCTCCTGGCGGCACCCGTGGTGCGGGCCAGCCGCCCCGCCGCTGCCGCCCGCTCGTGTGGCGGGTCCCCCGCGGGCCGCTGCGCTCCCGCCCGGGCAGCCGGTGCCCGCCGCGCGCGGCGCGCATGGCCAGACGGGCGGAGGGGGGGGGGGGGGGGGTGGCAGTGCCCCGCTGGCCGTCCCGCTGGGTCCCCGCCGCCGCCCCCCCCCCCCCCCCCGCGGTGGCGCACCCGCGGCGGGACGCCCCCCAGCCGGGGGTCGGTAGGTACGGTAGGTAGCAGCGGTCGCGGCGCTCCCCCCGCGTGTGCCAACCTCCCACGTGTGGTCCGGCGGCCTGCCTGGGCAAGGGGGGGGGGGGCGCGGGGGGCGGTCTGGTGAAACGGTAGCGAGGAGCGGGGCGGCCGCCGCGGGGACTGCCGGTCCACACACAACGGTGCGGCGGGGACAGGGCGGCAAAAAGGTACCCCCACCCCCCACCCTCACCCCCCACCCCCGCCGCAGCACCCCCCCCGCCGTTGCGGTGCCAACGGCGGCGGGGGGGGGGGGACCCAGCGGCGGGTCAGGGCCCTTCCTACGCCTGCCGCGGCCGTGCCAGGCGGGGTGCCCGTGGCGCCCCCCGCGCAGACGCCCCGCACGCCGGCGGTGTCGGGCGGCGGCGGCGGCCGATGCCGGCCGCGCGCCGCGGCCGCCCCCCGCACGGGACGGGCGGCGGCGCGGCGGCTGGTGCGTGCCGCGGGCGGCTGGCGCGCCCCGCCGTCCATGCGCGCGGCCGGCGGCGGGAAGGTGGTGTGCCCGAAAGGAGTGGGGGGGAGGGGAGGGGGGCCCGACGGGGGGGCTTCCGCTTCCGTCGAGGGGGGGGGCGTGCTCGCGGACGGAACGTCCTCGGATGGCGACGCGGCGCCCCCCCCACCCAAACCCCTCCCCCCCCGCCGCGGCGGGATCCTGAGTGGCACGGCAACCCCCCCCCCCTCCCCCTCCCCCCCCTCTCTCCCCACCCCCCCCCCTCTCTCCCCATCCCCCCCCCCTCTCTCCCCATCCCCCCCCCTCCCTCCCCCCCCCTCCCCCCCTCCCCCCCCCCCCCCCACCTCACCCCACGCCCCCCCCAAACTGCCGTCCCCTTTGGGCGGCCACGCGGCGGGCCGGCCCAACGTACGGGTGTCACCGCCGCTGGTCTGGCGACGCCCCGCTGCGGCGGAGGGGAAAAAGCAGAGACGCACGCCAGTGGAGGGGGGGGGGGGGGGGAGCAGCGATGGAAGGGCGCCCCTCCCCCCCACCCCGACCCCCCGCCCGCCCCCGAGCCACCACGGTGGGGTGAAAAAAAAAAAAGAAAAAAAAAAAAAAAAGGGGCGTGGGCCCAGTCCGGGGAGAGACCGGCGCGCCCCACTGAACTGGCGGAACGGGAGAGCAACACTCAGCGGGCGGGGGCGCGCCCGTTTTTGTTTTGCACCACCCGCACGCAGCCACACGTGCACCCGTGGGTGGCGGGGGGGGGGGGGGGGGGGGGGGGGTGGGTGCCATGATGGCAAGAGCCAGGACGGCGGCCGCGCCGTGCCACGCGCCTGCCCCCGCGGCTGGCCGCCACTCTGGCCCCGCTCCGTCGCTTGCGTGCGCCTGGGGCGGTACGGTACGGTACGGTAGCGTCCCGCTGACAGCAGGCGCCCCGCCCCCTTCCCCTCCTCCCCTCTGGGGCGGCGTGGGGCCACGCGGCGTTGCCCCGCCGAGCGGGGCGAGCGCGCCGTGAGGGGGGCAGAGGGGTGGGGGCTGTGGGCCCAAAAGGGGCCCCGCACGCGGGGGTGGTGGGCGGGGCTCTCGCAAAACGCGCCTGGCGCCGCCGCCCCTCGCGTGCGCAGGCGGTCGTCCCTGACGGCGGAGAGGGACCCGCGGAGAACAAAAATCTCGACTGGCGTGTGTCAGGGAGTCACGACTCGTCCGCGCGCGCGCTCCTGAGGCGCGACCCCCTTTCTTTCTCTCTGATTTTTACCCCCCGCGGGCGCGCCCCCCAGCAGCCGCGACAGGGCCCATGAAAAACTCAGTTCAAAAGGTGGACACCTTTTTTCGTGGCAGCCTGATTTCCGTGACACGCTGGGAGGCCCTCAGGGGGGGGGGGGGGGGGGTAACCGCCAAGCCCTCGGCCGGCTGATCCGTTTTTTGCCGACGCCGACACGCGGCACCTGGATTTTGATACCTCTCGCCTGTCGTCCTGCGGCACGCGGCGCCGCGTCCCCGCTCCGTACAGAACAGTACATGTACACTGTGCTGTACAGCATCACAGGGTTGTGCTGTACTGTAAGTACATACCGTACGTTTACCACCGGCCCGGCCTCGTGGACACGGGGGCCCCGCCTGCCGTTGCCACCGCTGCCCCGTCGGACGGTGCCGCGACCGCCCCCGCTTCTGGCCCGCCGCCGTCCATCGGGGGAGAAGATTCCATCTACGTTGCCCGCGCGCTCATTCCCCCGCGACTGGCACCGCGACGTCGGGTGCGCCGCGTGCGCCGGCCCGCGCGGGGGGGCGGCGCGCGTGCCAGGGGCGTCTCGCTGTCAGGCGGCTGCGGTTGCCTGTCGGTGCCCCCGCCAAATGACACCGACCCGTGGCCGGTTGTATGTATGTACCACAGGGCGAGCCGGAGAATAATGAAAGAAAGAACCCCCCGCCCCCCCCCCCACCCGTGGGGGGGGGGTGTTCTTGGATTCTTTGGGGGGTGCAGCCCCCTCCACCCCACCCCCCCCCCCCCCCCCCCCCCCCCCCCCCCCCCGCGGGAGGGGAGGTTCACACCGCCCACCCGCCGCAAGCGAGGACCCAGCTGGTGGTGGGCGCCCCATCGGCGCCGGCCTGGCACCTCCCAGACAGCCGCTCCCATCTGCCGGAACGCACGCTGGCCAACCGGCATTGGGGGGGGGGGCGGGGGGGGTGGGCGCGCACCCACGGATGGGGTGCGCCACAGCCTCTGGGGGTGGCCGGGGAAAGGTGGGGTGGGGGGGGAGGGGTAGCGTTCCCCGACAGCATGAGGTGTGGGGTTTCATTCCCACGAGACGCGCACTCACCCCACCCACCCTCCCCCCCCCCCCCCCCCCCCCCCCCCCCCTGCTCTCTTCTTCATGCCCCCAGCGGGGTGCCATTCGCAGAAAGACCGCCCGTGGTGACACCTGTACGTTGAGGCGCTCGTCGGCCCTCCCGCGGCGACGCCGCTGCGTGCCGGGCGTGCGCAAAGGGGGGGGGGGGGGACGGTGGCGGGTGGCGGTGCGCCACTCAGGACCAGCGCCTTGGGGAGGGCGGCCGTGCGCCGCTCCCGCTGGGAAGCGATGGCACCCCCGCGGCCGTCCGCGCAGCGGCCGCGGCGCGGACGGCTCCCCCCCCCCCCCCCCCTCCCTCGGCTACCTCCCGCACGCGCCGCCCCCCCCCCCCCCCCCCCCCCCCATCGCCCCCCCGCCTCCCCCTTTGCGCGCACCTTACTCGTGTGCCACCAGTCCACTGTGTACTACATATCTGCGTACTGGCACCGGCGCCGCAAAGCGGCAGGTGCAGCCGTCGTCGGGACGGGCACGGCGACGGGCAGACGGTGTCGCCTCCCCACACCCCCACCCCACCGCCGACGCGCTGCCGAGACTGGTCCGGCATCCTACCGTACCCAAGACGGGAAGCGGGGGGAGGGGGGCGAGAGGGGGCCCCCTGGATGCCTCCCCCCCCGGGGCGGGGGGAGGCATCCGCAAAGGGGTGTGGGGTGCACGCCCCTGTGGGTGACGTCGTCCGCTCACACCCCCCCCACCCCCCACCCTGACCCAGCCGGTGGGGGGCCGTCAGCGCCTCGCGTGTCCACCCCACACCCTCCCGTCGGGCGCGCGCCTGCCCACCCCCCCCCGCACAGCAGCCCCCACTTGCCGTTGGAGCCACCCCCACCCCCCCCCCCCCCCCAGGGGCCCCCCCGCCCCCCCCTTCCCCCATCCCGCCCACTGACGCGTGGTGGGGGGCACCACTCCACCCAGCGGCGGCGTCTGCCGCCGGTGCCACCACACCACCGACACGCGTCCCGGCATTGGTAGGGCACGTGCAGGACAGCCGTGTGCTCCGTGCGGGGCCCCCCCCTGGGTGGCGACGGCCGCGCGGTTGCCCAGCGGCCGCCCGGGACCGCCGCGGGAGGCCGCGACGGGGCTGCTGGCTCGCGCGGGCGCCGGAGCGGCAGCGACCGGCGGGCGGCGCGACGGGGGGAGGGGGCATATAAGTACAGGGGCGGGCGCGCCGCCTGCTGCCATACACCTGGCCCGCCCTTGCATCCACACACTCCCACACCCCCTTCCCCCGACCCTCTCTCACCAGGTGGCCACCCAACGCCCCCCATCCCCCCCCCCTCACTTCCCCCATCCCGGAACGCCGTCGAGGTCTGCCGGGGCACCCCCTCTCCGTACCCCTCCCCCTTCCTCCCCGCCTCCCGGCAACCGTACCCGGGCCGCCATGGCCCGCGTCCGTGCAACGGTCGCGGTGGTGCTCGCGGCGGCCGTCGCGGCGGCCACCGTGGCAGCCGCCGCCGCCACCCCCGACGCGGCGTCGGCCACGACCGACGCCGGCATGGCCATTGGCCCCGTCCCCGCCGTCGAGCGGGTGCTCGCCCACAGGCTGGAGACCGCGCCGGTCCTCGCCGAGGTGCCCACCGCCAGCGACATGGCCGCCACCCTCCACGCTGAGGAGGGGGACAGCGACGGCGAGGAGGAGGAACAGGGGGAGACCGCCATCCTCGACCCCCTCAGCCGCGGCCGCCGCGACGACGGCCGGCGGCGGCGGCAGTGGCAGCGGCGGCCCGCCCCCCGACAGTGCATCGTCAAGGTGTGGGAGGTGCTCAAGGCCCCCCCCACCAAGTACCGCTCCCGCCGGGGGAGCCCCCGGCAGGTGCTGCTCGTCCGCAAGGTCCTCACCGCCCGGCGGGTGCGGGGCGGCCGGCTGGGCCGGCGGGCGACGCGCACCAAGGCGTGGGCGTGCACCAAGCGGTGGGCCAAGGTGCGCAGCGGCCGCACCACCCACTGGCGCCCCCGCTACGTGTGCACCTACGTGGGCACCCCCTGGCGGATGTGCAGCAGCTGGCGCCGCCGCCGCGCGTACCGCGCGCTGTGTGGGCGCCGCCTCCGCCGCGTCGGCCGCGTGTGGCCGGCCGTGCGGGTGCGGCCCGAGGGGGGGGCGCGCTGCGACGCCGACCCAGAGCCGTCACCCGAGTACTAAATGGGGAGTCCCCACCTCGACTGGGGGGGGGCGGCGGAAGAGGGGCGGCGCCCCCGACGTCTCCATGACCCTGTGGTCGACCCGCTTGGTCTCCCCCCCCTCTTTTGAGGAGCCATCGATGGGGGCGAACGCACGTGCCCTGTGTGCCTTGTGCCTTGTCTTTTGATTGTTTTTGCGTCCGGCCTGTCCTTTGTAACCCGCCGTGCGTACTCACCCCACTTTCTGCACATCTTTCTTCTTCCTTTTTTCGGTCACATTCGTCCACGTGGGGTGCACCCCGTCTGGAAGTGGGGTCTGGGCCCCCATCCCGCCCACACGGGCGGGGACCCGTCCCGCACTGGTCCTTGGCACCCTCGTGGTCAGTGGCGGCTGGGGGGGAGGGCCTGCGGGGAGGCCGCCCCCCCCCGACCCATCTCCCCAGCCACACCGGTAAACGTCGACACTGGTGACCTCTTTGACGCCCCCTCCCCCTCCGCCCTCCCCCCCTCCGTACTGCCACCCTCTTCTTCTCTTTCTTGCGCTTAGTGAGGGTTTGGGTCGAAGCGACGCTGCAGATCCCATGGGACGAGCTACGGAATTGCACGAATGTCAGCCCATTTTCAGGCTCACACTCACTTTCGATTGGCAGTTGCCAGTCAATGTGGTTGAAAAAGCCTTGTTCCAACCAAGGTTCCCTATTTACCATGTGGTGATTGGAACCAGGTGGCGAACGCGCACGGAAGAGGTGCGTGGTCGATGGGTGGAATAGAGCGTGGAACGAGGGGGTCGCGGATGCATTGTGGATATGTATGTATGACCATGTCCTTGACGTCTTCGCCCGCGCACGACGCGTCCCTGTCGCCCACCCCCGCAAGTCAAGCAGGCGTTTCCCCCCCCCTCACCCGCTCGCGGCTGGCCCGTTGAGAGCGCCCGTCGTGAGACTGCCAACCCCCCTCTTCCCCCCCCTTCGTCGCTTCCCTCGCCCCCCAAGGCATGGCCTCTGTCACGCGCCTCGGGCGGGCTGCCGGCCGCCCCGTCCTCGTCGCCGCCGCCGCCGCCGCGGGCCGCCACGGCGCCGGCGCGGCGGCGCGCGGCGGGACGACGCCGCCCCCCCGCCCCGCGTGGCCACGACGCGCGGCTGCGGGGCCGACGGGGGCGGCGGCGGCTGCCGCGGCCGTCGGCGGCCGTCGTGGCCTCCACGCCACGCCCGGCGTTGGCCTCCAGCGGGTGCCCGGTGGGGGCGGCGGCAGCGGCGGCAGCGGCGGCAGCGGCGGCGGCGGCGGTGGTGGTAGTGGGAGGGGGGGGTATGGTGGTGGGGGTGATGGGGCTGGTGGTGGGGGTGGGGGGGGGGGCGGGTGGCCGGGCGCGCGGCCGCCGTGGGTGTCCCCCCAGGCGGCGCCCCGTGGCGACGCCCTCCGCCGCTACACCCGCGACCTGACCGCCGACGCCACCGCCGGCCGGCTGGACCCGGTGGTGGGGC
This sequence comes from Pyropia yezoensis, assembly GCA_009829735.1. Classification (NCBI taxonomy): domain Eukaryota; phylum Rhodophyta; class Bangiophyceae; order Bangiales; family Bangiaceae; genus Pyropia; species Pyropia yezoensis. Next base: position 28,120,665 of record CM020620.1, read on the forward strand.
GGGAGGAGGAGGTGCGGCTGGTGCTCCAAATCCTGGGGCGCCGGACAAAGAACAACCCGGCGCTCATTGGCGAGCCGGGCACTGGCAAGGTGCGTTTACGCGGGGGGGGGGGGAAGGGGAAAGGAGGGAAGGGGCGGGGGGGGGGGGGAGAGTCGCCGCCTCCTGCCACCAGTGTTCTTTTTTTTCTTTTGGTGAGGCCCGCCCGCTGACCACCCGCGCCAGCGCGCCAATCTGGTGAACCGCATCTGGCTGCCTTTGCACGCCGCGTGCTGCTGCCCCCGTGCCCCCCCCCCCCCTTCTCCTCCACCCCGCAGACAGCGATTGCCGAGGGCCTCGCCGCGCGCCTCGCGGCCGGCGACGCCCCCCGCGCCATGGCCGGCGTGCGGGTGCTGGCGCTGGACGTGGCCGCCCTGGCCGCCGGGGCGGGCATCAAGGGCGAGTACGAGTCGCGGGTGCAGGCGCTGCTGGCCGACCTGGCCGCCACCCCCCCGCGGTCTGTCATCCTGTTTGTGGACGAGCTCCACCAGCTGACCTCCTCGGGCGGCGGCGGCGGCGGCGGCGGCGGCGGCGGCGGCATGCCCCTCTCTGAGATGATCAAGCCGCCGCTGGCACGGGGGGAGCTGTCCCTCCTCGGCGCCACCACCGCCGCCGAGTACCGGCGGCACGTGGAGGCGGACGCCGCCCTCGCCCGCCGCTTCACCCCCGTCTATGTGGCAGAGCCGACGCCCGCCGCGACGGTGGCCATCCTCCGGGGGCTCGCCCCACGCCTCGAGGCGCACCACGGCCTCCCCATCCGGGACGCGGCGCTCGTCACCGCCGCGTCGGTGGCGCCAACGTACGTGCGCGAGCGGCGGGCGCCCGACGGGGCGATTGACCTGGTCGACACGGCCGCCGCGCGGCTGCGGCTCGTCCACGACTCGCGGCCCGAGGTGCTCGAGGACGCGGACCGCGCGGCCGCCGCCCTGCGCGTCGAGGCCGAGGCGCTGCGGGGGGATGCCGCCCGTGCGGAGGGGGGGCGGGGGGGGGGAGGGCGCCGCTCCGCCTCTGCCCCTGCCGACGGCGGTGGGGGCGGCGGCGGCGGCGGTGGCGGCGGCGGTGGCGGCGGCGGTGGTGGTGGTGGCGGCCGGCGTTTGGCAGACGTGGAGCGTGACCTTGCCGCCGTCCTTGACCGCAAGGCGGTACTGGAGGCGGCGTGGACGCGCCTGTCTGCCGCCCGCGCCAGCGTCAAGGCGGCCAAGGCTGACCTGGACGCCGCCCGCACGGAGCTCGCTGCGGCCACCCGGGAAGGCCGGTGGGAGCGCGCGTCGGAGCTCACCTACAGCATCATCCCGGACCTGGAGGCGCGGGCGGCTACTACGCCCGGGGGGGGAGAGGGGGACGGTGGTAACGGGGACGCGACAGAGGATCCAGCCGGGGGTGGGGCGGGGCGTCCCGACGCCGGCCTGCTCCCACCTGGTGGTACCAGCGACGGGGACGGCAGCGGCAGCGGCGACGGTGGCGGTCGTGTGCCCGGCCTGCCATCGACGCTGGCTGACGACCTCCGCGCGCTGCGCTCGGTGGGCGACGCTGTGACCGACGCCGACGTGCTGGCGGTGGTGTCACGCCTGACGGGCATCCCGGTGGGGCGGCTGGGCTCGTCTGCTTCCCAGCGGCTGCTGACTATGGAGGCCACCCTCCGCCAGTCGGTGGTTGGCCAGGAGCCCGCCCTGGCCTCCGTCGCGCGGGCGGTGCGGCTGGCACGGTCGGGGCTGCGCGCGCCGCAGCGCCCGACCGGGTGCTTCCTCTTTCTCGGCCCCACGGGGGTGGGCAAAACCGCCCTTGCCAAGGCGCTCGCGTCCTACCTCTACGACGACAGCGGCGGCTCACTGGTGCGGATCGACCTCTCAGAGTATGGGGAGCGGCACACCGTCTCACGTCTTCTGGGCGCGCCTCCCAGCTACGTGGGCTATGGGGAGGGCGGCCAGCTCACCGAGCCTGTCCGCCGCCGCCCCTATTCTCTCCTCCTGCTGGACGAAGCGGAAAAGGCCGCCCCCGCCGTACTCTCGGTGCTTCTCCAACTGATGGATGATGGCGTGCTGACCGACGGCGGGGGGCGGCGGGTGGACTTTTGCCACACGCTGGTCATCCTCACGAGCAACGTGGGGAGCGCCCTCCTCGGCGCCCTCCCCCCCGATACGCCCCCCGAGCTGGCCCTGGCCAAGGTCGGCCCCGCCCTGCGGGCCTCCTTCTCACCCGAGCTGCTCAACCGCTTTGACGCGGTTATCCCGTTCCGGTCGCTCGGGCCGGCCGACATGGACGGCGTCGCGCGGGTGGCGCTGGCCGACGCGGCCCGGCAGGTGGCCGCCGCCGCCCGCCTGCACCTCGACTGGACGACCGACGCCGGGGTGGTGGCCACCGTCGGCCGCCGCGGCACCGACGCCGCGTACGGCGCGCGGCCGGTGCGGCGGCTGATTGAGCGGGAGGTGCTGGGGCCCCTCTCGGAGCTCCTCCTGCGGGGCAAAGTCTCGGCGGGTGGCGCCGTGCGGGTGACGGTGGCGCGTGGGGGGGGGGGTGCGGCGACGGCGCCGGCCGCGGCGGCAGGGGAGGCGGAGGAGGAGCGGCTGGTATTGGTGCCCCTGCCGGGGGGAGGGGGGGGGGGGGCTCCGAAGGGGGAACCGCGGCGCTCGCGGCCGACACCACGGCCGCCGACGCCCACACCGAGTAGGAGACCGCGGTGTGGTGGTTGGGCCGGGTGGGGGGGGGGGGGGAGGGCGGCCGCCCCCGCATGGTGTCGTGTTGGGGAGCCCGCCCCCCGACGGCGGCCACGCTGCGGCGGTTGCCACCACCCGCCCCTTTCGTGTGCGCGCCCGTGTGGACGGCTGCGGTGGGGAGCGCCGGTGGCGGGTCGCTGGTCAGCCTGGTTGGCCCCCTCCCAGACGGCCTCTCGCCGGGGGGCTGACGCGTCTGTGTTGTGGTCGCGGCCTCTGTGGCGTCGGCGGCGGTCGCGGTGCCGTGCGGTCGCCGCGGGCGCTCCCCCGGCGGTATGGTGGTCCCCACTGGACCCACCGCGAGGCGGTCGTACCGGCCACCCGCCCACATCGGCAGGTAGTGGGCGCCGGCAGCACCGCCATTGTCGACCGTAGCGTGTGGCGGCGACGGGCCGCCGTGGTCGCTGGAGTCGCCCACGTGGTCGCCGGAGTCGCCCACGCCGCCGCGGTCAGCGGCGGCGGCGCTCTCGTCGTGTCACGGCGCCGCTGCAACCGCCGCCGGTTGGCCTCTCGTGGCCCCGGTCACGCCCGCCGGCGGTGGCACCGCGCAGGCCGCCGTTTCGGAGGAAGTGATGGCTGTGGGGCAGCTCCTTCACTAGCGTTTTTGTTCTGCTAGCTTACGTCCCGTTGCCCGCTTAAAGAGCCGTCGAAGTGCCACCACCCCCCCGGCGTACACACCCCCACCGCCGCCAACGGCGGCCGCCTTGCGGGTGGTTGGCGCCGCCCACGCGGTGGAGGCGGCGGTGGCGGCGGTGGCGGCGGCGGAGGCGGGGGGGGGGGTGGGTGAGGTGGCCAGGTGGGCGGCCATCTTGGCCGCCTCCCAATACCCCACCCGCGGGTCATTCAGGCCAGCGGTGAGGAGGACGGGTGGGTAGGCGGTGCCCGGCCGCACGTTGGTCACGGGCCGGGTGAGTGCAGGGTCGATTACGTGGGCCGCACGGAGGAGCTGGGCGCCCACCTCAACATCGTCATTGACGTGTACAGTACATACATCCACCTCCGTCGCCCCCCCAAATGATACCAGTGGGGCGTGGGAGTGGGCGAATGGGGGGGAGGTGAGGGGGGGGGGGTGGGAGGGGCAGGCGGAGAGGCGTGGGAGGAAGGAGTGGAGCGCAGGGGGTGGGATACCGCGCCCCGTGGGCGCTCCCATTGGGCAGGGCAGCGCGCTGCCCTGCCCAATACCGCGGCCCGCGGGCACTCCCATTGGGCAGGGCAGCGCGCTGCCCTGCCCAATACCGCGGCCCGCGGGCGCGCGGCAGGCAGGCGGTAGTAGCCCGTCTGTATGTACCTTGGTCGACCAATCTCTACACAGTCGACCACTCTACAGGGCCGTGAGCTGCGATCTGGCCACCCCGAGCGACTCTTTTTTTCTTTTGTCGCCGCCCCACGCATGCGAGCTGCCGCCGTGGGGGGTGGGCCTCCGCGCCTACGCCGCTCCTCGTCTAGGCCCCACTGCAACCACCAGCCGCGGCCGCCGCCACCGCCGGGTGGACGGTGACCGCACAGCCGCCCGCCACCGGCCGAGGACCCTACCTCCACTGCTCCAGCGCGGGTGGTCGTCGTGGCGGCGCCATCGTCGCTGGCGCCGCCCCGGCCCTCCCACGAGGGAGGATGCGGACGGTCGCTGCCACCCGGCGGCGGTGGCGCGCCACCGCAGCGGGGACGAGCTACGGATGGGGTGGTGTACCAGGCGGCGGTGGGGTGACCCCCTGGCCGCCAACCTGGCCGACACCCTCACGTCGGCCGGCTCGTCCGCCAAAGGCACTGACGCGACGGCGCGGGTGGTGGCGACGGCGGTGCCGCTGACCCGCCGCACGACAGGGATGCGCGCGGTGGCGGCGGCGGGGGGGCGCCCTGGAGGCGGCCGCCGCGGCGGGTGGGGGTGAGTCGGCGGTGGCGGCGGCTAAGCTCCGCGCCCTCGAAGATCAGGGGGGGGGCGCGGGGTGGTCGTCACCACGCTTCTCCACCCCCGGTTCCCCCCCCCCCCCGCCGACTGTCTGTCCCTTGCTCAACCGCAGGTGGTGGCCGCGGCGGCAGTGGCGGCGGCCGCGGCGTGACCCCCCCGGCTGGCGGGCGGGAAGGCGGCTGCCGCCGTCGTGGCTTCCGCTCCCGCAGACGGCGGTGGTGGAGGTGGCAGCGGTGGCGCAGCGGCGGCGGCGGCGGCAGTGGCGGGCTTCGGTGTCGGCGCCCAGCTGTAGCCGCGGCGGGGGCGTATGGGGCATATGGTCGGCGGCGGCCGAGGGGTGCTGTCCACTACGCCTCCCCCCCTCCCCCCCGCCTTCGTCACCCGCCCTTACCGCCCGCCACCCCCCCTTCCGCCACCCCAACCGCCCCCCCTCCTGCCGCCACCACCTCCACCAAACCGACGCAACGGCGGCAGCCGCCGCCGCCCTGGACCACCTCCTCCCCGCTCTCGCCGCCCCCACCGCCGCAGAGGCGGTGCGCTTTGACCGAGCAGCAGGCCGCCGCCACCGCGGCTGCCGCCGCCGCCGCCGCCGTCGCCGCCGCCACCGTTGCCGCCGCCGCCAACCGGCAGCGGGTGCGCTCGGCGGTAGCCGCCGCGGCGGCCGCCAACGCTTCCGCCCGCCCGGCGGCGGTGGCGACGTGAGCGGCGGCGCTGACGGCGGCGGTGGCAAAAATGCCGTTGGGGTCGGGGGTGCTGCTGGGGGGGGCGCCGCCGCTGTGCGGCCGCCGCGGTGGGGCTCGGCTGCAGGGTGGGGGGGGGGGGGGGGGGTGACAACGCCCCCTTGACCAATGAAGACCCGGCCGGTGCGGGTGGTGGCCATCGCACCGGTGTTGGCACCCGTCGTGGTCATGGTAGCGGGGGAGGCGGCGACGACGGCGAGCGTCTGCCGGCGAGAGATGCGACTGTCCCTGCGGATGGCGCGGCCGTCGCCACGGCCGGGCCATGGGAAGTGACGCTGCCGGCGGCAGCGGCCGGCCACGCCGTCGACAGCGGGCCGTCGGCAGGAAAGGCGGCCGGCTGCCGCGGTGGTGGCGGCGCTGGACGCCGCCGCCGGTGGCAATGTCGTTTTGTGCCGCGTGGCTGCCCACTGGGGCCCTGCTCCCGATTACGACGCCGGGCGCGGACGCCACGCGCACCTGCGGCGCTTGCCTGGGCTGCCGCGCCATGCGGGGGTGCTCGCTGCGGGCGATTTCGCTCCGCCGCAAGGGAGCCGCTGGTGGGTGGCACCCCCCGCCGTGGGGAGGGGGGGGGGGAGGACGGGGGGGAGGGAGGTGAGTGACCGCCGCCCGTGAAAGGCGGCCGGGGGGGGAGCGGGGTCGGGTAGGGACGATAGCTGTGGATGGACGGCCTGGTGCGAACAGTGCAAGGGGGGGGGGGGGGAATGGTTTGGCGGGGGTTCGGGGGTCTGGGTGGAAGGGATATGCCAGCAGCGGCCAGCAGGTAAGGGTGAGCACATCGCGGTGTGGGCCGCGGCCCTCCCCCCGGTTTTATGGGCGGGTGGGCGGCGCTCATCGTCGTGCGTGGGCAATAAACAGCTGCCACGTCGGCCGTCCGTGGGGCGCGGGAGGCTGGCCGGCGGCCGACTCTTGTTTACTATCTACCGACTCGTGGCGCCACCCGTGGCCGCCGCCGCCGCGTGCGGTCGCCGCCGTTGCGGCCGCCGCCGTTGCCGCCGCCGCCATTGCCGTCAATCCCATAGTCGCCCGCCGCCGCCGTCGCCGGCCGGGACGGAAAAAAACAAGAAGAAAACAACACACGTCCCCGCTCCAGCCGTCGTCCCTCGGGTCGGGGGGATGAACGCGCACCCTGTGGCCGCAGAGGGCGCGCGGGGCGCGCAGACGGGCGCGCTGTAGGAGCACGGGGGGGGTGCGCCGCGCGGTCGCGCACGCGGGCGCGACCGGGAGGGACTCTGGGAGTGCGGGGGGGGGGGAAGGGGGAGCACCAGGCGCATGTCACCCCCCCCCCCCACCCCCCCACCCGAGCCCCGCCCGCCGCCCCCCCTCCGCCATTCGTGCGCACTCGCATTCAAAGCGGCCACGCCAGCCCGCGGCAGAGCACGCCGCGGCGGCCGCGGCCCTGAACTGCCGGCGCGCGCGGCGGGCGCCTCACCTAAGCCGGCCACGCCTCCGCGCCTCCCGCCCGCTCGTGCTGCGTGCGCCACTGCGCTCCCGCCGCTGCAGGGGCGACAACACGCGTCGGGTTCTTTGCGACTAGCTCTGCCACCGCCGCCGCACTCGATGCGGGCTGGCCACAAGTACAAGAGGAAGAGACGGGCGCGGCTCCATGGGCGGCGCCAGCACAGCGGGTCCACAAGAGCGTGTCACCCCCGCACCAACCGCCTGCGCCTGCCCCCCCGTCCGCTCACGGATGCACCCTCCGCTGCACCACCAGCGCTGTCTGACTGTTGAGCGTACAACCGGACTCATTACAGTACGCACCAGACATGGCTTGCTCCTTGCCGTCGGCGTTCTTACCCGTCTGCTGTCGCATGGGGTGATCGGCAAGCAGCCGTACCAGCGTCCTCATCTCCGCGGCGGTCAGGTCTCGCATCACCGTGCTGCGGATGCCGTCCATCCAGTCATCGTAAGTCTCGTTGTTGTTGCGGTCCTTCCGCAGCGCCGCCAGCACCGCCGTCCAGTACTCGTGCCACCAATCGCGAGAGTGAAGGCGCTTGCTGACGTGCTCACCGACGCTCTCCAACGGCTTGCAAACGCTAAGGAGGCTGCGCGCGATGAGGAAGAGGAAAACGAGGAACTTGCGGGTGGTGACAGTTGGGTTGGGCCCCTTCTGTACGGTGCCCGCAGCCCCGTAGTCGTCGACCAGGTCCCCGTCGTCGACGCGCAGCGCCACAGGGTACGCAAACGCCACCTCCCACAACCCGTCGGCCACCTTGTCAAAGCCACCAAGCCAGTCCATCTGCGTATCAAAAAGCCACTCCCGCGCTTGAACGCCCTCGTGGGCGCGGGTGGAGGACTCGAGGAAGGTCTCGATGGCACCGCGGAAGGCGAGGGTGCAGCGCTTGCACAGGTTTTCTGGCAACGTAGTGCTCGTGTGCTTTTGTGACAGCGTGTAGCCCCTGTGGCAGTCATCAATGACATCGAGAACGTACGCGCGGGTGGACAGCGGCATTCTCAGCTGCCTACCACCGTCGGCCCCCTCCCGCTGATGCGGCTCGTTGGGTCGCGAGAAGCGCTCAGGCGGGAAAGGGTCAGCCACCAGACGGACTTCCTCTCGGGTCCAGGCGCCGGTCCACTTATCCGCGCGCCGCAACCAGAGGCGCCACGAGTGACGGCCGCGGAGTCGCGAGAGAGGCTCTTGCCGCCTTGCCCTGCGCGTTAGCATCCAGACCGATATCCCGTAGTTCTCCACATTCTTGAGCACCGTCTGCACTTTCTCCTCGTACTCTTTGCTTTCGCAGTGAGAGCGGCTGTCCCGGAGTCGTCGTACAGCATCCTGCAAAACCTTGGACGGCATGCCGCACCGCGCTTCAACGCCAACGACCATCTCAGTCGCCGCCGCCGTGGTGAGGCTCTGGTCCCCCATGCGAAGATACTCGCGCAAAACGCAGGACACCTCGTTGCGTGTCACGCGGTTGCACATCAGGGAGCGCACGGAGCCCCACGCGAGGACGGCCGCCACCACCTTGTTCAGCAGAGGCGCCCACGGCGCCATCATGAGTAACAGCGTCCATACAATGGTGTACGCTCGCACACCATTGGCCCACTGCACGACCAGCACAATGACCTTGAAGAGGAGGTCCAAGCCCACGACGACAATCGCATATCGCCAGTAGGTGTACACGAGGATCTCTGCTGCGTCCGTCGCGTCCTGGTACCCGGTCGGGTCGGGGATGAACGAAAAGGCACCGACCAGCAGGGCAGTAATGAAGGCGGTAGATTCGTACGCGCCGGTCCACAAGACGTCCCACGGCTCGTCGTTGCCCATGACGGGCGGTGGGAGGGGAGTTTTACGGGGTTGGCCAGGCTCCGACCGACGCAGCTCAGAATGACGCGACCGCCCACGCTCCTCTTGGTTGCGTCGACAGCAACCGACACACCCACGACAGCTGCCGATGCTTGTCGCGATCGCCGCGTCGGCGACGTGTCCGGCAGACAGCCAGCACCTCAGCCGGTCAAGCGCGCCAGTGGGCGTGACGGGATTCTGAGGAGTCCGCGGGTATGCGAATGCGCACACGCCGGCGGCCCGTCCGTCACAGCCACGTGGCAACGCCTCACCGCGAGCGTGCACCGCGACGCGCAGAGGCGGCTTTCCGGGCACAGCCGTTCCAGGCAGCTCGGTCATTCACAACAAAGGAGCCGGCTGGGTATGCGCGGGCGGGGAGAGGGCCACGAAGAGACTCTGCTGCACTGGTTCAGCCCTTCTTGGTCAAATGGCACACGGCGGGTATCACGGGTGGAACCAAAGCGTGCTGTGATGACATAGCATGCTGTGATTACAGTACCGTCAACGTCCTGCCCAAGCCCTGAACAGAAGCTGACTGACGCAAAGACGAGAGCGACGCACACCACGACCGCCCCGGGGAGGAGCTGTCAACCATTGCCCTTCAACCGGGCCCTTCGGGGGCAGAGCCAGGCCGGCCAGGGGCCCGCGATACACGCCTGTGATTTACCATGGAAATCCAGAATTTGCTCTGCATGCAATGCTCAATCGGTGATTGGTGATCGGACATCAGCATTTGCGTACGGTACCGACACCGATGAACAGAATCCCAGATAGATACATAACTATCGGTTAAACCCCTCCGGGAAACATCCGACTCATCCTGGGAAAGGTCCCGCGAAAAGCCGGCGTCTAACCTACTAGTGAACGGCCGACAATTACCCATGATTGGCTCGTCGGCGAAAAAAGGGGCGGGTGACGCACCCCGTGGTAGGTGAGGGTCATGGGCAAGATGTGCGCTGTCTTAGCGTCTTGCAGTGTCCACCAGACCACGAGGCGCGTCTGTCGCCCCCGTCTCCGCCCGACGTACCCCGTCCATGGCACTGCCGGCCGCTGCCACCCGTTCCCCACCAGGAGCACCGCGTCGCGTCGTACAGGACGCCGCCGTCGCGTCGCCGTCGACAACCCCCCTACCGCCACCACCGCCGCCACCGCCGGAGCCACCGCCACCGCCACCGCCGCCGCCACCGCCGTCGCCGCCGCCACCGCCGTCCTCGCCGTCCTCACCGTCCTCGACGCCGCCACCACCACCACCACCACCACCACCACCACCGTCGCCGGCAGTGTCCACTGCCGCCAGTACGGGCCATACATCGACCCGCGTAGTTGCACGGGTGCGACGTACAGGCGGGACGGGAACACCACTTGGAGGACGCTTGGTCGTCCAGGCCCACCTCATACCAAACGGGCGCTTGAAAGGCCACACGTTGGTACCCATTAGACGACGAGCGGCCACCCACGCCATGTTGCGGGCCGCAACGTCGTCCCGATTGCGAATCACGGGCGGGTGTGGCGCTGGATGACCGGGGCCTTGTGGGGCCGCGAGAGAGCACGTGTAGCAGCCCTTGGCCGCCCACTCGCTCAGCCGCCTCGGGTCGGCATAGACGGCGCGGTCCTCGACGGCACAGGCGGCCAGCGCGGCCGCGCGCCGCGCCACAGCAGCAGCACGGGCAGTGGCTCGGACGGCCGCCCGGTAGGCGTCGGGGTCTGGCCCTCGGCGCGTCACGTGGGTAGCAGAGGGGAGGGCCCGCTTTGGCCGCCCCCGACGCGAACCAGCCGCCATTCGCACACGCCGTGTCGACGGCAGAGGGCCGGCCGGCGGCCCGTACAGCTCTCTTGGAATCTTGAAGGGGGGGTTGCCCGTCGAGTAGATGAGCACCATCTTGTCGTGACACTCGGAGCACGCCTGGCTCGTGTTGAACTCGTCCTGGTCGACAAACCAGCACAGCCGTCGGAGGTGGCGGCGGAGCCAGGCGTCCCCCCCGCGCACGCGCTCGGTGCCCATGGCCACGACGACCGCGCCGCCGCCACGGACCTGGCGAAGGAGGCCGCCGGTCAGGTCCCGCGCCATCGAGGCAGCAAAGCGGCCGCGTTGGATGGCCTTGCGCACACGCGCCGTCCGCAGGTGTCGCGTGGCTTGGGCGCCAAATCGCTGGCCGTACGCGGCCGTGTCGCGACGGGCGGCCCACTCGAGCGTTGCCTGCAGGTGCTTGCCGTCGTCGCCGGTACGCATCGTGCCGTGTGCTGCTGCCAGGTCGACGGGTGCTAGGTGGCCAGCGACGCCGCCTACGTCACCCGCCGCCGCCACCAGTCCCGCGACCGCCGCCGCCACCGGTCCCGCCCCAGTACCGCTGCGTGCCCGCCACTGCTTCCACGCACGGGCCAAAAAGTTACCGCCGCTGGCCTCCCGAAAGTGGGCGGCACTCAGGCTGTAGCGAAGGCCGGGGACGGGTGCCAGTCGACGACACCCCTTGCGCCGGGGCAGCGCGCCCACACGGTCCTGCGGCGGCGCGTCTGGGGTGGTGCTACTGTCACTGTTGCCCGCCGCGGCAGTGGGGTCCACCAGCCACCGTGCCACCTTTTCCGCCTCGTGACGGGGCACAGTCCACCGGGACAGGCGCGTGCGACGCAGCACACACCGCACCGAAGTGGCGAGCTGGGTGCGGCGGGCCCGTCGGATGGACGCCTGCGGCCCACGCCGCACGCGCCCGTGGCCACCGCCGGGGCTCGCCGTCTGGTAGGTCTTTGCCTCGGGGGGCGTCGTCGCACCCGCCGCCGCCGGGGCCACCGCCGCCGCATCATCGTCGCTCCCCTCGGACGACGACCGCCGCGCTTGTCGCTTGGAGCGCCTCCCCCCTGTCCCCGCCCCTGCAGCCGGGGCGCCCGCCGCCGCCCGCTTCCTAGACCACCTGGGTGGGTGGCCCTGGGGCATGGTTGCTGCTGCCGCCACCCCGTCTTGGACGCCCGCCCCACGCAGGAGCGCCACGGCCGCCCGGTTGAGCGCATCCAAGCCCATGTGGCGGGACCACGCGGCGCGCATCGCGGCTACAGCGGGGCGGGCGGGGAGGTCTGCCGTCGCCACGCGCTCACCCGGTGCTGCCGACAGCACGGCAGACCGTCCCGGGTCTCCGCCGACCATCTGGAGCCACCGGACGCGCGCCAACGGCAGGCCAGCCCGCTAGAGCGGCGTCAGTACCCCCACCAGGGACGCAAAGCCTTTGCCGCTTCGGTCCCGTGCACGTCCACCGCCGTCCAGCTTCTTGGCGCAGGCCACCGCCCGCGCCTCGGCCTTTGCGGCCGTGTCGGGTCGAGACATAAAAAACGTCACCGCCACGCCGTCGGTAGACAGCTGGGAGGAGGCCCGGTTGGCGCGGCCACCGACACCAGCCATGGCGGCCAGCACCGCTGTACCGCCTGTTCGCAGCTCTGGCCATGCCCGAAGACTGGGGTGGCCACGCACCCCCACGCCAGTGGCGGCCGAAACTGCCCGCAACAGAACGAGCATCCTGTCCGGCACCGGCGTGCCGTGACCGTGGAGCGCCGCTCGGGCGCCAGGGATGAGGGCGTACGGGCTCTCCACACCCACATTCAGGACGTGGAGGAGAAACGGCACGTACGCTTACCAGCGGCGCTTCTTCACAGGCGTTGCCGGAAAGAGGCCCGCCACAGAGGGTGGCATGGCCGCCCGCATGACGGCCACCCGTTGCGCCAGCGCCTGGACCAGGTGCTGGGGGACGCCGTCGAGGCCCCGCTGGCCCGGCGTTGCCCTGTCCGCGATACCCGCGCGGAAGCGCGCGGCCGCCCACCGCGTTAGCCGCCGCTCCGTGTCCCAGGCAGAGCCACCCGCTGGAGCAGCCGTGGCAGCGGGGGAGGTGGCCAGTGCGTCCTTGGCCGCCTTGGCGCGCAGCTTGCGACACGCCGCGTCCACACACCGCCCGGCGTGGGTGGCCACGATGGTGGCGACGGGGTCCCATCGTGCCGTGTTGTTGCTCGCCGGAAGATACCGGTCGCACGCAGCTGCCGTGACGGCCATCACCTGCGTCAGGGCGTAGGAGAGCGCCTCTGCCAGCAGCGGGTGGCTCGTCGTCACCACAGAGCGGGCGCGCGCCATCCGTGTGTTGGCCCGCCCCTTGCCACACCCGGCACACACGGTGCCCGCCTGCAGGGGACTGCCAGACACACCCTCGCAGCCGCAGGCGTAGGCAAACCACAGCCAGACGGGCGCACAGTTTGCGGGCACGGCCCCGGCCCAGTCGGCGTCGTCGGCGGCTGCGTCCGCGACGGTCTACACCAGGCGCCGCAATGCCACGTCGAGGACGCGGAGCATGAGGAAGCGGAGCTTGGTAGCCGCCCCAGAGAGGTCCTATAGCTCTGCTAGCAGCGCCGTCTCCACCGCCGCGCGCGTGTCGGCGTCGTCCTTGTCGTCCCCAAACACCGCGCTCACGAGGACGCCCACCGGCACGGTACACGCCCGCGTCTGTCGTCCAGTGCTCTGAAGCGGGTCCTTGCAGTCGGGGTCGACGCCGCGGTCGTAGGCCACTGACACACCCCCACAGTGCCGCTGCACCGGGCAGGTGGCGTCCCCGCTGCTGTGGCCCCCTCCCAGGCAGTCGCGACACTTGGACGCGGCCGCTGCCGCCGCAGCCGGGACGGCGGCGGCAGCGGCGGCGGCAGCGGCTGCCGCCGGCCCTGCACCAGCTGGGGCCTTGCAAGAGCTGACCTTGTGCCCCGGCTCGCCACATCCGCCACACTTTTGCGTCCGCCCCTTGCGGGCGGGCGGTGCGTCCGCGGCAGCCTCGCGCCGGGGCAAGCCCGCGGCGGCCACGTCAATCAGACCAGCGGCCGTCTTGGCGCGTGCGGCGAGCTCCACCTCGGCCTCGCTTGCTGCCGCCCGACCACCACAGTACACGCTGACCGCCTGTGCCGCGCCTGCGATGGCCGCGACGAGGTCTTCGCCGGCGCCGTCGAGTGGGCCCGCCGCCTCCTCATCCTTGGCCGCCTGCTGCACCTGCGCGACGGCGGCAGACCAGCCGGCCGACGAGGCCGCGTCGCCCCCTGGGGGTGCAGACACGCCCTGCAGGCGGCTCAGGTTGGCGGCGAGCACCGCCCGCTTGAGCGTCACCACGTTGCGTGCGTCTTGAACGTACGCCTGCTCTTGTGCCGGGTCCCCGGGTCTTGTCCCCGCTGCGCCGTGGATCGCGCCCCTCGGTTCGTCGCCCAGGCACGGCCCTCTGCTCCTGCTCGCTCCTCGCACACTCGTTTCTGACCTTCTTGCCGCCAAGGACGATGTCAAAGTCTGCGATAGGATGGCTGCGACCCTCGGCGTGGCGGCAACGGCGACAGAGCCAGCGGCTGTGGCAGTCTCTGTACGAAAGGTGGATTCTGTATAGCTAGGCACATAGAAATCCGACTGGTACCTGACTCGAGGTGGCCCGGCGTGCGACCGGTACGACGTGGGCATGATCGAGGATCAGCTGGGCCGACTTCCGGTGGAGGTCGAGGGCGTCGGGTTCTCCTTGGTGCTGGGCACGTATGCCAGCGTCTTGAACGACGTGGTCGACCAGGTGTTTGCTTGTGCGGACAGCGGCCAGATGTCGGACAGTCCGGTGGTTGGTGAGCTCCTTGCGACCTCGACCCGGCATGGCCTGGCCTAGCGCTGGTCAGGGACGTTCACGAGTTTCCAGGAGCGTCGGCGGGTGTACTTGGAGGAGCGGGAGCGACCGGCGGCTACTAGTGCTGTTCCGGTGGCGGAGTACGTCGAGGCGTCTCGGCCGCCTTACTACGTCATCCCGTCATCCTCTGGGTCCCGTCGTGCTGCTGACGAGGCGCTGAAGGACGCTCCCGCGGCGCAGCCCGCGCGCCGGGAGTAATACTTGAGGGCAAGAAAGGTGGGAGTCCAGGGAGAAGCGAGGAGGGAAGAGGCGGAGAGAAGGGTTGCTCGAACGGGTGCTTGCTTGTCTTCTGGTAGTTCCATGCTTGTAGTGCTTGTTTCCTTGATACACCCGTTCCCTTTTCTTAGCCTTCTTGTTCCGCGTCCGTTGCGGCCGAGCTCGCTTCGCCCAGCAGACCCTGGAGAGCTCCTTCCATCTCGTCATCCTCCGAGTCTGACTCTGGTATCTTGCCAGCTCTGGCCACCGGAGTGCCTTCAGTCCCGTTCCGCTGTGTGTAGGCGCAGAAATCAGCAATGGGCAACCGGTTTGAGGGCTCCCAGGTATCATCAGCTGGGTTGAAACCGAACCAGCGCACCCGCAGGTATAGGCGTCCTTCCATCCAGTCATGGTCCACAATCTTGACGTAGACGTATTCCCGACCTTCTTGACGGGATAACCAGGGTTCTGCGGCGCGCTTACGCCGGGTCAGGTCCCGTTTGCTTGGCGGTGGAGCTCGAGTGACGTGGTCGCTGCTCACCCGGTTCGGAGAGTCATCCAAGTCTAGGAGGAGCGTCCAGCCGTCCGTACTCAGGATCTCATAGGGCCCATCTGTCTTGGAGTCAAGCTTTCCCCGGGTCTTGCTGTGGTTATCCACGAGAACCCAGTCGCCGTCACCCGGTTCCTTGTTCTTTTCCCGGACACTCTTGTCGTAGTCCCGTTTGTATCGCTCCTGCGTCTTCGCGATTGACTCCTTGACTCGTGGGAGAAGGAGCTTCAGTTGATCCAGGAACTCGTCCTTTGCCTTCGGGCCCGACTTCAGGGCAGGTTGGAGACCGTCCGGTCTTCTTTCCAGGGAGAAGTTGGTCAGCCGCCTTGGGATGACGTAGTCTAGTGGAGCTACCCCTGTTGTCCCGTGGACACGAGAGCTGCAGGCTAGAGTGAGGACGGCCAGGAGCTCGTCCCAGTCTTCCTGGTGCTCTTCAACGTAGTGCCGAAGCATGTCCACCAGGGTCCGGTCGAATCGTTCCACTTGGCCATTCGTTCGTGGGTGGTACGTCGTAGTAAACATCTTCTTGATACCCATCAGGTCACAGACTCCTTCAAAGAACAGGGATGCAAGCTGGGGACCTTTGTCGGTTAAGACGGAGTCCGGAGGGCCTTAGACAGCTATCCAGTACTCGCAGAAGGCCGACGTAACATCAAGGGCCGTGGTGGTTCTTAGCGGGATTGCTCGGGTGAACTTGGAGAACCGGTCACAGATAATGAGCAAGTACAGGTTGCCACTGGATGTCTCAGGTAGGGGCCCCAGGACGTCCATACTCAGGCTTGCGAAGGGCTCCGCCGCAGGAATCAGGCGTAGCTTAGAAGTCTTATTCCTCGGGGTCAACCGGTTCCTTGCACAGGAGATACAGGCCTCTAGCTGCTTGTGGACGTCACTTGCCATGGTTTCCCAGTAGTAGTGTCGCCGCATCGAGGCGTACATCCGGTTGATACCAAAGTTGCCGGCCTGGGGATACGAGTGTTCCAGGCGGAGGATGTCAGCTCGTAGGCTTCGGGGTACGTAGACTTGAGTTGCCGCATCAAAGGGTGATACCCGTATCAGGAACCCATCCGTGGACTCGGAGAAGCGACTGTTCCGGTTCAGGTCCATCTGCTGGCGGAGCTCTAAGCAATGAGGATCCTTGGGCTGTGCCTCCAACATCCGGTGAGTGGTAACCGGCTGGTGGGCCTCAGGCGACTCATGCAAGGGAGCGTGCCAACCACGTCCGACTTTCCGGAGGATGAAACAGGGTATTTCCTCTGGAATAGGGCCCGTATCGGCTGCAGGAGTCTCCAACTGGGACATGGTGTCGGCGCAGTGGGGCTCCCTCCCTGCTCTGGTGCACACCTTGTACTTGAATTCCGAGAGGCGTGGACGCCACCGGGAGACCCTTCCTTGGCTGCTGTCCATGCATAGGAGCCATCTTAGGCTGGCGTGGTCCGTCCGGATGAGAAGCTCTTGTCCTTCTAGATAGGGGCGTAACAGGAAGCAAGCCCAGATGACTGCCAAGCACTCGCGTTCCGTCGTGGAATGGTTCTTCTCTGCTGGAGTCAAGACGCGACTGTAGTAGCCCACCGGGAGGAAGCGCCCATCAGGCTGTTGCGGGAGTAGAGAGCACCCCACCTGGACGTCACAGGCGTCAGTCTCTAGAACAAACTGGCCCTCCCGCTTAGGTAGCGCCAGTACTGGAGTCGTGGTCAGGCGCTTCTTGAGCTCCTCGAAGGCGGCTGTCTGCTTATCATCAAACACCAGGAGCTGTACGGGGAGCTTCTTGCTGGTGAGCTTGGTCTACGTCATGGCAATCAGAGCATAGTTCCGTACAAACCGGCGGTAGACGATGCACATACTCAGAAAGCTCTTGAGTTCCGTCTGGGTCTTAGGTTGCCGGGCTTGCCGAAGGGCCTGGATATTCTTCTCGTTGACCCGAAGCTCCCCCGGACTCAGCACGTGCCCCAGGTACTCAACTTCAGTCTCAAACAGGTGGCACTTCTCTGACTTCTGGGTAGCTACAGCCTTGTACAGGAGAGCCAGGACCTCTCGGAGGTGCTCGAAGTGCTCCGCCGGGGTCATGGAGAAGACGATGATATCGTCCAAGTAGACCAGACATGTCCTCCATCTTAGTCCCGTCAGGATGATGTCAATCGCTCTCTGGAAGGTAGCCGGAGCATTGGTGAGGCCGAAAGGAAGACGCTTGCACCGGAATAGTCCAATATGGCACGTGAAGGTAGATTCGTCCTTGTCCTCGTCGGACAGGGGGATCTGCCAGTATCCGGCGTTACAATTCAGCGTTGAAAAGAGGGTGGCATCACCGAGGAAGTCGATGCAAT
Organism: Pyropia yezoensis; assembly: GCA_009829735.1. Taxonomy (NCBI): domain Eukaryota; phylum Rhodophyta; class Bangiophyceae; order Bangiales; family Bangiaceae; genus Pyropia; species Pyropia yezoensis. The sequence continues at coordinate 28,138,076 of CM020620.1, forward strand.
CATCCATCCGGGGTATCGGGTATACGTCCCTGACCGTCATCTCGATCAGGCGCCTGTAGTCGACGCAGAAACGGAAGTGACCGCCAGGTTTCGGGACGACTACCACCGGGAAGGCCCACTCACCATTAAAGGGCTCGATAGCATCCGTCTTGAGCATCTGCTTAACCTGCTTCTCCATCTCGTCCCGGCGATGTGGTCCAGCCCGAAACGGTTGCAGATGTACTGGCTTAGCATCCGGCTTGAGTTGAATCCGGTGTAGGGTGGCGTCCATCTTGCCCAGCTCTCCAGACCACAGGTGCCAATATTCTTGGAGAAGCTTCTCCAGAGCCTCCTTCAGGTCTGGAGAAACATTTCTTGGTTGACATTCGGCACCTTGAGTGGTGCTTGATCGGGCTTTGGGGCAACGGGGACAGCCTGTGCTTGTTCCGGAGGTACGCCCAGAGCGGATAGGTTGGATGCCAGTTCTTGTTGCAGGTTCAAGAGGTCTTCCTTGGCCAGGGCACGATGAGAGTCTCGATAAGGTTCTGCCGTCCCAACTCGAGTACCCTTGGCGAGATTTGTCGGCTTCCGGCTCACGTTGACGATCAGAACGGAGAATGGGGCGAGCCTTTCCACCTTCTCCTGATGCCCATGGGCCGAGTATAACCGGTGTTTCGCCAGGAACTCCTTGCTTCCGCAGATCAGGCATTAATCCGTTGTCCAGGTAGTCACTTGAACCTTGGTCTCCGAACGAGGAGGAAGAAGCACTGGTTTGAAGAGTGTCAAGGTAGAGCGTGGGATACGATGCTTCTTGCTCTTGAGTACACGAACCTTGGTGTCCAGATGCTGCAGCACCGGTGACACAAACCCATGGTTGAACTGCACATTTCATTCTCCTGGCAGGATACGCTTGAGATGCTGCTTCTGGAAGTCCCAGCCTAGGATGAGGGGGACTGAGAGGGTCTTGACTACGAGAAAGGGAATAAGTATTGGTTCATTGTTGACAAATGTGGTGACAGGAAGGCGGCCAAGCGGTCGTAAAGTTTGACCCGAGGCGTCTACAGTCCGGGTCTTGGTAGGGGCTCTCCAGGCTTGTCGGCGCCAGCTCGGAGGTAGCAGGTTCTCAGTGATGACGCTTAGTCTGGCTCCCGTGTCAACCACCGGAGTAACAGCTTGGGGGAGGCTATCCCACACACGCAAACGAGCATGAATCTTGGGGTTGTCCTTACGCAGGACGAGCAAGGTCCCCTTGAACAAACAGGGTGTCCATGCGGCTACCAGTTGAGCAGGTAACTGCCGTCCTTTCTCCCGGCACGCAAAGGGAGAACGGGTAGAAGTACCCTGCCGTCAAATATTCGGGAACACACTTGAGGAGAGCGCCTGCCCTACTCGTTTCTCGAGCCCGAGGACTCCTTGGAGGTCTCGGTTTCTAGTTCCAAGTCCGTAGGAGCTTCCTTGGTCAGAGCCTCGGTAATGCTCTGCAAAGTTGCCACCCGAACGGCGTGTACCTGTGCCTTGTCCGTCTTGGTAGGCGTTCGCCGGTCAGCCCAGTTGACTGCCTTAGCGAACTCTAGTCTTTGACGCTTGAGCTTCTCCAGTAGATTCCTGTGGAGTGTCGGGCACTGGCAAGACATATGGTCCTCCTTCTGGCACAGCCAACAAGACCGGAAACGCTGGTTCTTGACATGTTTGGGGGGCACTAAGGAAGGCTGCTCCTTGGAGACAAAGCCATCCCGCTTGTAACCTGACGCCACGGGAGAGGTCTCGCCAACAGCCAGTACCGGTACTGGGTTATCGCATCCCTTATACTTGTCGGGTCCGGGACGAACTCGCGACAACGGCTTGGGAGTCGACACCATGGGGGCCTGGAGTGCCTTGGCTTGCCGGTGCTTGCCCAGGGTGTAGGCCATCAGCTGCTGGAAGGTATGCTTTTGTGTTCCTGGTTGTAGTTCTCAGCATCAACTTGAAGATACTCAGGAAGCTTTTCCGAGAAGATCATCTTAAGCCTGTCCTCAGAGTAAACGTTACCACAAGCCTCGCTCACCTCCCGGACACGGCGGGCAAAGGCCTCTGGAGTCTCTTGTCGCACCGTGGTTGCCCAGTTCAATCTTTGCACCGCCTTGCGCAGGGCGTTCGCGTCGGCGTAGTTTGACCGGAGCCAGTTGACCGCTTCCAGATGGCTACCAACGGTACGCTCGACGATGTGTCCGGCTGAGTCCGGAAGAACTTGTACGAACCGCTGTTCTGCTTCTCCGGTCATGAAGTGTACCCGAAGGTAGAGTGCCTTGCCCTCCGACACGTCATTGTCGGTATATGTCTTGTCAAACCGGCGCAGGAAGGCAAAGATAAGCGCCGTTTTCTTCCCAGAAAATTTGAGATGTCCCCCGAAACTCGGCTGCATACGCCGGTTCAGGGATGCCATCTTCTTGGCCATCTTCCGGGTGAATTCTTGGTCTTGGTTGTCCAGCCGGCAGCTGCCCCAATACGTGACCTTGTTCAGGGAGGCGTCCCCCACTTGGTGAGCAGGATAGTGAAACTCGACCAGCCTGCGCCGGGTGGGACCAGGAGTCGCGTCCCAGTCGTATCCCTCCTCAGAGCTGGAGAAACTGGTCTCGCTGGTGCCAGAGAGACGACGACGACGCCGCCGCCTCCGGCTGCTCCGGTTACGGGTCATGGAGCTTCCCTCCCCATAGGACGCCAGGGGAGGAAGAGCTTGACCTGTCCTAGAAGTCAAGGCCTCAGGGGGACCCGTAGAAACAGTCGCAGCTGTGCCTCTGGCAGTGCTAGCGCCCACAGGAAGGGGAGTATACTTCCAGCTGCCATGAGTAGGTCCAGTAGGAAACACACCAGGGGGCATCCTCGGAAGTTCTGGAGTAGAACCGGCAGGAGGGAGTCGTCTGCTTCGAGCGGAATCGAACGCCGTTGGCCCCGGGGTGGCTCCCACAGGAGAGAAAGCCGGAGGAACTGGAGCAGGAGGTACTTGGCCGCCTGTAGACTTCAGCCCGCTACTGGATGTCGCGCCCACGTCTGCTTCGACCGTAGGGACAACGCCGGGTTGGACACCGTCCCCCGCGGTTACCAGGGATGCGTCAAGGGCCGCAGGGTCTACCCCTTCGGGCACCGTCGTGCCAGGGAGGGTAGCGATCTTGGTCTCTTGACAGCCACAGTCCAGGTACCTGCGCGTTCAAAGATCGTCAGACCACAAGAGAGGGGTTGGGGAGCGAGGAATGGGATTCCCGTGAACGGGTGCAAATAATTCCCAAACCGCAGAAGAGGACAGAACAGGAACAACCCAACCGCTGCTCCCAAAATGTCTCTTCTCAAAAACTCCACTCCCCTGCTGCTCCACCAAATATGTGGTACAAAACTCGATCTTCTCAGACACGTGTCAGTATCCCTCGGGGGAAAAGGACAGGTAACACAGAAAGGGGAACTACGAGAGTGGTATGCCTGTTGCCCCACGTGCCTGCTGGCAGAGCCAACAGATACGCACGGTAGTGCACATGGGGGAAGAGGAAAGCAAACGCGCAGTTGTCTTTTTCTCTGAGGGCGCGGGCCAAGGGCGCCTCGCTGTCCCTCTCAACGTGCATCTGGGGGAGCCTCAGCGCGTTGGCCAGGTAGCCCCCCCCTACCCCCGAGTGGCCCCGACCCGAGTCTAACCTCGTCAGGTCGGGGGCCATTATCGCTACAAATTCTATTCCCACTCACTAATTTCACACTCAAATTTTCTCAAATCAAGTCCCTCACAAGTATGCAAAAACCCATCAGAAATCTCTGTCTCGCGTGGGAGCAGCGTAGTCCACCGCATCACAGTGCCGGGCACGGGCCACGGCCGCCAACGACCCCCACACGGCGGGCGTGTCCTGGCACCTGGTGTCCCTTAGTCGCCATCCCGGGTCGACGCAAAGTCTGGGCCGGGGATGCTACACCATCCACCCCCGACGGTGTCGGATAAGGAGGCCAAGGAAGGCGGGCCTCACCACCGTTCGAGCGCAGGGTCCGGTGAGGGGAAGCCATCTGGCTTCGGCGATAATGCCGGGATTGGCCCTTCGGGGGTACCCGATTTTGAGTGTACGCCCTCCCCCACTCGTTCGGTTCGCGGGGGTCCCCCCCAAGAGATCCCAAAAAGTTTTGTGGCCCCTGGGGCTGAGGCGTCCACGGAGGACTGGAAGCAGGCAGTGGTGGGGGCCATGAGTGGCCTGTTCACGCCGTTGCACCAGCGGTTGTCCTTTCAAGAGGACACACAAAGTCGGCCACCCCAAGCGCGAGGCCGTCGGTCTGACGAAACGTCAAGCAATTCCACATCGGATTGTTTTGGTGGGGAAGGACCCTCTCCACGTGGAATTCAACGTCGACGTCCGGTGGTGCGGGCTTTTCACGCAGTGCCTGCTGGACCGCGAGTTCCTTTACGGGACATCTCGGAGACGATATTCACGACGGATGAACGCTATAAAGCGATCCTGGACTGTGAGATTTATGCTCTACATAACATGGATAAAAATATCCGTGAAGTGCAGAGAACCGGTGTCGGGAAGAAGAAGAAGGACGTGGCCAACTTGTTTGGCCGTGGCTCTGAGTTTGGGGGTGACCCCCCTCTTGGGGTGTTCGAGTTCCTCAACCGCGTCCGAAAGGCGGCTGACGACCACAGTGTGTCAGAGGCGCGAGGCCTCTACCTCCTCTCGGAGTTTACGAAGGAGCCCTTGAAAAGGGAGATATTGAGTTAGCTCCCCTCCAAGCAGGAAGGCGGACGTCCAGGGGAGGTTGTAGCACAATAGGTATCCGCTGCACGTCTACTCTCCGGGAACACTCACCAAGGGGGATCGGCACGAACGTCACCGGGAGGCCAAGGTTGCTGTCCTTGGAGCACAAGCCACGGGACCAAGATGGGAGCCCAAATGGGAGGGGTTTGTTGTTCTACCTTGGCCAGCGGTGGATTCGCCGCCGGCCCCATCGTTACAAACTCTCGGAGACATTACTAACTACCTTCCGCCCCAAGATGCGAGTCCCTCTGGTCATACGTAACTTATAGATACCGTGACCAGTACGGACTCCCAAATTGAAAGTTGAGGGTCAGAAGTAGCCCCCCTAGTATAGAGTCACAATACGGTCAACCATATTGCTACATATCCCCCCCTTAGATTCGGCCCGTCCTCGGGTCGAGTTGCATTCGGGTTTCCGAATGTAAGTGGGTCGCGTGACCGTTTATCAGTCGGGTGGGGCTTTGCGCCCTGTCGCGACCGACACCCCTTTTCGACGTTGTCTGAAGGGGCTGCCCCCCTTTGTGTGGTACACACACGATCCGTTTTCCGGACTGTTGAATTCCCGATGCGGGTGTTTGTTCACGACCCCCCTTTCCGGGGGATGGTGCAAGCGGATCCGCCATCAGGCGTCTGGTGGTAGGGGGGCCCCTCTCGCGGGACGATTGAGTGGGGGGCGGGGGCTGCCCGCGTTGCGTGAGGGCGGTTGGGGGGTGACCCCCCTTGATTACCCCGTGTGGGGGGGCGTGGCCCCGATCCAGGTGCCTGGGTGGCGCGTCCTCGTAGCTCGGCTGGCGCGGGTCGTCCCGCTCTGCCGTATCGCTCGTGCTGAGCTGTGTGGATATCAGCGCGGGTGCCCGCGCTTCCCTGGCTCGTCCGCGCGAGCGTTCGTTGTACCGGGTCGAGCCGGCTGCGGCTTTTTGGCACGGGGCGCCCCTGCTACCCCGGCTCCACCATGTCGGACCCCCAGATATCCGGGGGCGAGGACGACCTCCTGCTTGAGGAGATGGAGGAGGTGATGCAGGACGACGTTCCCGTCTCCGCCACCGCTGCCGAGTGCTTCTTGGCGAGCTCGTGGGAGGACGAAGGCGACCGGGTAACCGTCCGTGTGGCCCCGGAAGGCGCGCAGGGCGGGTTGTCGTCCGTGTGCAGCGGCACGACGGCTCCGTCGGGTGGCGATCAACCGCGTGTAGTGGCTGCCCCTACTCCTACTCCGCCGACAACCCGGATGGCTCCTGTCGCCGGTGCCGGCGCGGCTCTACCTCAAGACGGCGCAGCTGGTGTGTCGGACGGTCGTGGCGGCATCCCGGCCGGGACGGCGGGTCAAGACGGTGCGGGTGCCCGCCCGGTTGGTGGTGTGTCCATGGAGGCGGGTAACGGGTCTACCCCCTCCGTCCCCGTGGTGCCCACGTCGGGCCCGGGTGGCGGCGATGCTCTGCCCGCGGTGCCGCGGGCTACAGGCGCTCGAGGCGTGTCTTACCCGATGGCGTTGGACCCCGGGAGCTACTCCGGGCGGGCGTCCGCCGTTCTCCTTCCTCCTCGGCCCCGTGCGCCTACGGCACCGGCCCATCTGCCGGTGGGGCATCGCCCGGCGCCCCCGATTCTTCCTGGACCCGCCCGGGTTGCCCCGCTGGGTGGCGGCGTCGCCTTGGCGGCGGATCAACCTGCCGCATCGATGTCCGACTTGGTGGCTCGGGTTCGAGGCCTAACAGTGCAGGAGTTCATGGACTTAGCTGGGCGGATGCGGGTGGACTTCCACCAGCCGCGTCACCGTGGAGGGTCCTCCCGGCGCGTCAAGTTGGACCCGCGTTGGGAGCGGGAGTTGGTGCGGCTGGTCAACCAGCCGAATGCGGTCCGGGTGGAACATCATTGGGTCCTGAGCTAGCCGGACGACCGGCATGCACAGCTCTGGCGCACCCGGGTGGGGCGGGGTGAAGTTTTCCTCGACCCCGCCTTCGGGATCTGCGACTTGGTTGCCCCCCCGTTGCCGCGGGAGGTTGACTACCCGGCTAGTGCTCGGGGGGTTGCGTCGGCGGTGGCGCCTGTGGCGTTTGGGGAGACGGTGGGCGATACCGGCCGGTATCCCGGGTTTTAGTTCTTCCCGGGGGTATCCCCGTATCTGACGTTGACGGCTCCGTACCCGCCCATGGCAAGGTTGAAGTCAGCGTTGAGCTGGCGACGCAACCATGGTGTCATGGCGGATGCGTTCCGCACCGATATAACGTGTGCGTTGCAGACCGGCAACGGTCGTGCGCCGGTGTACACTCCCGTGCGCCCGCCTCTGCGGCAGGAGGGGTGGGAACCCGCCCCTGCTTTCCGGTTTGACACCGGCTCCTGTCTCCGATACTTCGGGAGTGTGTTGGCCTCCCTGCCGGTCCACCCGTTGCAGGGGACCTTCACCCTTGAGGTAACCCTCGGGCAGGCTTCCTCCTTGCTGTCCGTCCGTCGGCAGGGGCGCCTGTTCCATCTTCCGACGGGTGTCTGTCGGCATATCGGGCAGCTGGGCGTGGACATGATAGCTGCCAAGACCGGGTTGGCCCGGGAGTTCGAGGCCCTGCTGGCCGTTCACGATGCCGTGAACTGGGCTGGGGTGTTGACCCTTCCCCCGTACCGGGACACGCAGGCTGGGGCTGCCCCCTTGCCTCGTCACTCGTTGCGCATCCGGCGTACTCAGCCGGGTGAGCCCAATTGCCGTGGGTGGGCGTCCACCGAGGCTGTTCCTGACCTGGGACTTCCCATGGTTATCCATGACCCTCTTCAGGTCCTCGCCCCGCGGTTCGGTAACCCGATACCGGTGGCGGTTGGCCGTCGTCCCCGAGAGTGGGACTCTGCGGGTGGGGAGCGTGAGGTGTCCCGTCGTCGGGCGGAGCCCCGCCGGGTTTACGGTGGAGCCCCTTCAGTGGGGTCCTACCGGGCCTCGTATCAGGCGCCACCGGCTCCAGTGTTAGCCGTGTCGGCTCCTGTGGCTCCTCTGGCTGCGCCGGTGTCACCTTCCGCCCCTGTCATGCGTGACGGGGGTCCCCGTCTATGGTATGAGGGCGTTGACGCCCTCATTGCCCGCGAGATGCGGGAGGGTCTCTCTGTTAGCTGGGGGGATATCCCCCCGGTTGCTGCACTGGTTGGGTCCGCGCGTTGCTTCGGTGGCGTGCTGGACCGCCTCCAGACAGCTCTGGAGGACGTGGAGGCTGGCCGCAGCACGCTCGTCCAACTATGCACCGAGGTAGCTCGGGCGATTGACCGTCGCGAGATTGCCGACCGGTGGAGCACGGAGGTATACGCGTTTACGCGTGAGGGGCCTCCCTCGGGCAGCGGGTCTACCCACTGAGGAGTGCTATTGTTTGTGAGGGAGAGGGACCCGGTGGCCCTTATGGTGGCCGGGTAGCAGTGAGTATAAGCTCATCCCCCGCTGGGGCGTTTGCACGATTACAATGCCTGCCTTTGGGGAGTACCCCGTCTCACTTAGCCGTGGCCTGCCTCGGTTCTTACTCGCGCCCCCCAACCCATCCTGGTTGGTTAATACTCATGAAGGTCAACCTTCCTTGGTCCGTCACTTGCCCCACATTGGTGTAAGCCTCAGGTTACTTTGAAATTATCGGAGTTAGTCATCATCTTCAAGTAAACTTGTAAAAGTCGGTAGCTTACTTAGTTTGCCTAAATCCGCTCCAACTTAGTGAGCCTAAGTCTTGCCGAATCCATGTGACACCCTTCTTGGTAGGTATAAGCCGCACCCCCCAACAGCCGGAGTCGGTGTCGGTTGGGTTGTTACAGTAGGCGTCGTCGCCACATGTAAGGCATGAGAAGTTTGCGGGGTATATTCGCCGCCTGTTCCCAGGTGGGAGAGTCGTATCCGACCCACATCACCTTGACGTACCAGGGTCCTGGTAGGTCCGGGTCGGTATGTCCGACCACGCTCTCTACTTAGTATGGAATCCCATCCGGTCCCACCGGGTCAACTGACCGGTGGGTTGTAAGAGCTTCATGTAGCAACCCAGCCGGTACCGGCTGAGGCTGTTCCGCCTTCGGAGCAGGTGTCACATCATTGACATTGATGCGTTGTATCTCCGTATCGGAGTGCAGGATGACAGAGTGATCATCTCTGTGTAAGATCTGGTACGGTCCCTTGACCGGTTGCATAAGCTTGTTCCCTCGGAGCTTCTGGTGTCTGATGTAGACGCAGTCACCTGTTACCAGGGTTGCGTTGCGTACCCGTAGCCGGGCGTCGAAGTTCTTCTTGTATCGGAGTTGTGTACGGTCAAGGGCACCCTTGAGCTTAGGTATCATCCACGATAGCTTGGCCAACCAAGCGAAGTGGATCTGTTCGGCCGGACGGCCCTTCGGTATGTCATTCCGAGTGCATCTGCCCGGCGGCAGCGTCAGGTTACCGACGCCCATCGGCAGGACCCATTCCAGTAGGGCAATGCTGGTATTCCGGTGGGGCCTGGCATTGTATGCCAGGGTCAAGACGGACAGAAGCCTGTCCCACGTCTTCGTGTGCTTCGCCACATAGCATTGGAGCATCTTGACGATGGTGCGGTTGAACCGCTCCACCTGCCCGTTGGATTTGCGGGTGGATTGCGGGTGGTAGTCGGATGCCCGACGGGGTTCGATACCGAGCATGCCCAAGAGCTTAGTGCAGAATGCTGACGTAAGGTTTGCTCCGTTATCGGAAAAAAGTTGCTTCATTACTCCGTAAGCACTGATCCACTGGTCAACCACTGCGTTCATGATGGTGTAGGTCGTATCGTTCGGGATTGCTACTGCCCGTGACAGCTTAGTGAAGCGGTCAGACATGACCAGAATGTACCTGTTCCCTTCTTCCGTTACCGGAAGTGGCCCGAGTATGTCGATGGCGACTTGCTCGTTGGGCCCATCGGGGGGGAACAGTTTCATAGCGGATGCGCGCCTATGAAGACTCATACGATTCCGTGCACACGGATGGCATCCTCGCACGCGGTCGATTACGTCGACGGCCATTGCTGGCCAGTAGAAGAACCTTCGCATTGCTTCGAACATGCGCGAACCCCCCGGTGTCCGGCTGTGGGGTTCTCGTGTTCTCGCTCCATGACGGCTTGTCGTAAGGCCACGGGAACCACGACCTCATGCCGTCCATCGGCGGGTGCCCGCCGGTATATGAGTCCGTCCTCGTTCTCGGAGAAGATGCCGGCCGTGCCGGCCAGGAGGTTAGCACGATGGCGGTTATAGTCATCGTCATTGGCCTGTGCGTCGCGGAAGTCCGCGAGGGTCAATGGGCACGCAAGGTGTGCCATGGTATGGTCAACCATACCTTGGGTGGCATTACCCACCATGCAAACAGGTACAACCGGGATGTCCTCGTCCACCTGTCGGGTATCCCCGCTAGGTGTATCGAGTCGCGACAGTGCGTCTCCCAGATGATGGGTAGAGCCGGCCTTGTATATGGTCCGGTAGTCGTGCTCGGCCATCTTCAGCCTCCATCGGGCTAGCCGACCGTGGCTGTCGGAACCCTTGTCACCAAGGTTGAGAAGCCATCGTAAAGGTTCGTGGTCGGACCTCACAATGAACCTGGAACCTTCCAGGTATTGCCGGAGCAGTTGCACTGCCCATATGACTCCGAGGCACTCGCGCTCGGTGGCACTATAGTAACGCTCAGCCTGGTTGAGTGTCCGGCTGAAGTACTCTACCGGATGTAGGTCCGGGATAGCATTATCGGTACGGATGATTGTGTCTCCCTGTAACAGGGTGCATCCCACTTGGGTATCGCAGGCATCGACGTCGATGACGAAGGTCCCGCGTCTATGCGGCAACGCAAGCACGGGTGGGGCAAGCAGAGCTTTCTTGAGCAGCTCGAATGCCTCTCCCTCGCTCGGCGAGGAAGGTTGGAGTACGTTTGGCAAGGCGCTGCTCGTCAGAGCCGTTAACGGTTTGGCTATGCGAGCGAAGTCTTGACGAACCGTCGGTATACGTTGCACATCCCCAGGAAGCTTTTCAGCTGTGTCTGGGTGATCGGGTATCGCGCATCCCGGAGTGCCAGGGTATTAGCTTCGAGCACTCCCAGTTTACCTGGTGTGATCTGGTGACCCAGATACTCGACGATCTGTTGAAAAAAGGCGCACTTCTTGAGACGCAGGGTTACCCCGGCGTTCCGCAAGAGGGTGAGTACCTCGTCGACATGTTGCACATGGTCATCCATGTTACGCGAGAAGACGATGACATCGTCCAGGTACACCAGGCAGTTACGCCACTTCACCCCCGACAGTATAATGCCGATGGCCCGCTGGAAAGTGGCGGGGGCGTTGGACAATCCGAAGGGCATCCTTAGGAACTCGTACACGCCACTGTGACGGACAAACGCCGTCTTAGGGATATCCTCCTCCGCAGCCGGCATCTGCCAGTACCCGGCATTGCAGTCGATAGTGATCAGCACTGTGGCCTCCGCCAGCGAGTCGATGCACTCCTTCATCCTTGGTAAAGGGTATGAGGCCTTCTTGGTAGCCAAGTTGAGGCGTCGATAATCGATGCAAAACCGAGGGGTTTGATCCTTCTTCGGTACAATAACGACTGGGGCACCCCACTCCGACATCGAAGGTCGGATCACCTTAGCTTCGCTCATCCTCTTCACTTCTCCATCAGCGATCTCTCGTTGCATAGGTCCCGCGCGATGCGGTTGCGACCGCGCTGGTCGTGCACCTGGTACCAGGTCTATACGGTGTTGGGTTGCCTTAATGGTACCCAGCGCCCCGCCGGTCCACATGACGTCATGCTTTCTTAGCATCCGTCGTACCCCTTCAGCTATCGAAGGGGGAAGATGCTCGAGGTCAGCCTCGGCCAGTGCCTTCAAGGCTTCTTGGTCCCTTGGCGGAATGTCCGCCGGAGCTGTTGATGGGACAGGCTTCCCGTCATCGGGTTGCTGCAGCTCCGTGGTCTCGGGGACCGCCAGTACCTCAAGTGGTTCCACTTGACCTTCCTTGTCAGGGGTAAGGATGTCTCCTTCGTAGAGCTCGGCAATCCCGAGGATAGTTCCTTTCGGAAGGGTGACTGCCTTACGGCGATAGTTCGCCATCACGCGCAGTGATGACCCCCCCGCTGGGAGGGCTATGATACCGTTGGCCATTGTCAACCCATGGCGCTTGTAGGTTCGTAGGTTGGACTGGACTCTGCAGATGCCTGCGAGGTCACAGTTAACCGGGAGGACGGTCTCCGATAACGGCGCAAAGCGAGTCCGCTTGGCCAGCCGGAGTGTCTTCGGTTCTGCGCTGGCGTATACCTCAGCCACGTTAACGTGGCTCCCATGTAGCGTCAGGTCCCTGACGCCAGCTGTTTGTCCTCTCTTCGCCCCGTCGGCCTCTTGCAGCTCGACGGTCCTCCGGCCCGGCCGGATTGCATCACCGTGGACGTTGATGAAGGTGCACCCCAGTATGCAGGGCACAGATAGAGTCTCGCACACCAGGAAGTCAACTTCCGTAGTGAGCTCCCCGATGGTGACCAGCAGAGACATCGCTGCGGTCGTACGAATGAGACGACCATTCGCATCCTTGATCGTGGGACCCCGAGCAGCTCTGACGCGCGGGAGCCACTTGTCCGGGAGGGTATCCTTCCGGATCAGGTAAGGTCCAGCCCCTGTATCCAGTACAGGGTAATACGATCGGGTCGACTGGGGGTCAACCTCCAGTGTGGCTGATACCTTGAAGTTCTCCAAGGTGAACAGTACGTGGCCTACACCGATATCCGGTGTAGCTCGGGCATCCTGAACAGGGCCCTTGTCTGGTTCCATGTGACGGGGCTTCCCGTCCTCTCCTCCCAACCTTGGAGGTTGGTCATCAATCCCCTGACGCCGTGTCGTCGGGGCCGGAAGGTGTACCCGGGGGTTGATGCGGCGTCGGCTCAACCGCGCTCTCCGTGGGGCTTTCCCCGCAGCAGCCCGGGGTGGCTTGCTAGGTTTACCCCATCGACCCCGTGTCGTCCTTCCTCTTACTCGTTTCCCGTGCTCGGCCGGGTACTATCTGCCGGGATATCTGGGAGAGGAGGTGCCTCCTCGACTGCCAGTACTCCTCCTGGAACTTGCTGCATACCCGGTGCCGGGCCTCTGGCGGGATACCCCCCAATGGATGCCTTGCGTTGCGCCGCTGCCCGTCGAGACTCCTCCGGGATGAGCGGGCATGCGGGCACCCCGTGTTGGGGGTCTCCGCACAGCATGCATCCGGACGTGCCGGCCGTCCCGGGCGTCCGCGTCGGGTTGGCTCCAAAGGTCCGGTTGCCTGCCTCGGGCGCCCAAGTGTCTGCCCCTTGGTAGGCCTTGGGTCCCGGTGCCAACCGGAACATGGACTCCCCAAGCCGGTTGGTGCTACCAGCGATGTGCGGAGGTGCCTCCGTACGCACTGCCCATGTCGGCAGGGGTTGGTGGGGGTTACTTTTAACCGGGGCATAACCCGTAGTCCGCACGTACGGGACGCGCCGTCCCGCTCCCTCGTTGACCTGGAACTGGGTCCCAGCCGGGGCGATGTACGCCACCGTACCATGCTCATCAATCACCGGCGTCGCCGGTAGCAACAGGTGGCCCTGTTGGTCGAGTAGAGGTTCATCCTCACCCGTGGGGGCATACTCGGTTGCCACCAGTACTGGTGCGGCCTTACGTTCCACCTCTTCTTGCCTCGGTACCGGGGTGAGACTGGGCTTGCCTCCCTCACCCTTGGGCTTCGGGGCCAAGGCATATTCCGGGTGTAGAACCCGGAAGGCGTCCCCTAGGGACTTGCACATGTGCATCAGTCGACTGAAGTTCGTCCGGGCCGTATTGGCTCCCCGTGCGGATATCCGCACATAGTTGGGTGCTCCTGCGAACAGGATGGCCCGTAGCTCCCCTTCGCCTAGAAGCTTCCCCAGCTCGCAGTCGAGCCCTTGGATCCGGCGTCCAAACATCTCCTCATCCTTCCAGGACTGGGCGGTGGCGGTGCGGAGGGCCCGATAGTGGTCTTCGCACTTGTCCTCACTCAGGTAGCTGCTCAGCAGCTCCTTCAGTATACCACGGTAATCCATGGGGGTGGCCGCGACCCTCATTTTCGGCATCGGTAATGCCTGGCGGAGGATGCCTCGTACCCGTTCACTAACGAAGAACGGAAGGATCTCCAGCGCCAGCCCCTCGTTGACGAGTGCCTTGTCCGAGGCTGCCTTGAAGCAATCAAGAAGCCAATGACTGCCAACGGGCGTCCGTTCGGGCCCCCGAACACGAAGACTGCCTTCATCAGGGTCTGCATGGAGCGGATCGCTCGGTGCGAGGTAGTACGCATTGATTCCGATACGGTAGTGGATCGGTCCTCCGAACGATAACGTTCAGGAGTCAGTACCGACCTGCAGACTTTGTTGACAATCTCCGTGTCCGCGTCCTGGATGTCCAGTCGCTTGGCCAGTTGATAAGTAAGCTCATCGGACTCCATCTGCTTCAGTAAGCTCGGAGTAACCTGCGCTGTCATCGCTTGCACCAGTGACGCTGGAACTTCCGGCGTCGGCGCCTCGGGTACCCGAGTTGCTTGGCTTCCGTCGTTGATGGGATACTGCGAGACGGTGCCGCCTCCCCCCATCGCCGACTCTGTTCCGGCGTTTGTATCCGCCGGATCATGTCCGCGGAGCCCGCTCTGGGTGGTCCGAGCGTAGCGCTCCGTATGGCTACGTTCCAACTCGGCTGACGAGTCGGATCCATAACCCGCCGTGTCCGGGGGTCGTCCAGGAGTAGCAACACCGTGGTTGACCCTGGTGGACTCCGAAAGTAGTCCGGCCGGTTCGAACCGTACTGGTGTGGGAGGAACACGACGGGGTACCGTCGTGTGGCGTGTTGACATCAGCGCAGCCATTGCGTCCTCCGTACGCTCTTGACGGGCGTCGAGTCCGGTGAACCGGGCCTCGATGCAGGCCAATGATGCCATCAGGGAGTCTACTGGTGAAGGTGGCCGCGGCGTGAGGTCAACAGAGGACAGTTGCGGCGGTCCGCCGCCCCCGGCCATCCGTGCCGTACCAAACGTCGATCCGGCACCGGAGAGCGTCGGCGTCTCAACGTTGTCGATCGGGTTATCGATCCCGGTTCCCGGGTTCAGCTCCGGGGTCGGCGTCGACGCCGATCCGTCATCTTGAGCGTTCCCCGTCTCTTGGGTAGACATAGTCACAATCAGTCAACCGACGTAACAGTCACCACGTATGAGAGAGCGAGGGGGTAGAAGGGGGAGAGTAACAGTAGATCGACGTCAAACGCAACCACTCAACACAATCAAACTGATCACAGCACCACGAGTACAAGGAAGGGACCGGATCCCGATCCGTGTGCCAGGGCCTAAGACGGCGTCACCACAAGGGTGACGGAAGCCCGTCTCCTGCTGCTTCACCAATGTAGCACAATAGGTATCCGCTGCACGTCCACTCTCAGGGAACACTCACCAAGGGGGATCGGCACGAACGTCACCGGGAGGCCAAGGTTGCTGTCCTTGGAGCACAAGCCACAGGACCAAGATGGGAGCCCAAATGGGAGGGGTTTGTTGTTCTACCTTGGCCGAAGGTGAATTCGCCGCCGGCCCCATCGTTACAAACTCTCGGAGACATTACTAACTATCTTCCGCCCCAAGATGCAAGTCCCTCTTGGCATACGTAACTTATAGATACCGTGACCAATACGGACTCTTAAATTGAAAGTTAAGGGTTAGAAGTAGCCCCCGTAATATAGAGTCACAATACGGCCAACCATATTGCTACAGAGGTATCCTACTATCTGGAAACGGTCAACTGGCTGCTGAGGAATTACGCCACGGAGAACGATCTCCATGCTCAAAAGGCTGAGTTCAACTCCGCCTCACAGGACCTTGACGATGACGAGAACGCGTTCTATACGCATCCAAGGGAAATCCACGCTAAACGTAGATACTTCCAACCGGTGCCCCAGTTGAGGGCCCGGTTTGTCCAAGCGTTACGCTCGGAGGTACGGGTGGACCTCATTTCCTACGTGGTGGACCACCCTAATATCCCCATGCAGGGGTTGGTGCAGTATGCGCGCCACCGCAGGGACGCAGTCGGCCGCCGCGAGGTGGAGGCCAAGATGCTGAAGGAGGCATAAGTATCTGACCACCGGGCTGAGGGGGCGGCCAGCAAGGCCGAGCGGGCCGCTCGACGCGCCTAGCCGCGCGTGTTGGCGGCCGCGGTTACGTCTACGGCAACAGTGACGGTGGTGCCCCTTCCTAGTTCACCCTCCGCTCCGCCGAAGGCGAGTGAGCCCTCTGCCCCTAAGCGGGGAGGCACTCCCCATCGCTTCCCCTGCGACATGTGCAAAAGCCTGTAGCATAAGACGCGGCTTTGTCCGTCCCTACCGGAGTCAGTTCGAGCTTACATGGCTCGGAAGCGGCCCGAACGGCCGTCGTCGAGGCCAGGCAGCCGTCCCTCGGGAGTAGCCGCAGCCGTTGTGAAGGCGCCGGCGGATGCAGAGGCAAGTACCTCTGGCGGACCGGCGCATATGGAGGACTTCTCTGAGAGTACTACCCCTACTTCGGGCCTGTCGTCGGGAAACGAGTAGAGGACGGGCTCCCAACGGATCCCCATACGGCGGCTTTGGCACCCGAGGGGCCAAGGAAAAATCTTTGCCGCCCGCACACGCGGAAGACCAAGCTCTTATAGCTTCCCCCTGGAGTGGACCGTAATGAGGTCCTTTGTTGTGTTAAGCCATCTTCTGCTTACCAGGTGGCGGTGTGCTTGTTTTTGAAAGAGGGGTATGAGCTTGCTATGCATGCTGTGCTTGACACAAGTTGTTGCGGCAAAAACCATTCGCACACGCGACACCCAAGTTGGGGCGGTGCGCAAGGGCTGCCTCCCGTGTCGGTGGAACCGGAAGAAGTGCAAGTCGCACACACTCTATCCCTGTTGTGGGGCAATCCCCCCACTGACAAACAAGAAGACGGTGTGTGGGCCTACAGTTTCTTGGTCGGGACGAGGAAGCAAGGCCAAGCTCCGCTGTCCCTCCCCTTATCCCCCCAGGGTCCCCTCAGAATCTCGCCACTCAGAATCTCCCACCCCAGCACCTGCCCACCGGGCCACACGAAAATTCAAGACGATAAATGCAGAAAACACTCAAATCCAAGTTGGATTTACTACTAAGCTAACTACTCCAAACTTAGGGAATATGGACCCAAATGCAGGGGGAGGAACGGGTCAGGCTAGTGGCCTGCCGCCCCTGGCATGGCACGTGTTGCCCCCCTACCTTGGGGTCAATACTGTCACACTCCCCTCTCCTCCGTTCCGACCGACCCGGTCGGCCCTGCGAGGGGGCGTATAAACGCACGTCTTGCGTTGGGGGCGCCAGTTGCTGTCCCCCTGGTGCGTCATGTGGACGTGCAGGCAGTCACGCTGACCGCCCGTCTCCTCAAGCTTGCCCACTCGGCAGCTGGCTCTCCTCGGTTCTCACCTCACCACCACCAACACATCCTCTTCAGCTTACCCTGGGCCGCTTCATGCTGGGGAGGCCACCCATTTACCCGCAATCCGAGCCCCCCTCAAATCGAGGCGGGTCTCGTGCAGCTGCAGCCAGGTCGTCTCTCCCTAACTTGGGGAGAGCCGTGGTGATCTAGGGGTTGGAGTCTGACTCCATGCACGAGCGTATGGAGGACACCTCTTACGGTGTAACGCCCGCCGGGACTTCCGGCGGGGGCTCCGCAATCGCTCCGGGGGATGGGACTCCCGCGTCACCCGGCTTTGGGTTGGCGGCGGGATCTCCCCCGGAGACGGGCCTCGTCATCCCACGGGAGGCCTTGAGGCGGTGGTTTTACCCCGCTTGGCTTCTATATGAGAAAAGCTTGACTGATCTCCGCTGTGGCCGAATTGGCACAGCGATGAGTCGTGTATGGGACCGCCTACGGGAGAAGTTCCCCCGTAGGGTCCGGTTTCCACCCGACTTCAGGTCGGACCAGTTTGCCTCCCTGGATGAGCACGAGGTCGGGGACGTGCAGAGGGCCAAGGCCATGGTGGACCGCATGGAAGCTACCCCGGGCGCCGGCGACGTGCCGAACTTCACGTGGGACGCGGTGACAACTCGTCCCCCGTACCTTAACGAGGCCGATCCGCACACTCATCACTTTGATGTGCGGATGGAGAAGGACTTCCGGCGAGGTCCCTACTTGGTGACCTCGGCTCAACTCGAGCTTCCGCAGCAGTCCCCTGCTAGTAAGGAGCAGTACTACCCCAAGAAGCCCGAGTGGTGGCCTCAAGTTGAGGTCCCCTGCGGGTTTCCGGCGTTGCTACCCCTGTTGCTCGACCACTTCGGCTCCACCATGTTGGTGGCCAGCCCGGACCACTTGGTGTTCGCCATGTTGGCAACCCAGTGGCTCCTCGAGGTCATGTCGACCTGGGTGGCTTGTGTCCAGCGGCGGGGAATGCTCTGGCATCTTACCCCCCGGCTTATCCAAGGCTTGGAACAGCTCACCCCTCAGCTAGTTGCTGAGGGGTGCTCATCAGGGCAGCGCACTCCACTTGAGGAGACGCTCCGTCTTCATAAGTTCATTGAAAGGGAGAGCATTGAGCACAAGTTGCGCCGATCCTCCCGCGGGCCCAAGGACGATGGCGCACTTCGCCAGTTCGTCTGGGTCGCTCGTGAACTTCACGACGGCCGTGTGGTACTTCGAGAGGGGTTGGGCATCGGGGACTACCCGTATGCCCCGGGGGTGGATCGCCACACTGCGCCGCCTCCGGACAAGGCAATCGTGATGCCTGTGCCCTCTCACGATGACTACATGACTCAACCCACTGCGGGGGCCCCGAGTAGGGGTCGTAGTTACACTCGGGCACTGCCAACTCGGCGAGCCCCTCCGCTTCCTCCTGTCCCTTGCCAGCCGCACGGGGACATCCCGATCAGCGTTGCCGTTGAGTCGTCCACTCCGGTGTCCCCCAACTTGGGGGCCACCCTCCTCACGGTTTATCCCAAGTTGGTATTGCCGGCCACGCCCGTGACCTCTGAGATGATGATCACCACGTTGGTGCGCACCATGTCTTGGTTGGCCGCGTCGTCAGCAACCCTTCAAGTTTCCGAGACTCCTCAACTTGAGGAGCGCGCTCGTACTGTTGTGGCGACCGCGAGTTGCGAGTCGGTAGCGGGGTTCATGACGACCAAGTTGGCTCGTATTGGGTCGATTGAGCCCCAGCCCGCCCCACTTGGGCGCGGCAAGCGTCGGGCAAGCCGGGCATACTCGCCTCCTCGCCATCGTCGCCGTCACTCGCGGCGGTCTCCCTCCGGAGCGGAAGACGAGTTGTCTTATTCTGTCTCGGAGTCCTCTGCCTCGTCGGAGACGGAGTCGGTCCGGCGTCTGCGTCGCCAACTTGCGCGCAAGACCGAGCAGAAGAGTAGCCGCGGTCGTCGCCACTTGCGCGACCGTGAGAGGCGCGACGGTTCCGACTTGGAGCCGCCGCCCCCGCCGACGGGTGGGGAACGTTATCGGCGTGGATCTCGCCGCTCGCCTCCACGTGAGGGCGAGGGCCGTGGGGTTGAAGAGTCTAGCATGCGTGCCAAGTTGGCAGCTGCCTTGGTTGTGAGAGTGTGTGGGATAGGGTTGTAGTTAAAAGCCACGCTGCGTACCACTTCGACTTGAAGCACTCTCTTGGCACTGTCACTCGGCCTTCCCTCACGTTCAGGGGGGGCAGTTAGGGTCGATATCATTCCGGGCGAAGTATTCCCGGACCTTCTCAGCAGGAAGGTCCTTCACGTATTCCCACGTATCATCCTTGGCCTTATAGCTGAACCAACGCACCCTCAACATGAGGCGGTTAGTGTCCTCATCCCACCCGTGGTCGATGAACTTATCGAACACGTACTCCTGTGGGCCCTGTTTGGCCGCAGGTAGCGAAGGCAGGCGCCACGCTTTCAGCGCACGCGCTCAAGCTGGGTCGCCTGCAGGAGGTGATGCAACTTTGACCACGTCCTGTCCGTTTACTGTGCGGACCCCATCGTCACTTTCGATAGGGAACCGCCACCCATCAGTACGATGGACCTGGTATGGCCCCTTCGTCTGGAATACCAGCTTACCCCCAGTTGGAGTGTGTGAGTGAACCAGTACCCAGTCACCCTGCCCGGGGACATGCTTAGCATTGCGCACCTTTTTGTCAAAAGTACGCTTGTAGCGCTTTTGCGCTGTGTCCATCTCAGCCCTCACTTTAGGGATGAGTTTTTCAAGCCTAGCAGCGAACTCCGCCTTACTCTCAGTGGGAGTAGGCGTACTGCGACCATCCTCCCCAGTTGAGAGCGGCCGCCGCACGCCAATTGACCGCACGCGACGGGGGGTCACAAAAGCGAGGGGTACTTCCCCGGTAGATGAGTGAACCTGCGAATTGTAGACAGTCGTAAGAATAGAAATGTATTGGTCCCACGTGTTCACGTGCTCACTCTCATAGTGGCGCAGCTGCCGAACAATAGTTTTGTTATAGCGCTCCACCTACCCATTAGTTTGTGGGTGGTAGGGGGTGGCATAGTTTGCCTGAACCCCCAACATATTCAGCACTCCCTGAAACAGTACGGACGCAAATTGCGGTCCATTGTCCGATCGTGTACTGTCCGGGATGCCATACGCGGCAATGCAGTGATCCAAGAAGGCTGACACGACCGACATGGCCGTGATCCCTGCCAGAGGGATCGCTCGCGTAAGTTTCGTGAAGCGATCGCAGATGGCCAGGAGGTACTGGTTGCCCTCCTCGGTCACTGGCAGTGGCCCAAGCATGTCCATTGCCAACGCGGCAAAGGGCTCCTTGGCCGGGAACAGCAACATAGCCGTAGTAGGCCGCCGTTCCATCACACGGTTCTGCGCACAACTTGTGCGGGCAGCCACCCAACTGTAGATGTCCACCACCATGGACGGCCAGTAGTACCTGGTCTTCAGGGTCTGGTACAGTTTACTGGACCCCAGGTGTCCACCTGTGGGAGCGTTATGCTCCCTCTCAAAAATACTGTCCTTGAGGGATGCGGGGACGACAAGTTGTTTGGTCCCCTGGATTACCCCCCTCCTCAAGAGGAGGCCATCGTCTCCGATGAAGAACCGCTTCTCCGCCACTGTATCCAGCGTATCCCTCTGCGACTTGCAGAAGGAGTCCTCGGCCTGGGCCTTCACCACCTCTTCCAGAGACAGGGGCAAGTACTTCTTGTTCCCTGGCGCCTCGGGGTCCAACGCCTGACCCGAGCGCGTGACTACCTCCACGATGGGGATGTCCTCATCGACTGACTTGGTGTCCAGCCCCTCGGTAGGTACCCGAGAAAGGCCGTCGGCAAGGGCATGCTGCCTGCCAGGTCGGTACTCAATATCAAAGTTGAAGGGTGCCAGTCGCACCCTCCACCTGTTGAGGCGGGTGTTCGTGCAATCCGTCTTGAAGATGAACTGCAACGCGCGGTGGTCACAGCAGATGAGGAACTTCTCACCCTTTATGTAGTGACGAAGTGACGTCACCGCCCACACCACTGCGAGTCCCTCCTACTCGGTGACTCGATAGTTCTTCTCAGCCGAGTTCAGCCCCTTGCTGAAGTATCCTACTGGCAAGTACTCCTTGTCCGGCTGCTGCTGAAGCAGCACGCAACAAAGTTGGTCGTAGCTAGCATCCACGTCTAAGATGTAGTGGCCTCCCAACCTGGGACTAGCCAAGATAGGGGGCTTCAGCAGTAGCTCCCGAAGAGTCTCAAAGGATTCCTGCTCCACCCGACTTGGGGGAGGCAGGTTCTTCGGTAGCGTCGAGCTAACTAGCTCATTCAGCGGCTTCGCCACCTTGGCGAAGCCCTTGGTGAAACGTCGGTACACGTTACACATCCCGAGGAAGCTCCTCATCTGGGTCTGGGTCCGAGGGTACTGAGCCTTACGGATGGCCCTCAAGTTCTTCTCGTTGACACTGAGGCGCCCCGGACGGACAACATGTCCCAAGTATTCCACCTCCTGAGTGAAGAGGTGGCACATACTCGCCTTCAGTGACACACCGGCGTCTGCAAGTAGCTTGAACACCTGGCCAAGATGGCCAATGTGCTCCTCCGGACTTCGGGAGAACACAATGATATCGTCTAGGTACACAAGACAGATCTGCCACCGTACTCCGGCCAGAATCATGTCCATGGCGCGCTGGAACGTTGCCGGCGCGTTGCACAGTCCAAGCGGTAGTCGCTTGCACTGGTTGGTACCACAGTGACAGGTAAAGGTAGTTTTATGCCTGTCTTCCGGGGCAATGGGAATTTGCCAATACCCCGCGTTACAGTCTAGGGTAGAGAACACGTTTGCCTCCCCTAGGGAGTCCAGACAGTCGTCCATTCTAGGGAGGGGATAACTGTCCTTCACCGTGCTCTCGTTCAGCTTACGGTAGTCGATACAGAACCGTGGGGTCCCATCAACCTTGGGGACAATGACCACCGGACTCGCCCACTCGGCGTTGCTGGCCTCAATCACATCGAGGGCCTCCATGCGAGCGACTTGCTCCTAAACGAGGGCCCTTGAACGGGGCCCTCCCCTGTACGGCTGTTGGCGTATAGGGGGTGCACCGAGTTTCAACTCGATCCGTTGTTGAGTGGCTCTCATGAGTCCCAATTGACCATCCCACAGCTTGTGATATTGGTCCAAGAGGCGTTCAACTTGAACCCTCAACCTGGGTGGAACATTCTCCATGTTCACATGGGGCCGAGGAGAGGCGGCCGAATTGGCTTGGTGCTTCTCCTTTCCGGACCTAGGGTCGCTAGTCGCGCCCGCGTTGAGGGTGACCGCTACTACTGGTCCCTCATGTTTGTCGATATAGCCGAACTTGGCTCCTGACTTGAAGTACTTGGGCGAGGGGTTCAGGTTCATCACCTGAATCCTCCACGGGACTCCGGCTTTGGAGTCCATCGTGCCAAGGGCAACATGCACTTGGTGCTTGCGAGCAAGACGGGGGTGAGGGTGCACCAACCCGTTCCCCGTATGATCAGGTACAACGTCAACGTGCGCCACCGAGTTGGGGGGCAACGTGACTTTACGGGCTAAACGCAGGGTAGCAGTAAACCCTTCTCTCACGGAGCAAACAGGCTTCGACTGTGAGACTGTCCCAGGAGCCACAGACGTTCCCCTACCGAGGATGGGCCTGGTCTTCCCATTCATCAACTTGACCCAATACTCAGGGCCACAAATCAGAGGCACTTGAGTTACAACATAAGGGGTACCCAAAAACAGGGGTACCGATATATTCTCGACTACTCTATAGGTCACGTCGACCTTATGGGTTCCCATCCTAGTTGGTAGGGTCACGACACCAACAATGGGAAGTACCCCACCATTGATGTCGATCATATGATCGGCCTTAGACCTCCAGCGTTGGAGCTTCATCTCCTTGGATAATAGCGACTTGCGTATCAAAGAGGCTCCTGACCCGGTATCAAGTACGATACGGGCACAACAGGCACGGCCGGGGACTAGTTGCACCCGTCCAGCCACCTGGAAGATCTCTCCCGTCAGCACCGCGATGACCCGACGTGGGTTTACGTTCTTGGGGAATCCTACCCGAGATGGGCGGACTCCCTTAGGTCGCAGCAGTATCCGGCAGGGCTGGTTCGTCCTCTTGACCCATTTGGCCGAGGCTGCCGTTGTGAGCTTAGGACGGCCAGCTCCAACGGTCATTCGCTTCCCGCCGACTTGGCGTCTGAATCCGAGGGCAAAGGGGAAGACGACGAGTCCGAGGACGACGTGTCCGCCCCCTCCGCCGAGGGTGTGGCGACCTCCACTACCGGTTGAGGTCCACCCTCGCGGCGTGAACGTACTTCGTTCGTAGCCGTGCTCTGACTCGCATTCTTCACGAGTTGTTGAATGCGTTTACTCAACATGGGGCAATCATATGCCCAGTGTCCATCGGAGTTGCAGTTCCAACACCGATTGTCAGTTCCCGGAGGGGTCTTCCCGACTTGGGAAGCCGACGAGGTACCCTGGGAAGTTCCCATGGCAGCTACTACCCTCTCCTTGCGGATTCGGCGTGCCTCTCGCATCTCTCTGGCCTGGCGCGCCTCCTCTCGTTCCTTGGCCAACTCGGCCTGACGCTCCTGGCGTTGTTCCTCCCGCAACTTGCGGTAGGCCTCACCTTTGCGGTAGGCGAACCTAGCCAACTCGGCCAGTGTCGCCCGGGCAGTGTTATGCTCCCGGGTCTCCATACGGACTGACCAATGGAGTCCCTCCACAAACCGACTCTTCACCACAGCTTGTGGATGAAGAAACCCACAAAGATTGTTGAGCTTACGAACCCGCTTCGCAAAGGACAACTCGTCCTCGGTCTCTACCTGATGAGCTTGGGTAAACTCCTCGACTTGAGAAGCCAACGCTGCTTCATCCACCATGGCTCTCAACAATCACTTGACGAGCTCCAAGTAGGACGTCACCTCACCAGCGCCTCCACTTGAGGAACTGGGCATGTCGGACATGAGCTCTGTCCGTAGGTTGCCCTTGGTAAACTCCTGTAGCATATAGAAAGCCATGCCCTCACTTATGGCACTGTCGTCACAGGCTTTTTGTGAAATGACGTAGAAACTCAAAGACACGGAGGGGGGGAGTTCCATCCCACTCCGCTTTGTGCCCAAAAGAGTGAAGTGCATTCTTCTTGGCACGGCCCATAGCTCGGGCCTGAATAGGACCGTACGCCACCGACTTGTTGTGGAGGGCGTAGGTCTCACAGTCAAAGATCCTCTAGTAGACCGGGTTGGCTACCTGGATCTTGGGCGGCACCTCACGTTGAGGGAAAAGCCGCTGAGGCAATGGGGTGACTTGACCCGCAATGCATGTCGTCTGCTGCGGCGAGCTTGGTGTAGCCACCGGCGATACCGAGGGGAACTCCCCCGTGAAGGGCGTATGCCCCACCGAGAATGGTGTGGCTCCCTCGTTGGGAGTCACAGGGGCCGCCCCCGGTTCGGAGCGCCCCGAGACAAGCATAGGGAGGGATTCCCCCTGCGTCTGCGGGCTCGACAGCCCCAATCCGGTCTGGACATTGAGACCATCTGGCAAACTCGCCACAATCTTATTCAGAATAGTATTTGTCATCGTGACCACCAGGTCCGGCAAAGTCTGCCGCAACACATTGGTCGCCTCCCGACGGACAGCTTCCAAGAGGAGTAGGTTATCGACTCCAGTTGAATCTCGGTCCGTCTCCGGGAGTCCACCTGAGGGGTAACCACGATCCTCAGGGGTCTCAACCGGGGGCATGGGCGCGAGCCCATCGCCGACCAACGGAGGTCCGCCGTCCTCCGAAAGCGTAGTTGGCGACGGCTCCAAGCCAAAGTTGGCTCCAACCTGAGTGGAACCCGCGGGGACAGTCCTCTCACCATGGGACGTTCCCGTTGAGTGTACCACTCGATGGCCTGACTTCGGCCCACCAACATCAGAAGTGTCACCCGAATGAACTCCCGATTGAGTCGGGGTGGCTTGTTGCCCGCCCGTGCTCCCAGTCCTGCTGGCTTGAGGGACCTCTAGTCCCTCTGCGACCCCAGGTACACCTACCTGTGTCTCACCAGTATTTAAAGGCACTGAAGTACGTGCGTCACCCGTGTACTCCCCAGACGACGGGGGGTCCGAACCGGCCATGTTGGCTAACGATCCGTATGACACGGTCCAAGGCCACCCTTCCTCTGAGACAGAGGGCCCTGTACACCCGGGTGCACCCGGAGGTAAAGTTTACCTCGGTCCCCTGCTGCTCCACCAAATGTGGCAAAAACCTCTCGCACACGCGACACCCAAGTTGGGGCGGTGCACAAGGGCTGCCTCCCGTGTCGGGGAAACCGGAAGAAGTGCAAGTCGCACACACTCTATCCCTGTTGTGGGGCAATCCCCCCCCTGACAAACAAGTAGATGGTGTGTGGGCCAACAGTTTCTTTGTCGGGACGGGGAAGCAAGGCCAAGCCCTGCTGTCCCTCCCCTTATCCCCCCAGGGTCCCCTCAGAATCTCGCCACTCAGAATCTCCCACCCCAGCACCTGCCCACCGGGCCACACGAAAATTCAAGACGATAATTGCAGAAAACCCTCAAATCCAAGTTGGATTTACTACTAAGCTAACTACTCCAAACTTAGGGAATATGGACCCAAATGCAGGGGGAGGAGCGGGTCAGGCTAGTGGCCTGCCGCCCCTTGCATGGCATGTGTTGCACTCTACCTGGGGGTCAATACTGCCACAGAGGAGAGAGACCTCTTTTTTCCATCCCTTATTTAGAGGCGGAGGAGGCTCAGAGCGTCCCCTGGGGGACACGTAGTGGTGGCAGGCCATTCCTGCCCGTACCGTGCCCACAGAGGCCTGAAGTGAGGGGGTGTAGTCGTTGGGAGGCCCATTCAAGGGGGCATTGGCCATCCCGCGTCGCGACAATCCCTCACGGAAAGGCACGGCGGAGGGCACAAAACCCCTGTCGACAGGGGGAGCCGTGTCAGGGGACGCACAGTCCTCACGGTAGGCATCCCCAGCGCAGCTCTACGCACCCCTACGACACATGTACCCCCTCCTCTTCCACCACCACGTCCTCCCTCGCTTAGGGGGTCACCCTGTCCCCATCGGGGGGGGGACATCCACTACCACCGGCCCACCTACCCTGCACTTTTACCAGAGCGTCGGGCTTTAGGCCTTCTCAGCGCTTCGTCTCCCTGCCCCCCCTTCGGGGTGGCATCATGGGTTCCCCCTTGGCCTCGACGGCCGACACCTAGATTGTCGACGTCCCTGTCGAGGGAGGCACGACCGTGGCAGGCTCCACCGTGGAATCGGCGGTAGCGCCTCCATCCTCTGCCGCCTGTGCGGCACCGTGGGGCGGCGGGTCAAGCTCCATCGCAGCCGTGCCGGTGATGGACTTGCGTCCCACCCACAAGCGTGGCCCCAACTCCTTTGTGGAGGATGTGCCGCTCCAGAACCAGGAGTGGCCTTACCCCCACCCGCGACCTTGTCTGGCCACAACGCGTTTGTCGTCTCTCGACCCACGGCGTATAGCCCAGGTTGACAGAGCTTCCGCCTGTTCTACCCGGACCTTTTTGAGGTCCCGTTGGGCGAGGCCACCGACTACCCCTTCCTCCTTTTTGCGAAGAAGGGGAAGCTGTGTCGGGAGATGCAGGACATCGTCGACCGGCCGCCTTCAGCGGTGGAGATGGCCCGCGCGGCGGGCCTGGCCTATTACCCAGGGTCGCCCTTCGTACTTGGGGTTGACGACCCTGGCCTTTTTCTACGCCTTGCTTTGGCGGAGCGACGCTTCCGTGTTCGTCATGGCGTTATCGCCACGGCGGATTAGAAGAAGGCAGAGGCCCTCTACGCCCCTGACCGTATCACGTACTTCCCCGTCACCCCCCCGTGGTAAGAGGAGTTTGAGGTGCGGCGCGGTATGGCTCCGCGTGTTGGCGAGGTGCCCGTCCATCGGGGGAGCGTCATGAGCAAGGGCCCAGCCGATGCGGCGGTGATGGCCAGGTGCGGGAGATTCATCGCGCTAACGCGGATACGCTGATGGCCGTTCCTAGTCTTTCTCTCCGTCAAGCGGCGGAGACGTCCCACTGGCGTGGTCCGCCTACGGACCCTCGAGGTGGCGGTCCGGCCTATGGCTACGGTCAGTATCGGTCCCCCTGGGAGACAGCGAGAGATGGAGTTTGGGACGGGTGGATTAGCGATCCACTCCCCTGTGGAAGGAACGAATTCATTCTGGGTGTGCACATTGATGAACCTGAAGCTAGAGGAGGGGACTAGCCCCTTTTCTACTCTTCATCCAAACCCTCAGCCGGAAATAGACGGCTAGATTGCTGCAACCCCACCAGAGGAAGTTTCTTCCTGCGGCAGTATCGCCCGAGGTGTTCCCTGGGCATGCCCTCCTGCGGGTGCCAAGTGTCCTCGTCAGGGCCGTGGCCAAACCACCGCTCCCCGAAATCCAACTCGAGGCCTTTGGACCTCTCAAGCCAGACGTGGTCGACTATTCTCTCGAATACGTCCTTCCATGAGCATCCTCAGGAACCCGCGCGTTGTAAGCATCACGGGCCTCTCGTGCCCTCTGCAAGATGGGGCTCTCGTATTTGGGACTGAGAGCCTTCGTGATATTAGCACTGCATTGCATTTGCTCTCCGTCCGGGGTTTCAATAAGAAACCGGTGCCCGTGCGCTCTCAGCACCTCATACGGGCCCCGTGCCCGACAAGACATCTTAGTCTTACGCTAAGCGTGCGACGTCACGAAGACCCAGTCACCTTGTGTGGGGTCCTCATTCTTCCATTTTACACACGCGTAAAACACGCGTTTGTAGGCCCATTGGGCCTTAGACTGGTTCTTCTGAACCGCCAGGATTAGCATTCGCAGATCCTGCATATTGGACAGCCACCGATTCGTAGCTGGGTTCCTGCTCGTCGTTCGGTCGAACCTGCGGGAGGCGTTCAATATTGTCGGCCTCCAGCCGAGGTGTGCTGACGAAAGTAAGGAGGGAAGCCCCCGTACTCGTATTCACTTGCGTATTATACGCCGTGGTGAGAAGGGACAGATACCCATCCCACTCTCGCTGATGCTCCGAAGAGAACGTGTGGAGTGACCGCATAGCGGTCTTGTTATATCTTTCCACCTGACCATTGGTCTGAGGGTGATATGGTGACATGTAGTTGGTGGCAATGCCCAGCAACCCCATCACACCCTGAGAATACACAGCCGCAAACTGCGGGCCGTTATGCGTAAGAGTAGAATCAGGAATGCCATAGGCAGCAACCCAGTGGTCGATGAACGCTGATGCCACCTCCAATGCGGTTGTACCCTTTAGGGGTATCCCCCTGACACACTTCGTGAAGCGGTCACAGATCACTAGGATCACTGTATACCCATACTCCGAGGTGGGGAGGGGACTCAAAAGGTTCATCGCCAGCGACTGGAAAGCTTCAGTCGCGGGGATTAATTTCTTATCCGACGTATGCTGGACGTCCTCCGCCCGATTACGGGCGCACCCCGCGCAGCTGTGTACGTGCCCGTACACATCCACCACCATGGTCGGCCATTTGAGCCGGCGGCGCATAGTACGATACACGTCCCTTGAGCCAGGATGACCCTCGAAAGGCAAATCATGATACGCTTCTAGGAGACTATGTTTGAGTGTCTCTGGAATCACCCACTGGGTATTCCCTCCCATGAGGTACCGCCGGCAGAGTACTCCATCCTCGTTGAGGAAATCGAATGCGTTCCTCTTCCATTTGGCATTCATTGGGGCAGTCAGATGCTTCTCCGAGAGGTGCTTCTTGCAGAAGTCATCGACGGTCTGGGCATCAATCAACTCTTGGAGGGTGATTTGACCTTCCCCATTGGGGTTCTTCTCCTTAAGGGCCTGCGCCGACCTGGTCGTAATGGCGAGAACGGGGATCTGGTCAACCAACGGCGTGGTGTCCAAGCCATCCGGCGGGAGGCGGGACAGTGCATCGGCCACCTTGTGGTCCTTACCAGGCTTCTGCTTGATCTGGTATGTGAACTCCGACAAGCGGAGGCGCCATCCAGTGAGCCTCTGGTTGGGGTTTTTTGACGTCATTACCGAGGTGAGCGCCGAATGGTCACACCTCGCGAGGAAGTCAGTTCCTTCCAGAAGAGAGCGCAGATTTTACCGCCCACACTGCGCCTAGCGCCTCTATTTCAGTGGCGCAGTCATTCTTCTCGGCAGGGGATAGACCCCTACTGAGTATCTCACGGGGAGATACTCCCCGTCCGGCTGCTGCTGCAGCAGCGCACATCCCAGCTGAGCATGGCTGGCATCCAGCTCCACAATATAGTGGGCACCTTCCCTGGGTATCGCCAGAATCGGGGGATTCAGGAGAAGTTCCCTGAAAAAGTCAAAGGCTTTCTGGGTTTCCTCAGTTGGACGGGGAAGGTCCTTGGACAAGAGGAAGCTAGTTAGCACATTCAGTGGTATAGACACCTTCGCGAAGCGAGGTACAAAACAATGGTATGCACCGCACGTCCCCAAAACAGCTCTTGAGCTGAGTTCGGGTTCGAGGTTAGAAAAGCCCCTTTCGCGCATTCGTATTCTAGTCATTTACGGCCACTCGTCCAGGACGAGTAACATGTCCGAAATGCTCCACCTTTTTCTGGAAGAGGTGGCGCTTCGAAGGCCTCAGTGAAGCCCCATTTTCCTTCAACAAGTGAAGGACCTGGTCCAGGTGGACCAGATGCTCATCTGGGGAGCGTGAAAAGACGATTAAGTCGTCCACGTAGACCAAACAGGTCGGCCACTTCACACCCGCCAGGATGATATCCATCGCTCGTTGAAGGTAGCCGGTGCACTGCACAATCCAAAAGGCAAGCGCACACACTTCCAAGTGCCCGTATGGGACGTAAACGTCGTGATGTGCTTATCCTCAGGGGCTATTGGAATCTCCCAATACCGCGCGTTGCAGTCCAATATTGAGAAAACCTGGGCGTCACCCTGGGAACCCAAACAGTCATCCATCCTTGGGATGGGGTAGGCGTCCTCGACCGTTACTAGGTTAAGGCGCCGGCAGTCACTGCAGAAACGGGGGGTCCCTTCCGGCTTGGGGACAATCACGACGGGACTAGCCCACTCGCCCACGGCGGGTTCAATCACCTCCAACCTTCGCATCTCTTTTACCCGCTCCTCCTCCATCTTGCGATGGCGGTGCCCCGCTTTGTTGGGCATCTGGCGAGCGGGGGCCGCCCCAGGCTTGAGATGAATACGGTGAACCTTACTCTGGATCAGACCTAGCGTCCCGTCCCAAAAGGGACTTGTACTTGTCCACCAGCCCCATGAGCTGGTCGCGCAGTTCGTCTGGAACCTCACCGAAGTCAACTTGGGCATGGGGCTCTTACATCACCTTGCGGGGTGTCCCCAGGGCCTCCAACTCTTCAGGATTTGCCTGGATTAGGGGTCCCCTGAATGGGGCGATATTTGCGATCACCATCCCCTTCCGCAGCTAAACCTCCATGTTGAAGGAATTCATCACTTGGACATAATAGGGTTTGCCTGTGTCCAACTCTGCTGGGCCATTGGCCACGTGAATCCCGTATTTCGAGACCATCTTTGGGTGTCGTTCAAGCATTTCATGGCCTTGTAGGGTGCCTGTGACAGGTGTGCCAGTATTGACCCCCAGGTAGAGTGCAACACATGCCATGCAAGGGGCGGCAGGCCACTAGCCTGACCCGTTCCTCCCCCTGCATTTGGGTCCATATTCCCTAAGTTTGGAGTAGTTAGCTTAGTAGTAAATCCAACTTGGATTTGAGGGTTTTCTGCATTTATCGTCTTGAATTTTCGTGTGGCCCGGTGGGCAGGTGCTGGGGTGGGAGATTCTGAGTGGCGAGATTCTGAGGGGACCCTGGGGGGATAAGGGGAGGGACAGCAGGGCTTGGCCTTGCTTCCTCGTCCCGACCAAGAAACTGTAGGCCCACACACCGTCTTCTTGTTTGTCAGTGGGGGGATTGCCCCACAACAGGGATAGAGTGTGTGCGACTTGCACTTCTTCCGGTTTCCCCGACACGGGAGGCAGCCCTTGTGCACCGCCCCAACTTGGGTGTCGCGTGTGCGAGAGGTTTTTGCCACATTTGGTGGAGCAGCAGGGGACCGAGGTAAACTTTACCTCCGGGTGCACCCGGGTGTACAGGGCCCTCTGTCTCAGAGGAAGGGTGGCCTTGGACCGTGTCATACGGATCGTTAGCCAACATGGCCGGTTCGGACCCCCCGTCGTCTGGGGAGTACACGGGTGACGCACGTACTTCAGTGCCTTTAAATACTGGTGAGACACAGGTAGGTGTACCTGGGGTCGCAGAGGGACTAGAGGTCCCTCAAGCCAGCAGGACTGGGAGCACGGGCGGGCAACAAGCCACCCCGACTCAATCGGGAGTTCATTCGGGTGACACTTCTGATGTTGGTGGGCCGAAGTCAGGCCATCGAGTGGTACACTCAACGGGAACGTCCCATGGTGAGAGGACTGTCCCCGCGGGTTCCACTCAGGTTGGAGCCAACTTTGGCTTGGAGCCGTCGCCAACTACGCTTTCGGAGGACGGCGGACCTCCGTTGGTCGGCGATGGGCTCGCGCCCATGCCCCCGGTTGAGACCCCTGAGGATCGTGGTTACCCCTCAGGTGGACTCCCGGAGACGGACCGAGATTCAACTGGAGTCGATAACCTACTCCTCTTGGAAGCTGTCCGTCGGGAGGCGACCAATGTGTTGCGGCAGACTTTGCCGGACCTGGTGGTCACGATGACAAATACTATTCTGAATAAGATTGTGGCGAGTTTGCCAGATGGTCTCAATGTCCAGACCGGATTGGGGCTGTCGAGCCCGCAGACGCAGGGGGAATCCCTCCCTATGCTTGTCTCGGGGCGCTCCGAACCGGGGGCGGCCCCTGTGACTCCCAACGAGGGAGCCACACCATTCTCGGTGGGGCATACGCCCTTCACGGGGGAGTTCCCCTCGGTAACGCCGGTGGCTACACCAAGCTCGCCGCAGCAGACGACATGCATTGCGGGTCAAGTCACCCCATTGCCTCAGCGGCTTTTCCCTCAACGTGAGGTGCCGCCCAAGATCCAGGTAGCCAACCCGGTCTACTAGAGGATCTTTGACTGTGAGACCTACGCCCTCCACAACAAGTCGGTGGCGTACGGTCCTATTCAGGCCCGAGCTATGGGCCGTGCCAAGAAGAATGCACTTCACTCTTTTGGGCACAAAGCGGAGTGGGATGGAACTCCCCCCCTCCGTGTCTTTGAGTTTCTACGTCATTTCACAAAAAGCCTGTGACGACAGTGCCATAAGTGAGGGCATGGCTTTCTATATGCTACAGGAGTTTACCAAGGGCAACCTACGGACAGAGCTCATGTCCGACATGCCCAGTTCCTCAAGTGGAGGCGCTGGTGAGGTGACGTCCTACTTGGAGCTCGTCAAGTGATTGTTGAGAGCCATGGTGGATGAAGCAGCGTTGGCTTCTCAAGTCGAGGAGTTTACCCAAGCTCATCAGGTAGAGACCGAGGACGAGTTGTCCTTTGCGAAGCGGGTTCGTAAGCTCAACAATCTTTGTGGGTTTCTTCATCCACAAGCTGTGGTGAAGAGTCGGTTTGTGGAGGGACTCCATTGGTCAGTCCGTATGGAGACCCGGGAGCATAACACTGCCCGGGCGACACTGGCCGAGTTGGCTAGGTTCGCCTACCGCAAAGGTGAGGCCTACCGCAAGTTGCGGGAGGAACAACGCCAGGAGCGTCAGGCCGAGTTGGCCAAGGAACGAGAGGAGGCGCGCCAGGCCAGAGAGATGCGAGAGGCACGCCGAATCCGCAAGGAGAGGGTAGTAGCTGCCATGGGAACTTCCCAGGGTACCTCGTCGGCTTCCCAAGTCGGGAAGACCCCTCCGGGAACTGACAATCGGTGTTGGAACTGCAACTCCGATGGACACTGGGCATATGATTGCCCCATGTTGAGTAAACGCATTCAACAACTCGTGAAGAATGCGAGTCAGAGCACGGCTACGAACGAAGTACGTTCACGCCGCGAGGGTGGACCTCAACCGGTAGTGGAGGTCGCCACACCCTCGGCGGAGGGGGCGGACACGTCGTCCTCGGACTCGTCGTCTTCCCCTTTGCCCTCGGATTCAGACGCCAAGTCGGCGGGAAGCGAATGACCGTTGGAGCTGGCCGTCCTAAGCTCACAACGGCAGCCTCGGCCAAATGGGTCAAGAGGACGAACCAGCCCTGCCGGATACTGCTGCGACCTAAGGGAGTCCGCCCATCTCGGGTAGGACTCCCCAAGAACGTAAACCCACGTCGGGTCATCGCGGTGCTGACGGGAGAGATCTTCCAGGTGGCTGGACGGGTGCAACTAGTCCCCGGCCGTGCCTGTTGTGCCCGTATCGTACTTGATACCGGGTCAGGAGCCTCTTTGATACGCAAGTCGCTATTATCCAAGAAGATGAAGCTCCAACGCTGGAGGTCTAAGGCCGATCATATGATCGACATCAATGGTGGGGTACTTCCCATTGTTGGTGTCGTGACCCTACCAACTAGGATGGGAACCCATAAGGTCGACGTGACCTATAGAGTAGTCGAGAATATATCGGTACCCCTGTTTTTGGGTACCCCTTATGTTGTAACTCAAGTGCCTCTGATTTGTGGCCCTGAGTATTGGGTCAAGTTGATGAATGGGAAGACCAGGCCCATCCTCGGTAGGGGAACGTCTGTGGCTCCTGGGACAGTCTCACAGTCGAAGCCTGTTTGCTCCGTGAGAGAAGGGTTTACTGCTACCCTGCGTTTAGCCCGTAAAGTCACGTTGCCCCCCAACTCGGTGGCGCACGTTGACGTTGTACCTGATCATACGGGGAACGGGTTGGTGCACCCTCACCCCCGTCTTGCTCGCAAGCACCAAGTGCATGTTGCCCTTGGCACGATGGACTCCAAAGCCGGAGTCCCGTGGAGGATTCAGGTGATGAACCTGAACCCCTCGCCCAAGTACTTCAAGTCAGGAGCCAAGTTCGGCTATATCGACAAACATGAGGGACCAGTAGTAGCGGTCACCCTCAACGCGGGCGCGACTAGCGACCCTAGGTCCGGAAAGGAGAAGCACCAAGCCAATTCGGCCGCCTCTCCTCGGCCCCATGTGAACATGGAGAATGTTCCACCCAGGTTGAGGGTTCAAGTTGAACGCCTCTTGGACCAATATCACAAGCTGTGGGATGGTCAATTGGGACTCATGAGAGCCACTCAACAACGGATCGAGTTGAAACTCGGTGCACCCCCTATACGCCAACAGCCGTACAGGGGAGGGCCCCGTTCAAGGGCCCTCGTTTAGGAGCAAGTCGCTCGCATGGAGGCCCTCGATGTGATTGAGGCCAGCAACGCCGAGTGGGCGAGTCCGGTGGTCATTGTCCCCAAGGTTGATGGGACCCCACGGTTCTGTATCGACTACCGTAAGCTGAACGAGAGCACGGTGAAGGACAGTTATCCCCTCCCTAGAATGGACGACTGTCTGGACTCCCTAGGGGAGGCAAACGTGTTCTCTACCCTAGACTGTAACGCGGGGTATTGGCAAATTCCCATTGCCCCGGAAGACAGGCATAAAACTACCTTTACCTGTCACTGTGGTACCTACCAGTGCAAGCGACTACCGCTTGGACTGTGCAACGCGCCGGCAACGTTCCAGCGCGCCATGGACATGATTCTGGCCGGAGTACGGTGGCAGATCTGTCTTGTGTACCTAGACGATATCATTGTGTTCTCCCGAAGTCCGGAGGAGCACATTGGCCATCTTGGCCAGGTGTTCAAGCTACTTGCAGACGCCGGTGTGTCACTGAAGGCGAGTATGTGCCACCTCTTCACTCAGGAGGTGGAATACTTGGGACATGTTGTCCGTCCGGGGCGCCTCAGTGTCAACGAGACGAACTTGAGGGCCATCCGTAAGGCTCAGTACCCTCGGACCCAGACCCAGATGAGGAGCTTCCTCGGGATGTGTAACGTGTACCGACGTTTCACCAAGGGCTTCGCCAAGGTGGCGAAGCCGCTGAATGAGCTAGTTAGCTCGACGCTACCGAAGAACCTGCCTCCCCCAAGTCGGGTGGAGCAGGAATCCTTTGAGACTCTTCGGGAGCTACTGCTGAAGCCCCCTATCTTGGCTATTCCCAGGTTGGGAGGCCACTACATCTTAGACGTGGATGCTAGCTACGACCAACTTTGTTGTGTGCTGCTTCAGCAGCAGCCGGACAAGGAGTACTTGCCAGTAGGATACTTCAGCAAGGGGCTGAACTCGGCTGAGAAGAACTATCGAGTCACCGAGTAGGAGGGACTCGCAGTGGTGTGGGCGGTGACGTCACTTCGTCACTACATAAAGGGTGAGAAGCTCCTCATCTGCTGTGACCACCGCGCGTTGCAGTTCATCTTCAAGACGGATTGCACGAACACCCGCCTCAACAGGTGGAGGGTGCGACTGGCACCCTTCAACTTTGATATTGAGTACCGACCTGGCAGGCAGCATGCCCTTGCCGACGGCCTTTCTCGGGTACCTACCGAGGGGCTGGACACCAAGTCAGTCGATGAGGACATCCCCATCGTGGAGGTAGTCACGCGCTCGGGTCAGGCGTTGGACCCCGAGGCGCCAGGGAACAAGAAGTACTTGCCCCTGTCTCTGGAAGAGGTGGTGAAGGCCCAGGCCGAGGACTCCTTCTGCAAGTCGCAGAGGGATACGCTGGATACAGTGGCGGAGAAGCGGTTCTTCATCGGAGACGATGGCCTCCTCTTGAGGAGGGGGGTAATCCAGGGGACCAAACAACTTGTCGTCCCCGCATCCCTCAAGGACAGTATTTTTGAGAGGGAGCATAACGCTCCCACAGGTGGACACCTGGGGTCCAGTAAACTGTACCAGACCCTGAAGACCAGGTACTACTGGCCGTCCATGGTGGTGGACATCTACAGTTGGGTGGCTGCCCGCACAAGTTGTGCGCAGAACCGTGTGATGGAACGGCGGCCTACTACGGCTATGTTGCTGTTCCCGGCCAAGGAGCCCTTTGCCGCGTTGGCAATGGACATGCTTGGGCCACTGCCAGTGACCGAGGAGGGCAACCAGTACCTCCTGGCCATCGGCGATCGCTTCACGAAACTTACGCGAGCGATCCCTCTGGCAGGGATCACGGCCATGTCGGTCGTGTCAGCCTTCTTGGATCACTGCATTGCCGCGTATGGCATCCCGGACAGTACACGATCGGACAATGGACCGCAATTTGCGTCCGTACTGTTTCAGGGAGTGCTGAATATGTTGGGGGTTCAGGCAAACTATGCCACCCCCTACCACCCACAAACTAATGGGTAGGTGGAGCGCTATAACAAAACTATTGTTCGGCAGCTGCGCCACTATGAGAGTGAGCACGTGAACACGTGGGACCAATACATTTCTATTCTTACGACTGTCTACAATTCGCAGGTTCACTCATCTACCGGGGAAGTACCCCTCGCTTTTGTGACCCCCCGTCGCGTGCGGTCAATTGGCGTGCGGCGGCCGCTCTCAACTGGGGAGGATGGTCGCAGTACGCCTACTCCCACTGAGAGTAAGGCGGAGTTCGCTGCTAGGCTTGAAAAACTCATCCCTAAAGTGAGGGCTGAGATGGACACAGCGCAAAAGCGCTACAAGCGTACTTTTGACAAAAAGGTGCGCAATGCTAAGCATGTCCCCGGGCAGGGTGACTGGGTACTGGTTCACTCACACACTCCAACTGGGGGTAAGTTGGTATTCCAGACGAAGGGGCCATACCAGGTCCTTCGTACTGATGGGTGGCGGTTCACTATCGAAAGTGACGATGGGGTCCGCACAGTAAACGGACAGGACGTGGTCAAAGTTGCATCACCTCCTGCAGGCGACTGTAGCAATATGGTTGTCCGTATTGTGACCCTAATATCAGGGGGGCTACTTCTAACCCTTAACTTTCAATCTGATAGTTCGTACTGGTCACGGTATCTATAAGTTACGTATGACCAGAGGGACTTGCATCTTGGGGTGGAGGGTAGTTAGTAGTGTCTCCGAGGGTTTATAACGAGGGGGCCGGTGGCGAATCCACCGCCGGCCAAGGTAGAACAACAAACCCCTCCCATTTGGGCTCCCATCTTGGTCCCGTGGCTTGCGCTCCAAGGACAGCAACCTTGGCCTCCCGGTGACGTTGGTGCCGATCCCCCTTGGTGAGTGTTCCCTGAGAGTGGACGCGCGACGGATCCCTATTGTGCTACATTGGTGGAGCAGCAGGGGACGGGTTTCCGTCACCCTTGTGGTGACGCCGTCTTCGGCCCTGGCACACGGATAGGGATCCGGTCCTTTTCTTGTACTCGTGGTGTTGCGACCTGATCGATTGTGTTGAGTTTTTACCTTTGACTGTGATCTACTGTACTCTCCCCAATCTACCCCCTCGCTCTCTTGTTCGTGGTGATTGATACGTCGGTTGACTGATTGTGACCATGTCTACCCAAGAGACGGGGAACGTTCAAGATGACGGATCGGCGTCGACGCCGACCCCGGAGGTGACTACGGGAACCGGGATCGGGAACCCGATCGATAACAGTGAGACGCCAATGCTTTCCGGTGCCGGATCGACGTTTGGCACGGCTCGGACGGCAGGAGGCGGGGGCCCGCCTCAACTGTCGTCGACCGACCTCACTCCGCCGCCTCCTTCACCAGGGGATTCCCTGATGGCATCATTGGCCCGCATCGAGGCCCGGTTTTCCGGGCTCGACGCCCGTCAAGATCGGACGGAGGACGCAATGGCAGTGTTGATGTCAACACGGCACACGACGGGACCCCGTCGTGTTCCTCCCACACCGGTACGGTTCGAACCGGCCGGACTACTTTCGGAGTCCACCAGGGTCAACCCCGGTGTTGCTACTCCAGGACAACCCCCGGACACAGTGGGGTATGGGTCCGACTCGTCGGCAGAGTTGGAACGGAGTCACACGGAGCGATACGCTCGGAGCACCCGAAGCGGACTCCGCGGACACGACCCGGCGGATACGTACGCCGGGGGAGAGTCGGTTATTGGGGGAGGAGGTACCCTCTCGCAGTACCCCCACGACGAAGGAGGCCAAGCAACTCGGGTTCCCGAGGTGCCGACGCCTGAAGTACCATCTTCAGTGGTGGAAGCTATGACCGCGCAGGTAACTGCGAGCCTACTGAAGCGGATGGAGTCCGATGAGTTCGCTCATCAACTGGCTAAGCGACTGGATATCCAGGACGCTGACACGGAGATCGTCAACGAGGTCTTCCGGTCGGTTCTTACTCCGGAACGTTATCGTTTGGAGGACCGCTCTACCACCGTATCGGAATCGATGCGTAATACGTCGCATCGGGCGATCCGCTCTATGCAGACCCTTATGAAGGGAGTCCCTATGTTCGGGGGGCCGAACGGACGTCCGTTGGCAGTCGTCGGCTTCTTGACTAGCTTCAAGGCAGCCGCAGACAAGGCGCTCGTTAACGAGGGGCTGGATCTGGAGATCCTCCCGTTCTTTGTTGATGAACGGGTGCGAGGCATTCTTCGCCAGGCATCCCCGATGCCGGGAATGAGGGTCGCGGCCACCCCCATGGATTACCGTGGGATATTGAAGGAGCTGCTGAGCAGCTACCTCAGTGAGGACAAGTGCGAGGACCACTATCGGGCCCTTCGCACTGCCACCGCCCAGTCCTGGGAGGATGAGGAGATGTTTGGACGCCGGATCCAAGAGCACGACTACGAGCTGGGGAAGCTCCTCGGAGAAGGGGAGCTACGGGCCATCCTGTTCGCAGGAGTACCCAACTACGTGCGGATATCCGCACGGGGCGCCAACACGGCACGGACGAACTTCAGTCGACTGATGCATATGTGCAAGTCCCTAGGGGACGCCTACCGGGTTCTACACCCGGAGTGTGCCTTGGCCCCGAAGCCCAAGGGTGAGGGAGGCAAGCCCAGTCTTACCCCGGTACCGAGGCAAGAGAAGGTGGAACGTAAGGCCGCACCAGTACTGGTGGCGACCGAACATACCCCTATTGGTGAGGGTGACCCTCTAGTCGACCAACAGGGCCACCTGTTGCTACCGGCGACGCCGGTGATTGATGAACATGGTACGGTAGCGTACATCGCCCCGGCTGGAACCCAGTTCCAGGTCAACGATGGAACGGGACGGCGCGTCCCGTATGTGCGGACTACGGGGTACTCCCCGGTGACGGGTAACCCTCACCAACCCTTGCCAACATGGGCGGTGCGCACGGAGGCACCCCCGCAGATTGCGGGCCGACCCAACCGGTTGGGGGAGTCCATGTTCCGGTTGACCCAAGGACCCAAGGCCTACCAGGGAGCAGGCACTCGGGCGCCCGAGGGAGGCAACCGTAGCTACGGGGCTACCCCGATGCGACCTCAAGGGGGGACCGGCACGTCCGGGTGTATGTTGTGTGGGGATCCCCAGCACTGGGTGTCTTCCTGCCCACTCATCCCCGAGGAGTCTCGGCGGGCAGCGGCGCAACGCAAGGCATCCTCCGGGGGGTATCCCGCCCGAGCACCCGGACCCGCACCGGGTAGGCAGCCAGCTCCAGGTGGAGTACTGGCCGTCGAGGGGGCACCTCCTCAGCCGGATGTCCCGGCGGACAGCACCCTACCAAGGGCGGGAAACGAGTAAGAGGAAGGATGACCGGGGGGCGCTGGGGTCACCCAAGCAAGCCACCCCGGAGTACCGCGGGGAAAGCCCCACGGAGAGCGCGGTTGAGCCGACGCCGCATCAACCCCCGGGTACACCTTCCGGCCCCGACGACACGGCGTCAGGGGATTGATGACCAACCTCCAAGGTTGGGAGGAGAGGACGGGACGCCCCGTCACGTTGAACCAGACAAGGGTCCTGTTCAGGATGCCCGAGCTACACCGGATATCGGTGTAGGACATGTGTTGTTTACCTTGGGGAACTTCAAGGTATCAGCCACCCTGGGGGTTGACCCCCAGTCGACACGATCGTACTACCCTGTACTGGATACAGGGGCTGGACCCAACCTTATCCGGAAGGATACCCTCCCGGACAAGTGGCTTCCACGAGTCAGAGTGACTCGGGGACCCACCATCAAGGACGCGAATGGTCGACTCATTCGTACGACCGCAGCGATGTCGCTGCAGGTTACCATCGGGGATCTCACCACGGAAGTTGACTTCCTGGTATGTGAAACGCTATCGGTGCCCTGCATACTGGGGTGCACCTTCATCAACGTTCACGTTGATGCAATCCGGCCAGGCCGGAGGACCGTCGAGCTTCAAGAAGCCGACGGGACGAAGCGAGGACACACGGCTATCGTCAGGGACCTGACGCTACAAGGAAGCCACGTTAACGTGGCTGAGGTGTACGCAAGCGTCGAGCCGAAGACACTTCGGTTGGCCAAGCGAACTCGCTTTGAGCCGTTGTCAGAGACAGTCCTCCCGGTTAACTGCGACCTCGCAGGCATCTGCAGAGTCCAGTCCAACCTACGGACGTACAAGCGCCACGGGTTGACCATGGCCAACGGTCTCATAGACCTCCCAGCAGGAGGGTCGTCCCTCCTAGTGATGGCGAACTACCGCCGTAAGGCAGTCACCCTCCCGAAGGGAACTATCCTCGGGATTGCCGAACTCTACGAAGGAGATATCCTTACCCC
Organism: Pyropia yezoensis; assembly: GCA_009829735.1. Lineage (NCBI taxonomy): Eukaryota > Rhodophyta > Bangiophyceae > Bangiales > Bangiaceae > Pyropia > Pyropia yezoensis. The sequence continues at coordinate 28,178,848 of CM020620.1, forward strand.
TGATAAGGAAGGTCAAGTGGAACCACTTGAAGTACTGGCGGTCGCCGAGACCACCGAGCGACAGCAACCCGATGACGGGAAGCCTAACCCATCGGCGGCTCCGGCGGACCTGCCGCCAAAGGACCAAGAGGCCTTGAAGGCACTGGCCGAGGCTGACCTCGACCACCTTCCCCCTTCGGTAGCCGAAGGGGTACGACGGATGCTAAGAAAGCATGACGTTATGTGGACAGGCGGGGCCTTGGGGACCATTGGGGCAACCCAACATCGTATAGACCTGGTACCAGGCGCACGACCCGCCCGCTCACAACCGCACCGAGCGGGACCTATGCAACGAGAGATCGTTGATGGAGAAGTGAAGAGGATGAGTGAAGCTAAGGTGATCCGACCTTCGATGTCGGAATGGGGTGCCCCAGTCGTTATTGTGCCGAAGAAGGATCAAACCCCTCGGTTTTGCATCGATTATCGACGCCTCAACTTGGTTACCAAGAAGGACTCATACCCTTTACCAAGGATGGATGAATGCATCGACTCCCTGGGGGAAGCTACGGTGTTTACCACCATCGACTGCAATGCCGGATACTGGCAGATCCCGGTGGCGGACGAGGATATCCCCAAGACGGCATTCGTCTGTCACAGTGGAGTGTACGAGTTCCTAAGGATGCCCTTCGGATTGTCCAACGCCCCCGCTACATTCCAGCGGGCTATCGACATCATACTGTCTGGGGTGAAGTGGCGTAACTGCCTAGTGTACCTCGATGACGTCATCGTCTTCTCACGTAACATGGATGACCATGTACAACATGTTGACGAGGTACTCACCCTCTTGAGGAACGCCGGGGTAACCCTGCGTCTGAAGAAGTGCACCTTCTTCCAACAGACGGTCGAATATCTGGGCCACCAGATAACCCCTGGTAAACTAGGGGTACTCGAAGCCAATACCCGGGCACTCCGGGATGCCCGGTTCCCTAACACCCAGACGCAGCTCAAGAGCTTCCTGGGAATGTGCAATGTATACCGACGGTTCGTCAAGGACTTCGCTCGGATAGCTAAACCGTTAACGGTTCTTACGAGCAGTACCTTACCCAAGGTACTCCAACCCCCTTCGCCTAGCGAAGAGGAGGCATTCGAGTCGCTGAAGCGAGCCCTACTAGCCCCACCCGTCCTTGCGTTACCGCATAGACGGGGTACCTTCGTCATCGATGTCGATGCGTGTGATACACAAGTGGGATGCACCCTGTTACAGGGAGAGATGTTGATCGGTACCGATAACGTTATCCCGGACCTACGTCCGGTAGGGTACTTCAGCCGGACACTCAACCCGGCTGAGCGGAACTATAGTGCCACCGAGCGTGAATGCCTCGGAGTTATATGGGCAGTGCAACTGCTCCGTCCATACCTGGAGGGCTCCAGGTTCATCGTGAGGTCCGACCACGAACCCCTACGATGGCTCCTCAACCTTGGTGACAAGGATTCCGATAGCCATGGGAGGCTAGCCCGATGGAGGCTAAAGATGGCCGAGCACGACTACCGCACGGTGTATAAGGCTGGGTCAACCCACCACCTCGGAGACGCGTTGTCTCGACTCGACACCCCGAGCGGGGATACCCGCCCGGTGGACGAGGACATCCCGGTAGTACCGGTGTGCATGGTGGGTAATGCTACCCAGGGTATGGCTGACCATACCATGGCACACCTTGCGTGCCCATTGACCCTCGCGGACTTCCGCGAGGCACAGGCCAACGACGATGACTGTAGACGTCATCGTGCTAACCTCCTGGCCGGTACGGCCGGCATCTTCTCCGAGAACGAAGACGGACTCATATACCGGCGGGCACCCGCCGATGGACGACATCAAGTCGTGGTTCCCGTGTCCTTACGACAAGCCGTCATGAAACGAGAACATGAGAACCCTACAGCCGGACACCCGGGGGGTTCACGTATGTTCGCAGCAATGCGAAGGTTCTTCTACTGGCCAGCAATGGCCGTCGACGTGGTCGACCACGTAAGGGGATGCCACCCCTGTGCACGTAACCGCATGAGTCTACATAGGCAGGCGTCTGCCATGAAGCTATTCCCACCTGATGGGCCCAACGAACAAGTCGCTATCGACATACTCGGGCCACTTCCGATAACGGAAGAAGGGAACAGGTACATCCTGGTCATGTCTGACCGCTTCACTAAGCTGTCAAGAGCGGCAGCCATCCCGAATGATACGGCATACACGATCATGAACGCAGTGGTTGACCACTGGATCAGTGCATACGGAGTCATGAAGCAACTCCTCTCCGATAACGGAGCGAACCTTACGTCGGCATTCTGCAGTAAGGTCCTGGGCATGTTCGGTATCGAACCACGTCGGGCATCCGACTACCACCCGCAGTCCAACGGGCAGGTGGAGCGGTTCAACCGCACCATCGTCAAGATGCTACAGTGCTACGTGGCAGAGCACACGAACACTTGGGACAGGCTTCTGTCCGTACTCACCCTGGCATACAATGCCAGGCCACATCGGAGTACCAACATCGCCCCACTGGAATGGGTCATGCCACTAGGCGTCGGTAACCTGACGCTGCCGCCAGGCAGGTGCACTCGGTATGATACACCGAAGGGCCGACCCGCCGAACGCATCCACCTAGCTTGGTTGGCCAAGCTATCGTGGATGATTCCTAAGCTCAAGGGTGCCCTTGACAGAACACAACTTCGATATAAGAAGAACTTCGACGCCCGACTACGGGTGCGCAACGCAACCCTGGTAACAGGTGACTGGGTCTATATCAGACACCAGAAGTTCCGAGGGAACAAGCTTATGCAACCGGTCAAGGGACCGTACCAGATCCTCCACAGAGATGACCACTCTGTTATCTTACACTCCGATACGGAGATCCAACGCATCAGTATGAATGATGTCACACCTGCTCCGAAGCCGGAACAGCCTCAGCCGGTACCGGCTGGGTTGCTACATGAAGCTCTTACAACCCACCGGTCGGATGACCCGGTGGGACCGGATGGGATTCCATACCAAGTAGAGAGCGTGGTCGGACACACCGACCCGGACATACCAGGACCCTGGTACGTCAAGGTTATGTGGGTCGGATACGACTCACCCACCTGGGAACAGGCGGCAAATATACCCCGCCAACTACTCATGCCTTACATGAGGCGACGACGCCTACTGTAACAACCCAACCGACACCGACTTCGGCTGTTGGGGGGTGAGGCTTATACCTACTAAGTAGGGTGTGACATGGTTACGGCAGACTTAGGTTTCTAAGTCAAATCAGACTTAGGTTTCTAAGTCGAACCAAGCTTAGGTAACTAAGTAGAGCTAAGCTTAGGTAACTAAGTAAAAACCTGAACCTCAATAAGTTAACTTAAAGGTAAAGGCTAACTCCGATAATATCGAAGTAACTAGGGGGCTTACACGGGAGGATGACCTCCCCAAGCCAAGACACCAAGTGAGGGAGGATAACCTCCCCAAGCATGAACCAACCGGAAGAAGTTGGACGGGAGGCAAGGCACCACTGAGCCAGAAGGGGTACTCCCCAGGGCAGCAAACAGAGGCAAGCAATGCCCCCAGCGGGGGATGAGTTTATACTCACTACTACCCGGCTACCATAAGGGTTGCCGGGGCCCTCTCCCGCACAAACAATAGCACCCCTCAGTGGGTAGACCCACTGCCCGAGGGAGGCCACTCACGCGTAAGCGCGTAGACCTCCGTGCTCCACCGGTCGGCAACGTCACGACGGTCGACCACCCGAGTTACCTCGGTGCATAGCTGGACGAGGGTGCTGCGGCCAGCCTCCACGTCCTCCAGAGCTTTCTGGAGGCGGTCCAGCACGCCACCGAAGCAACGCGCTGACCCAACCAGCGCAGCACCTGGGGGGATATCCCCCCAGCTAACAGAGAGACCCCCACGCATGGCGCGGGTAACAAGGGCGTCAACGCCCTCATACCAGAGACGGGGACCCCCGTCATGTAGGACAGGGGCGGGAGGTGACACTGGCGCAGCCAGAGGAGCCATAGGAGCCGACACGGCTACCACCGGGAGCCGGTGGCACCTGATACGAGGCCCGGTAGGACCCTACCGAAGGGGCTCCACCGTAACCACGGCGGTACTCCGCCCGACGACGGGACACCTCACGCTCCCCACCCACAGAGCCCCACTCTCGGGGACGACGGCCAAACCGCCGCCGGCATCGGGTTACCGAACCACGGAGCAAGGACCTGAAGAGGGTCATGGATAACCATGGGAATACCCAGGTCAGGAACGGCCTCGGTGGACGCCCACCCATGGCAACTAGGCTCACCCGGCTGAGTACGCCGGACACGCAACGAGTGACGAGGCAAGGGGGAAGCCCCAGCCTGCGGGTCCCGGTACGGGGGAAGGGCCAACACCCCAGCCCAGTTCACGGCATCGTGAACAGCCAGCAGGGCTTCGAACTCCCGGGCCAACCCGGTCTTGGCAGCTATCAGATCCACGCCCAACTGCGCGATGTGCCGACGGACACCCGTCGGAAGATGAAACAGACGACCCTGCCGGCGGACGGACAGCAAGAAGGATGAAGCCTGCCCGAGGGTAACCTCAAGGGTGAAGGTACCCTGCAACGGGTGGACCGGCCGGGAGGCCAACACACTCCCGAAGTATCGGAGGCAGGAGCCGGTGTCAAACCGGAAAGCAGGGGCGGGTTCCCACCCCTCCTGTCATAGCGGCGGGCGCACGGGAGTGTATACCGGAGCACGACCGTTGCCGGTCTGCAACGCACACGTTATATCCGTGCGGAACGCATCCGCCATGACACCATGGTTACGTCGCCAACTCGACGCCGACTTCAACCCCGCCATGGGCGGGTAGGGAGCAGCCAACGACAGATACGGGGGTACCCCCGGGTAGTAGTCAAAGTCGGGATACCGACCGGTACGGCTCACCGTCTCCCCAAACGCAACCGGCTCCGCCGCCGCCGCAATCCCCCGAGCACTAGCCGGGTAGTCAATCTCCCGCGGCAACGCGGGGGCAATCAAGTCGCATACCCCGAAGTTGGGGTCGAGGTAGACCTCACCCCGTCCCACCCGGGTGCGCCAGAGCTGCGCATGCCGGTCGTCCGGCTGACTCAGGATCCAATGGTGTTCCACCCGGACCGCGTTCGGCTGGTTGACCAGCCGCACCAACTCCCGCTCCCAGCACGGGTCCACCTTGACGCGCCGGGAGGATTCTCCACGGGGATGCACCAGGTGGAAGTCCACCCGCATCCGCCCATCGGACTCCATCGACTCTTGCACCGTGAGGCCTCGAACCCGAGCCACCAAGTCGGACACCGACATGGCGGGTTGACCCGCCGCCACGGCGACGCCGCCACCCAACGGGGCAACCCGGGCAGGACCAGGAAGAATCGGGGGCGCCGGGGGACGCACCACCGGCAGAGGGCCGACGTCGGAGATGGACGAGGCCGAGGAGGAAGAAGAAGGGCGGGCGCCCGCCCGGAGTAACTCCCGGTGTCAACCGCCATGGGAGAAGGAGCGTCTTGACCGCTCGACACCCGCGGCACCGCAGGTACGGCACCGGCGCCGGCACCACCCGTCGGCGTAGCCCCCGCCTCGGAAGGGGAAGGCACTTGGACAGCCTCCGGAGCCGGAGCCCCGGCCGTGCGGACACCCGCACCGTCTTGACCCGCCGCACCGGGTGTCGCACCGCCACCACCACCCGCGTCAACGTCGGGACCGCCTCGAGGAGTCACCGCCCGGACACCCGGACCACCTTGACCAGCCGGAGTCGGCTGCGGGTCGCGACCTCCGCCGCAGGGCGGACCATCTTGAGGTACCTGCGGTGAGCCGGCACCGGCACCAGGCCC